>JAVLUU010000289.1:35000-42500 GCA_032206185.1 Columba guinea
CTTTCTTTCTTCTTTCTTTTTTCCTTCTTTCTTTTTTCTTTCTTTTTTTCTTTCTTTCTTTCTTTTTTCTTTCTTCCTTTCTTTCTTTCTTTCTTTCATCTTTATTTTTCCTTTCTTTCTTTCTTTCTTCTTTCTTTTTTCTTTCTTTCTTTTTTCTTTTTTCTTTCTTTCTTCTTTCTTTCTTTGTTTCTTTTTCTTTCTTTTTCTTTCTTTCTTTCTTTCTTTCTGTCTTTCTTTCTGTTTTCTTTCTTTCTTTCTTCTTCTTTTCTTTCTTTTTTTGTCTTTCTTTCCTTCTTTCTTTCTTTCTTTCTTTCTTTCTTTTTCTTTATTCTTCTTTTTTTCTTTCTTTCTTTCTGTCTTTCTCTCTGTCTTTCTTTCTTTCTTTTCATTCCTTTCTTCTTTCTTTATTTTTCTTTCTTTCTTTCTTTCTTTCCCTTTCTTTCTCTTTTTCCTTCTTTTTTTCTTCCTTTCTTTCTTTTTCTTTCTTTCTTTCTTTTTCTCTTCCTTTCTGTCTTTCTTTCTGTCTTTCTTTATTTCTTTCTTCTTTCTTTCTTTCTTTTTCTTTCTTTCTTTTTTCTTTCTTTTTTTTCTTTCTTTCTTTCTTTCTTTTTTCTTTCTTTCTTTCTTACTTTCCTTCTTTTCCTTTCTTTCTTTCTTTCTGTCTTTCTTTCTGTCTTTCTTTCTTTCTTTCTTTCTTTTTTTTTCTCTTTCGTTTTCTTTCTTTTTCTTTCTTTCTTTCTGTCTTCCTTTCTTTCCTTCTTTTCCTTTCTTTCTTATTTCCTGCTTTTTTTCTTTCTTTCTTTTTTCTTCTTTTTCTTTCCTTCTTTCTTTCCTTCTTTCTTTTCCTTTCTTTCTTTTTTCCTTCTTTCTTTCTTTCCTTTTTTCTTTTTTTTTCTTTCTTTCATTCTTTCTTCTTTCTTTTTTCTTTTTTTCTTTATTTCTCTCTTTCTTTCTGTCTTTATTGTTTTCTCTTTCTTTCTTTTTTCTTTCTTTTTTCTTTCTATTTTCTTTTTTCTTTCATTCTTTCTGTCTTTCTTTCTGTCTTTCTTTTTTCTTTCTCTCTTTCTTTCTTTCTTCCTTCTTTCTTTCTTTCTTTCTTTCTTTCTTTCTTTCTTTCTTTGTCTTTCTTTCTGTATTTCATTCTTTCTTTCTTCTTTCTTTCTTTCTTTCTCTTCCTTTCTGTCTTTCTTTCTGTCTTTCTTTCTTTCTTCTTTCTTTCTTTCTTTTTCTTTCTTTCTTTCTTTCTCTCTTTCTTTCTTTCTTTCTTTCTTTTCTCTTTCTTTATTTCTTTCTTTCTTTTTTCTTTCTTTTTTTTTCTTTCTTTATTTCTTTCTTTTTTCTTTCTTTCTTTCTTACTTTCTTTCTTCCTTTCTTTTCCTTCCTTTCTTTCTTTCTGTCTTTCTTTCTGTCTTTCTTTCTTTTTTCTTTCTTTCTTCTTACTTTATTTCTTTCTTTTTCTTTCTTTCTTTCTTTTAGTCTTTCTTTCTCTCTTTCTTTCTTTCTTTTTCTTTCTTTTTTTCTGTCTTTCTGTCTTTCTTTCTTCCTTTCTTTCTTTCTTTCTTTCTTTTTCCTTCTTTATTCCTTTCTTTCTTTCTGACTTTTTTCTTTCTTTTTTCTTTCTTTCTTTATTTCTTTTTCTTTCTTTCTTTCTTTTTGTCTTTCTTTCTTCTTTTTTCTTTCTTTCTTTTTCTTTTTTTTTCTTATTTTTCTTTCTTTCGTTTTTTTTTCTTTCTTTCTTTCTTTTTTCTTTCTTTCTTTCTTTCCTTCTTTCTTTCTTTCTTTTTGTTTCTTTCTTTCTTTCTTTCTTTCTCCATTTCTTTCTGTCTTTCTTTCTTTTTTCTCTCTTTCTTTCTTTTTCTTTCTTTCTTTTTTCTTTCTTTTCTTTCTTTCCTTCTTTCTTTTCTGTCTTTCTTTCTGTCTTTCTTACTTTATTCTTTCTTTTTTCTTTCTTTCGTCTTTCTTTCTTTCTTTCTTTTACTTTCTTCTTCTTTTTTCTTTCTTTCTGTCTTTCTTTCTTTCTTTTCCTTCCTTTCTTCTTTCTTTCTTTCTTTCCTTTCCTTTCTTTCTATTTTTACTTCCTTTTTTCTTTCTATCTCTCTTTCTTTCTTTCTTTCTTTCTTTCTTTCTTTCTTTCTTTTTTCTTTCTGTCTTTCTTTCTTTCTTCTTTCTTTCTTTCTTTCTTTTTCTTTTTTCTTTCTTTCTTTCTGTCTTTCTTTCTTTCTTTTTTCTTTCTTTCTTTCGTCTTTCTTTCTTTCTTTTACTTTCTTCTTCTTTTTTTCTTTCTTTCTTTCTGTCTTTTTTTCTTTCTTTCTTTTCCTTTCTTATTTCCTTTTTTTTCTTTCTTTCTTTTTTCTTCTTTTTCTTTCTTTCTTTCTTTCTTTCTTTCTTTTCCTTTCTTTCTTTTTTCCTTCTTGCTTTCTTTCTTTCCTTTTTTCTTTTTTTTCTTTCTTTCTTTCTTTCTTTCTTTCTTTCGTCTTTCTTTCCTTCTTTCTTTCTTTTAATTTCTTCTTCTTTTTTTCTTTCTTTCTTTCTGTCTTTCTTTCTTTCTTTCTTTTTTCTTTTTTCTTTCTTTCTTTCTTTCTTTATTTATTTTCTTTTTCTTTCTTTCTTTCTTTCCCTTTCTTTCTCTTTTTCTTCTTTTTTTCTTCCTTTCATTCTTTTTCTTTCTTTCTTTCTTTCTTTTTCTCTTCCTTTCTGTCTTTCTTTCTGTCTTTCTTTCCTTCTTCTTTCTTTCTTTCTTTTTCTTTCTTTCTTTTTTCTTTCTTTTTTTTCTTTCTTTCTTTCTTTCTTTTTTCTTTCTTTCTTACTTTCCTTCTTTTCCTTTCTTTCTTTCTTTCTGTCTATCTTTCTGTCTCTCTTTATTTCTTTCTTTCTTTCTTGCTGTCTATCTTTCTGTCTTTATTTCTTTCTTTCTTTCTTTTTATTTCTTTCTTTTTTCTTTCTTTTTTTTTCTTTCTTTCTTTCTTCTTTCTTTCTTTCTTTCTTTCTTTTTCTTTTTTCTTTCTTTCTTTCTGTCTTTCTTTCTTTCATTTTTTCTTTTTTCTTTCTTTCTTTCTTTCTTTCTTCTTTCTTTTTTCTTTTTTCTTTATTTCTGTCTTTCTTTATTGTTTTCTCTTTCATTTTTCTTTCCTTTTTCTTTCTTTTTTCTTTTTTCTTTCATTCTTTCTGTCTTTCTTTCTGTCTTTCTTTTTTCTTTCTTTCGTTCTTTCTTTCTTCCTTCTTTCTTTCTTTCTTTTTCTTTCTTTCTTTGTCTTTCTTTCTGTATTTCGTTCTTTCTTTCTTCTTTCTTTCTTTCTTTCTTTTTCTTTCTTTCTTTCTTTCTTTCTTTCTTTCTTTCTTTTCTCTTTCTTTATTTCTTTCTTTCTTTTTTCTTTCTTTTTTTTTCTTTCTTTATTTCTTTCTTTTTTCTTTCTTTCTTTCTTACTTTCTTTCTTTCTTTCTTTTCCTTCATTTCTTTCTTTCTGTCTTTCTTTCTGTCTTTCTTTATTTTTTCTTTCTTTCTTCTTACTTTATTTCTTTCTTTTTCTTTCTTTCTTCCTTTTTGTCTTTCTGTCTTTCTTTCTTTTTCTTTTTTTCTGTCTTTCTGTCTTTCTTTCTTCCTTTCTTTCTTTCTTTCTTTTTCCTTCTTTATTCCTTTCTTTCTTTCTGACTTTTTTCTTTCTTTTTTCTTTCTTTCTTTATTTCTTTTTCTTTCTTTTTCTTATTTTTCTTTCTTTCTTTTTTCTTTCTTTCTTTCTTTCTTTTTTCTTTCTTTCTTTCTTTCTCTCCTTCTTTTCCTTTCTTTCTTTATTTCCTTTTTCTTTCTTTCTTTCTTTCATTTTTCTTTCTTTCTTCTTTCTTCTTTATTTCTTTTTTTTATTTCTTTCTTTCTTTCTTTCTTTCTGTCTTTCTTTCTGTCTTTCTTTCGTTCTTTCTTTTTTCTTTCTTTCTTTCTTTCTTTTTCTTTCTTTCTTTTTTCTTTCTTTTCTTTCTTTCCTTCTTTCTTTTCTATCTTTCTTTCTGTCTTTCTTACTTTATTCTTTCTTTTTTCTTTCTTTCGTCTTTCTTTCTTTCTTTCTTTTACTTTCTTCTTCTTTTTTTCTTTCTTTCTGTCTTTCTTTCTTTTCCTTCCTTTCTTCTTTCTTTCTTTCTTTCTTTTCCTTTCTTTCTATTTTTACTTCCTTTTTTCTTTCTATCTTTCTTTCTTTCTTTCTTTCTTTCTTTCTTTCTTTTTTCTTTCTTTCTTTCTTTCTTTCTTTCTTCTTTCTTTCTTTCTTTCTTTTTCTTTTTTCTTTCTTTCTTTCTGTCTTTCTTTCTTTCTTTTTTCTTTCTTTCTTTCGTCTTTCTTTCTTTCTTTCTTTCTTTTACTTTCTTCTTCTTTTTTTCTTTCTTTCTTTCTGTCTTTTTTTCTTTCTTTCTTTTCCTTTCTTATTTCCTTTTTCTTCTTTCTCTTTTTTCTTCTTTTTCTTTCTTTCTTTCTTTCTTTCTTTCTTTCTTTTCCTTTCTTTCTTTTTTCCTTCTTGCTTTCTTTCTTTCTTTTTTCTTTTTTTTCTTTCTTTCTTTCTTTCTTTCTTTCCTTCTTTTCCTTTCTTTCTTTATTTCCTTTTTCTTTCTTTCTTTCTTTATTTCTTTTTCTTTCTTTCTTTCTTTCTGTCTTTCTTTCTTCTTTTTTCTTTCTTTCTTTTTCTTTCTTTTTCTTATTTTTCTTTCTTTCTTTTTTCTTTCTTTCTTTCTTTCTTTTTCTTTATTTCTTTTTTCTTTCTTTTCTTTCTTTCCTTCTTTCTTTTCTGTCTTTCTTTCTGTCTTTCTTACTTTATTCTTTCTTTTTTCTTTCTTTCGTCTTTCTTTCTTTCTTTCTTTTACTTTCTTCTTCTTTTTTCTTTCTTTCTGTCTTTCTTTCTTTCTTTTCCTTCCTTTCTTCTTTCTTTCTTTATTTCTTTTCCTTTCTTTCTATTTTTACTTCCTTTTTTCTTTCTATCTTTCTTTCTTTCTTTCTTTCTTTTTTCTTTCTTTCTTTCTTTCTTTCTTCTTTCTTTCTTTCTTTCTTTTTCTTTTTTCTTTCTTTCTTTCTGTCTTTCTTTCTTTCTTTTTTCTTTCTTTCTTTCGTCTTTCTTTCTTTCTTTTTTTACTTTCTTCTTCTTTTTTTCTTTCTTTCTTTCTCTCTTTTTTTCTTTCTCTCTTTTCCTTTCTTATTTCCTTTTTCTTTCTTTCTCTCTTTTTTCTTCTTTTTCTTTCTTTCTTTCTTTCTTTCTTTTCCTTTCTTTCTTTTTTTCCTTCTTGCTTTCTTTCTTTCCTTTTTTCTTTTTTTTCTTTCTTTCTTTCTTTCTTTCTTTCGTCTTTCTTTCCTTCTTTCTTTCTTTTAATTTCTTCTTCTTTTTTTCTTTCTTTCTTTCTGTCTTTCTTTCTTTCTTTCTTTTTTCTTTTTTCTTTCTTTCTTTCTTTCTTTATTTATTTTCTTTTTCTTTCTTTCTTTCTTTCCCTTTCTTTCTCTTTTTCTTCTTTTTTTCTTCCTTTCATTCTTTTTCTTTCTTTCTTTCTTTCTTTTTCTCTTCCTTTCTGTCTTTCTTTCTGTCTTTCTTTCCTTCTTCTTTCTTTCTTTCTTTTTCTTTCTTTCTTTTTTCTTTCTTTTTTTTCTTTCTTTCTTTCTTTCTTTTTTCTTTCTTTCTTTCTTACTTTCCTTCTTTTCCTTTCTTTCTTTCTTTCTGTCTATCTTTCTGTCTCTCTTTATTTCTTTCTTTCTTTCTTGCTGTCTATCTTTCTGTCTTTATTTCTTTCTTTCTTTCTTTTTATTTCTTTCTTTTTTCTTTCTTTTTTTTTCTTTCTTTCTTTCTTCTTTCTTTCTTTCTTTCTTTCTTTTTCTTTTTTCTTTCTTTCTTTCTGTCTTTCTTTCTTTCATTTTTTCTTTTTTCTTTCTTTCTTTCTTTCTTTCTTCTTTCTTTTTTCTTTTTTCTTTATTTCTGTCTTTCTTTATTGTTTTCTCTTTCATTTTTCTTTCCTTTTTCTTTCTTTTTTCTTTTTTCTTTCATTCTTTCTGTCTTTCTTTCTGTCTTTCTTTTTTCTTTCTTTCGTTCTTTCTTTCTTCCTTCTTTCTTTCTTTCTTTTTCTTTCTTTCTTTGTCTTTCTTTCTGTATTTCGTTCTTTCTTTCTTCTTTCTTTCTTTCTTTCTTTTTCTTTCTTTCTTTCTTTCTTTCTTTCTTTCTTTCTTTTCTCTTTCTTTATTTCTTTCTTTCTTTTTTCTTTCTTTTTTTTTCTTTCTTTATTTCTTTCTTTTTTCTTTCTTTCTTTCTTACTTTCTTTCTTTCTTTCTTTTCCTTCATTTCTTTCTTTCTGTCTTTCTTTCTGTCTTTCTTTATTTTTTCTTTCTTTCTTCTTACTTTATTTCTTTCTTTTTCTTTCTTTCTTCCTTTTTGTCTTTCTGTCTTTCTTTCTTTTTCTTTTTTTCTGTCTTTCTGTCTTTCTTTCTTCCTTTCTTTCTTTCTTTCTTTTTCCTTCTTTATTCCTTTCTTTCTTTCTGACTTTTTTCTTTCTTTTTTCTTTCTTTCTTTATTTCTTTTTCTTTCTTTTTCTTATTTTTCTTTCTTTCTTTTTTCTTTCTTTCTTTCTTTCTTTTTTCTTTCTTTCTTTCTTTCTCTCCTTCTTTTCCTTTCTTTCTTTATTTCCTTTTTCTTTCTTTCTTTCTTTCATTTTTCTTTCTTTCTTCTTTCTTCTTTATTTCTTTTTTTTATTTCTTTCTTTCTTTCTTTCTTTCTGTCTTTCTTTCTGTCTTTCTTTCGTTCTTTCTTTTTTCTTTCTTTCTTTCTTTCTTTTTCTTTCTTTCTTTTTTCTTTCTTTTCTTTCTTTCCTTCTTTCTTTTCTGTCTTTCTTTCTGTCTTTCTTACTTTATTCTTTCTTTTTTCTTTCTTTCGTCTTTCTTTCTTTCTTTCTTTTACTTTCTTCTTCTTTTTTTCTTTCTTTCTGTCTTTCTTTCTTTTCCTTCCTTTCTTCTTTCTTTCTTTCTTTCTTTTCCTTTCTTTCTATTTTTACTTCCTTTTTTCTTTCTATCTTTCTTTCTTTCTTTCTTTCTTTCTTTCTTTCTTTTTTCTTTCTTTCTTTCTTTCTTTCTTTCTTCTTTCTTTCTTTCTTTCTTTTTCTTTTTTCTTTCTTTCTTTCTGTCTTTCTTTCTTTCTTTTTTCTTTCTTTCTTTCGTCTTTCTTTCTTTCTTTCTTTCTTTTACTTTCTTCTTCTTTTTTTCTTTCTTTCTTTCTGTCTTTTTTTCTTTCTTTCTTTTCCTTTCTTATTTCCTTTTTCTTCTTTCTCTTTTTTCTTCTTTTTCTTTCTTTCTTTCTTTCTTTCTTTCTTTCTTTTCCTTTCTTTCTTTTTTCCTTCTTGCTTTCTTTCTTTCTTTTTTCTTTTTTTTCTTTCTTTCTTTCTTTCTTTCTTTCCTTCTTTTCCTTTCTTTCTTTATTTCCTTTTTCTTTCTTTCTTTCTTTATTTCTTTTTCTTTCTTTCTTTCTTTCTGTCTTTCTTTCTTCTTTTTTCTTT
>JAVLUU010000289.1:57500-427500 GCA_032206185.1 Columba guinea
AAAAGGGCAAAGAAAGGCAAGGCAAGGAAAGGCAAGGCAAAATGAAAAAGAAAGGCAAGGCAAAAGGCCAAAGCAAGGCAAGGCAAGGGAAAAGAGCAAAGCAAGGCGACGCAAGGCAAGGCAAAAGGGCAAAGCAAGGAAAGGCAAAAGGGCAAAGCAAGACAATGCAAGGCAAGTCTACAGGGCAAAGCAAGGCAATGCAAGAGAAGGCAAAAGGGCAAACCAATGCAAGGCAAATGGGGAAAGCAACGTAACGAAAGGCAAGGGAAAAGGGCAAGACAAGGCATGGCAAGGTAAAAAAGCAAACCAAGGCAAGGCAAGGGAAAAGGGCAAAGCTAAGCAAGGCAAGTCAAAAGGGAAAGCAAGACAAGGCATGGCAAGGCAAAAGGGCAATGCAAGGCAAGGTAAGGCAAAAACGCAAAGCAAGGCAAGGAAAAAGGGCAAAGAAAGGCAAGGGAAGGCAAGGCAAAAGTGCAAGGCAAGGCATGCAAAGGCAACACAAAAGAGCAAAGCAAGGTAATGCAAGGCAAAAGGGCAAAGCAAGACAAGGCAAGGCAAGGCAAAAAGGAATAACAAGGCAAGGCAAGCCAAGGCAAAACGGCAAAGCAAGGCAAGGCAAGGCAAAAGGGCAAAGCATGGTAAGGGAAGAGAAACGGGTAAAGAAAGGCAATGCAAGGCAAAAGGGCAAAGAAAGGCAAGGTAAGGCAAAAGAGCAAAGTAAGGCTAGGAAAGGCAAGGCAAAATGGCAAAGCAAGGAAAGGCAAAAGGGCAAAGGAAAACAATGCAAGGCAAGTCTAAAGGGCAAAGCAAGGCAAGGCAAGGCAAGGCAAAAGGGCAAAGCAAGGCAAGGCAAATGGGGAAAGCAAGGTAATGAAAGGCAAAGGAAAAGGGCAAAGCAAGGCATGGCAAGGCATAAAGGTAAACCAAGGCAAGGCAAGGCAAAAGGGCAAAGCTAATCAAGGAAAGACAAAAGGGAAAGCAAGACAAGGCAAGGCAAGGCAAAAGGGCAATGCAAGGCAAGGTAAGGCAAAAACGCAAAGCAAGGCAAGGCAAAATGGCAAAGCAAGGCAAGGCAAGGCAAAAGGGTAAAGAAAGGGAAGGCAAAGCAAACGGGTAATGCAAGGCAAGGCAAAGCAAAAAGGCAAAGAAAGGAAAAGAAAGGAAAGGCAAATGGGCAAAGCAAGGCAAGGCAAGTCAAGGCAAAACGGCAAAGAAAGACAAGGCAAGGAAAGGCAAAACGGAAAAGTAAGGAAAGGTAAGGCAAGGTAAATGAGCAAAGCAAGGCAAGGCAAAAGGGCAAAGCATGGTAAGGGAAGAGAAACGGGTAAAGAAAGGCAATGCAAGGCAAAAGGGCAAAGAAATGCAAGGTAAGGCAAAAGAGCAAAGTAAGGCTAGGAAAGGCAAGGCAAAAGGGCAAAGCAAGGAAAGGCAAAAGGGCAAAGGAAAACAATGCAAGGCAAGTCTAAAGGGCAAAGCAAGGCAAGGCAAGGCAAGGAAAAAAGGCAAAGCAAGGCAAGGCAAATGGGGAAAGCAAGGTAATGAAAGGCAAAGGAAAAGGGCAAAGCAAGGCATGGCAAGGCATAAAGGTAAACCAAGGCAAGGCAAGGCAAAAGGGCAAAGTAAATCAAGGAAAGTCAAAAGGGAAAGCAAGACAAGGCAAGGCAAGGCAAAAGGGCAATGCAAGGCAAGGTAAGGCAAAAACGCAAAGCAAGGCAAGGCAAAATGGCAAAGCAAGGCAAAGCAAAGCAAACTGGTAAAGCAAGGCAATGCAAGGCAAAAGGGCAAAGAAAGGCAAGGCAAGGAAAGGAAAAAATGAAAAGAAAGGCAAGGCAAAAGGGCAAAGAGAGGCAGGGGAAGGCAAGGCAAAAGTGCAAACCAAGGCATGCAAAGGCAACACAAAAGAGCAAAGCAAGGCAAGGCAATGCAAAAGGGCAAAGCAAGGCAAGGCAAAAGGGCTAAGCAAGGCAAGTCAAAAGGGAAAGCAAGACAAGGCATGGCAAGGCAAAAGGGCAATGCAAGGCAAGGTAAGGCAAAAACGCAAAGCAAGGCAAGGAAAAAGGGCAAAGAAAGGCAAGGGAAGGCAAGGCAAAAGTGCAAACCAAGGCATGCAAAGGCAATACAAAAGAGCAAAGAAAGGCAAGGCAACGCAAAAGGGCAAAGCAAGGCAATGCAAAAGGGCTAAGCAAGGAAAGGCAAAAGGGCAAAGCAAGACAATGCAAGGCAAGTCTAAAGGGCAAAGCAAAGCAAGGAAAAGGCAAAGCAAAAGGGCAAAGCAAGGCAAGGCAAATGGGGAAAGCAAGGCAATGAAAGGCAAGGCAAAAGGGCAATGCAAGGCAAGGTAAGGCAAAAACGCAAAGTAAGGCAAGGCAAAATGTCAAAGCAAGGCAAGGCAAAGCAAACGGGTAAAGCAAGGCAATGCAAGGCAAAAGGGCAAAGAAAGGCAAGGCAAGGAAAGGCAAAAGAGAAAAGAAGGGCAAGGCAAGGCAAGGCAAAACGGCAAAGTAAGGCAAGGCAAAGCAAAAGGGCAAAGCAAGGCAAGGCAAGGAAAGGCAAAAGAGAAAAGAAGGGCAAGGCAAGGGAAGGCAAAAAGGCAAAGTAAGGCATGGCAAGGCAAATGGCAAAGCAAGGCAATACAAAGCAAGGCAAAAGAGCAAAGCAAGTGAAGGCAAAGCAAACGGGTAAAGCAAGGCAAGGCAAAAAGGCAAAGAAAGGCAAGGCAAGGAAAGGCAAAATGGAAAAGCATGGCAAAGCAAGGCAAAAGGGCAAAGTTAAGCAAGGCAAGTCAAAAGGGAAAGCAAGACAACGGAAGGCAAAGGAAAAAGGCAAAGAAAGGAAAGGCAAAAATGCAAAGCAAGGCAAGGCAAAAGGGCAAAGCAAGGCAAGGGAAGGCAAGGCAAAAGTGCAAACCAAGGCATGCAAAGGCAATACAAAAGAGCAAAGCAAGGCAAGGCAACGCAAAAGGGCAAAGCAAGGCAAGGCAAAAGGGCAAGGCAAGGCAAGGCAAGGCAAAGCAAAAGGCTAAAGAAAGTGAAGGCAAAGCAAACGGGTAAAGCAAGGCAAGGCAAGGCAAAAATGCAAAGAAAGGCAAAGAAAGGAAAGGCAAATGGGCAAAGCAAGGCAAGGCAAGTCAAGGCAAAAAGGCAAAGAAAGGAAAGGCAAAGAAAGGCAAAACGGAAAAGCAAGGAAAGGTAAGGCAAGGTAAATGGGCAAAGCAAGGCAAGGCAAGGCAAAAGGGCAAAGAAAGGCAAGGTAAGGCAAAAGAGCAAAGTAAGGCTAAGGCAAGGCAAGGCAAAAGGGCAAAGCAAGGAAAGGCAAAAGGGCAAAGGAAGACAATGCAAGGCAAGTCTACAGGGCAAAGCAAGGCAAGGCTAGGCAAAAGGGCAAAGCAAAGGCAAGGCAAATGGGGAAAGCAAGGCAATGAAAGGCAAGGCAAAAGGGCAATGAAAGGCAAGGTAAGGCAAAAACGCAAAGCAAAGCAAGGCAAAATGGCAAAGCAAGGCAAGGCAAAGCAAACGGGTAAAGCAAGGCAATGCAAAGCAAAAGGGCAAAGAAAGGCAAGGGAAGGCAAGGCAAAAGGGCAAAGCAAGGCAAGGCAAGGAAAGGCAAAAGAAAAGAAGGGAAAGGCAAGGCAAGGCAAAACGGCAAAGTAAGGCAAGGCAAGGCAAAAGGGCAAGGCAAGGCAAGGCAAAGAGCAAAGCAAGGCAAGACAAGTCAAAAGGGCAAAGCAAGGCAATGCAAGAGAAGGCAAAAGGGCAAACCAAGGCAAGGCAAATGGGCAGAGCAAAGCAAGTTAAGGCAAGGTAAATGGGCAAAGCAAGGCAAGGCAAGGCAAAAGGGCAAAGCATGGCAAGGGAAGAGAAACGGGTAAAGAAGGGCAATGCAAGTCAAAAGGGCAAAGAAAGGCAAGGCAAGGAAAGGCAAGGCAAAATGAAAAAGAAAGGCAAGGCAAAAGGCCAAAGCAAGGCAAGGCAAAGGAAAAGAGCAAAGCAAGGCGAGGCAAGGCAAGGCAAAAGGGCAAAGCAAGGAAAGGCAAAAGGGCAAAGCAAGACAATTCAAGGCAAGTCTAAATAGCAAAGCAAGGCAATACAAGAGAAGGCAAAAGGGCAAACCAAGGCAAGGCAAATGGGGAAAGCAAGGTAACGAAAGGCAAGGGAAAAGGGCAAAGCAAGGCATTGCAAGGTAAAAAAGCAAACCAAGGCAAGGCAAGGGAAAAGGGCAAAGCTAAGCAAGGCAAGTCAAAAGGGAAAGCAAGACAAGGCATGGCAAGGCAAAAGGGCAATGCAAGGCAAGGTAAGGCAAAAACGCAAAGCAAGGCAAGGAAAAAGGGCAAAGAAAGGCAAGGGAAGGCAAGGCAAAAGTGCAAACCAAGGCATGCAAAGGCAACACAAAAGAGCAAAGCAAGGTAATGCAAGGCAAAAGGGCAAAGCAAGAAAAGGCAAGGCAAAAGGGAATAGCAAGGCAAGGCAAGGCAAGGCAAAACGGCAAAGCAAGGCAAGGCAAGGCAAAAGGGCAAAGCATGGTAAGGGAAGAGAAACGGGTAAAGAAAGGCAATGCAAGGCAAAAGGGCAAAGAAAGGCAAGGTAAGGCAAAAGAGCAAAGTAAGGCTAGGAAAGGCAAGGCAAAATGGCAAAGCAAGGAAAGGCAAAAGGGCAAAGGAAAACAATGCCAGGCAAGTCTAAAGGGCAAAGCAAGGCAAGGCAAGGCAAGGCAAAAGGGCAAAGCAAGGCAAGGCAAATGGGGAAAGCAAGGTAATGAAAGGCAAAGGAAAAGGGCAAAGCAAGGCATGGCAAGGCATAAACGTAAACCAAGGCAAGGCAAGGCAAAAGGGCAAAGCCAATCAAGGAAAGAAAAAAGGGAAAGCAAGACAAGGCAAGGCAAGGCAAAAGGGGAATGCAAGGCAAGGTAAGGCAAAAACGCAAAGCAAGGCAAGGCAAAATGGCAAAGCAAGGCAAGGCAAAGCAAACGGGTAAAGCAAGGCAATGCAAGGCAAAAGGGCAAAGAAAGGCAAGGCAAGGAAAGGCAAAAATGAAAAGAAAGGCAAGGCAAAAGGGCAAAGAAAGGTAAGGGAAGGCAAGGCAAAAGTGCAAACCAAGGCATGCAAAGGCAACACAAAAGAGCAAAGCAAGGCAAGGCAACGCAAAAGGGCAAAGCAAGGCAAGGCAAAAGGGCTAAGCAAGGAAAGGCAAAAGGGCAAAGCAAGACAATGCAAGGCAAGTCTAAATAGCAAAGCAAGGCAATGCAAGAGAAGGCAAAAGGGCAAACCAAGGCAAGGCAAATGGGGAAAGCAAGGTAATGAAAGGCAAGGGAAAAGGGCAAAGCAAGGCATTGCAAGGTAAAAAAGCAAACCAAGGCATGGCAAGGCAAAAGGGCAATGCAAGGCAAGGTAAGGCAAAAACGCAAAGCAAGGCAAGGAAAAAGGGCAAAGAAAGGCAAGGGAAGGCAAGGCAAATGTGCAAACCAAGGCATGCAAAGGCAACACAAAAGAGCAAAGCAAGGCAAGGCAAGGCAAAAGGGCAAAGCAAGGCAAGGCAAGGAAAGGGAAAAGGGTAAAGCAAGGTAATGCAAGGCAAAAGGGCAAAGCAAGACAAGGCAAGGCAAGGCAAAAGGGAATAGCAAGGCAAGGCAAGGCAAGGCAAAGCAAACGGGTAAAGCAAGGCAATGCAAGGCAAAAGGGCAAAGAAAGGCAAGGCAAGGAAAGGCAAAAATGAAAAGAAAGGCAAGGCAAAAGGGCAAAGAAAGGCAAGGGAAGGCAAGGCAAAAGTGCAAACCAAGGCATGCAAAGGCAACACAAAAGAGCAAAGCAAGGCAAGGCAACGCAAAAGGGCAAAGCAAGGCAAGGCAAAACGGCAAAGCAAGGCAAGGCAAGGCAAAAGGGTAAAGAAAGGGAAGGCAAAGCAAACGGGTAAAGCAAGGCAAGGCAAGGCAAAAAGGCAAAGAAAGGCAAAGAAAGGAAAGGCAAATGGGCAAAGCAAGGCAAGGCAAGTCAAGGCAAAAAGGCAAAGAAAGGAAAGGCAAGGAAAAGCAAAACGGAAAAGCAAGGAAAGGTAAGGCAAGGTAAATGGGCAAAGCAAGGCAAGGCAAGGCAAAAGGGCAAAGCATGGTAAGGGAACAGAAACGGGTAAAGAAAGGATATGCAAGGCAAAAGGGCAAAGAAAGGAAAGGCAAAAGGGCAAAGGACGACAACGCAAGGCAAGTCTAAAGGGCAAAGCAAGGCAAGGCAAGGCAAGGCAAAAGGGCAAAGCAAGGCAAGGCAAATGGGGAAAGCAAGGTAATGAAAGGCAAGGGAAAAGGGCAAAGCAGGGCAAGGCAAGGCAAAAGGCTAAAGAAAGGGAAGGCAAAGCAAATGGTTAAAGCAAGGCAAGGCAAGGCAAATGGGCAAAGCAAAGCAAGGTAAGGCAAGGTAAATGGGCAAAGCAAGGCAAGGCAAGGCAAAAGGGCAAAGCATGTCAAGGGAAGAGAAACGGGTAAAGAAGGGCAATGCAAGGCAAAAGGGCAAAGAAAGGCAAGGCAAGGAAAGGCAAGGCAAAATGAAAAAGAAAGGCAAGGCAAAAGGGCAAAGCAAGGAAAGGCAAAAGGGCAAAGGAAGACAATGCAAGGCAAGTCTACAGGGCAAAGCAAGGCAAGGCAAGGCAAGGCAAAAGGGCAAAGCAAGGCAAGGCAAATGGGGAAAGCAAGGCAATGAAAGGCAAGGCAAAAGGGCAATGCAAGGCAAGGTAAGGCAAAAACGCAAAGCAAGGCAAGGCAAAATGGCAAAGCAAGGCAAGGCAAAGCAAACGGGTAAAGCAAGGCAATGCAAGGCAAAAGGGCAAAGAAAGGAAAGGCAATGCAAGGCAAGACAAGGCCAAGTGAAAAAGCAAGGCAAGGCAAAAGACCAAAGCAAGGCAAGGCAAGGCAAAGCAAAAAGGCAAAGCAAGGAAAGGCAAAAGGGCAAAGCAAGACAATGCAAGGCAAGGCAAAAGGGCAAAGAAAGGCAAGGGAATCCAAGGCAAAAGGGCAAAGTAAGGTAAGGCAAAGCAAAAGAGCAAAGCAAGGCAAGGCAAGGCAAAAGGGCAAAGCATGGCAAGGCAAGGAAAGGCAAAAGAGAAAAGAAGGGCAAGGCAAGGCAAGGCAAAACGGCAAAGTAAGGCAAGGCAAATGGGCAAAAGGGCAAAGTAAGGCAAGGCAAGGCAAATGGCAAAGCAAGGCAATACAAAGCAAGGCAAAAGAGCAAAGCAAGTGAAGGCAAAGCAAACGGGTAAAGCAAGGCAAGGCAAAAAGGCAAAGAAAGGCAAGGCAAGGAAAGGCAAAATGGAAAAGCATGGCAAAGCAAGGCAAAAGGGCAAAGTTAAGCAAGGCAAGTCAAAAGGGAAAGCAAGACAACGGAAGGCAAGGCAAAAAGGCAAAGAAAGGAAAGGCAAAAATGCAAAGCAAGGCAAGGCAAAAGGGCAAAGCAAGGCAAGGGAAGGCAAGGCAAAAGTGCAAACCAAGGCATGCAAAGGCAATACAAAAGAGCAAAGCAAGGCAAGGCAACGCAAAAGGGCAAAGCAAGGCAAGGCAAAAGGGCAAGGCAAGGCAAGGCAAGGCAAAGCAAAACGGCAAAGCAAGGCAAGGCAAGGCAAAAGGGTAAAGAAAGGGAAAGCAAAGCAAACGGGTAAAGCAAGGCAAGGCAAGGCAATAAGGCAAAGAAAGGCAAAGAAAGGAAAAGCAAATGGGCAAAGCAAGGCAAGGCAGTCAAGGCAAAAAGGCAAAGAAAGGAAAGGCAAGGAAAGGCAAAAGGGAAAAGCAAGGAAAGGTAAGGCAAGGTAAATGAGCAAAGCAAGGCAAGGCAAGGCAAAAGGGCAAAGCATGGTAAGGGAAGAGAAACGGGTAAAGAAAGGCAATGCAAGGCAAAAGGGC
Source organism: Columba guinea (assembly GCA_032206185.1). NCBI lineage: Eukaryota > Metazoa > Chordata > Aves > Columbiformes > Columbidae > Columba > Columba guinea. The sequence goes on from JAVLUU010000289.1 coordinate 65,376, forward strand.
AAAGAAAGGCAAGGTAAGGCAAAAGAGCAAAGTAAGGCTGGGAAAGGTAAGGCAAAAGGGCAAAGCAAGGAAAGGCAAAAGGGCAAAGGAAAACAATGCAAGGCAAGTCTAAAGGGCAAAGCAAGGCAAGGAAAGGCAAGGCAAAAGAGCAAAGCAAGGCAAGGCGAATGGGGAAAGCAAGGTAATGAAAGGCAAAGGAAAAGGGCAAAGCAAGGCATGGCAAGGCATGAAGGCAAACCAAGGCAAGGCAAGGCAAAAGGGCAAAGCTAAGCAAGGAAAGTCAAAAGGGAAAGCAAGACAAGGCAAGGCAAGGCAAAATGGCAAAGCAAGGCAAGGCAAAGCAAACGGGTAAAGCAAGGCAATGCAAGGCAAAAGGGCAAAGCAAGGGAAGGCAAAGCAAACGGGTAAAGCAAGGCAATGCAAGGCAAAAGGGCAAAGAAAGGAAAGGCAAGGAAAGGCAAAAATGAAAAGAAAGGCAAGGCAAAAGGGAAAGAAAGGTAAGGGAAGGCAAGGCAAAAGTGCAAACCAAGGCATGCAAAGGCAACACAAAAGAGCAAAGCAAGGCAAGGCAACGCAAAAGGGCAAAGCAAGGCAAGGCAAAAGGGCTAAGCAAGGAAAGGCAAAAGGGCAAAGCAAGACAATGCAAGGCAAGTCTAAATAGCAAAGCAAGGCAATGCAAGAGAAGGCAAAAGGGCAAACCAAGGCAAGGCAAATGGGGAAAGCAAGGTAATGAAAGGCAAGGGAAAAGGGCAAAGCAAGGCATTGCAAGGTAAAAAAGCAAACCAAGGCATGGCAAGGCAAAAGGGCAATGCAAGGCAAGGTAAGGCAAAAACGCAAAGCAAGGCAAGGAAAAAGGGCAAAGAAAGGCAAGGGAAGGCAAGGCAAATGTGCAAACCAAGGCATGCAAAGGCAACACAAAAGAGCAAAGCAAGGCAAGGCAAGGCAAAAGGGCAAAGCAAGGCAAGGCAAGGAAAGGGAAAAGGGTAAAGCAAGGTAATGCAAGGCAAAAGGGCAAAGCAAGACAAGGCAAGGCAAGGCAAAAGGGAATAGCAAGGCAAGGCAAGGCAAGGCAAAGCAAACGGGTAAAGCAAGGCAATGCAAGGCAAGAGGTCAAAGCAAGGCAAGGCAAGGAAAGGGAAAAGGGTAAAGCAAGGTAATGCAAGGCAAAAGGGCAAAGCAAGAGAAGGCAAGGCAAGGCAAAAGGGAATAGCAAGGCAAGGCAAGGCAAAGCAAACGGGTAAAGCAAGGCAATGCAAGGCAAAAGGGCAAAGAAAGGCAAGGCAAGGAAAGGCAAAAATGAAAAGAAAGGCAAGGCAAAAGGGCAAAGAAAGGCAAGGGAAGGCAAGGCAAAAGTGCAAACCAAGGCATGCAAAGGCAACACAAAAGAGCAAAGCAAGGCAAGGCAACGCAAAAGGGCAAAGCAAGGCAAGGCAAAACGGCAAAGCAAGGCAAGGCAAGGCAAAAGGGTAAAGAAATGGAAGGCAAAGCAAACGGGTAAAGCAAGGCAAGGCAAGGCAAAAAGGCAAAGAAAGGCAAAGAAAGGAAAGGCAAATGGGCAAAGCAAGGCAAGGCAAGTCAAGGCAAAAAGGCAAAGAAAGGAAAGGCAAGGAAAGGCAAAACGGAAAAGCAAGGAAAGGTAAGGCAAGGTAAATGGGCAAAGCAAGGCAAGGCAAAAGGGCAAAGCATGGTAAGGGAACAGAAACGGGTAAAGAAAGGATATGCAAGGCAAAAGGGCAAAGAAAGGAAAGGCAAAAGGGCAAAGGACGACAACGCAAGGCAAGTCTAAAGGGCAAAGCAAGGCAAGGCAAGGCAAGGCAAAAGGGCAAAGCAAGGCAAGGCAAATGGGGAAAGCAAGGTAATGAAAGGCAAGGGAAAAGGGCAAAGCAGGGCAAGGCAAGGCAAAAGGCTAAAGAAAGGGAAGGCAAAGCAAATGGTTAAAGCAAGGCAAGGCAAGGCAAATGGGCAAAGCAAAGCAAGGTAAGGCAAGGTAAATGGGCAAAGCAAGGCAAGGCAAGGCAAAAGGGCAAAGCATGTCAAGGGAAGAGAAACGGGTAAAGAAGGGCAATGCAAGGCAAAAGGGCAAAGAAAGGCAAGGCAAGGAAAGGCAAGGCAAAATGAAAAAGAAAGGCAAGGCAAAAGGCCAAAGCAAGGCAAGGCAAGGCAAAAGAGCAAAGCAAGGCGAGGCAAGGCAAGGCAAAAGGGCAAAGCAAGGAAAGGCAAAAGGGCAAAGGACGACAATGCAAGGCAAGTCTACAGGGCAAAGCAAGGCAAGGCAAGGCAAGGCAAAAGGGCAAAGCAAGGCAAGGCAAATGGGGAAAGCAAGGCAATGAAAGGCAAGGCAAAAGGGCAATGCAAGGCAAGGTAAGGCAAAAACGCAAAGCAAGGCAAGGCAAAATGGCAAAGCAAGGCAAGGCAAAGCAAACGGGTAAAGCAAGGCAATGCAAGGCAAAAGGGCAAAGAAAGGAAAGGCAATGCAAGGCAAGACAAGGCCAAGTGAAAAAGCAAGGCAAGGCAAAAGACCAAAGCAAGGCAAGGCAAGGCAAGGCAAAAAGGCAAAGCAAGGAAAGGCAAAAGGGCAAAGCAAGACAATGCAAGGCAAGGCAAAAGGGCAAAGAAAGGCAAGGGAATGCAAGGCAAAAGGGCAAAGTAAGGCAAGGCAAAGCAAAAGAGCAAAGCAAGGCAGGGCAAGGCAAAAGGGCAAAGCATGGCAAGGCAAGGAAAGGCAAAAGAGAAAAGAAGGGCAAGGCAAAGCAAGGCAAAACGGCAAAGTAAGGCAAGGCAAGGCAAAACGGCAAAGTAAGGCAAGGCAAGGCAAAAGAGCAAAGTAAGGCTAAGGCAAGGCAAGGCAAAAGGGCAAAGAAAGGAAAAGCAAAAGGGCAAAGGAAGACAATGCAAGGCAAGACTACAGGGCAAAGCAAGGCAAGGCAAGGCAAGGCAAAAGGGCAAAGCAAGGCAAGGCAAGGCAAAAGGGTAAAGAAAGGGAAAGCAAAGCAATCGGGTAAAGCAAGGCAAGTCAAGGCAAAAAGGCAAAGAAAGGAAAGGCAAGGAAAGGCAAAACGGAAAAGCAAGGAAAGGTAAGGCAAGGTAAATGGGCAAGGCAAGGCAAGGCAAAGCAAAACGGCAAAGAAAGGCAAGGCAAGGCAAAAGGGTAAAGAAAGGGAAAGCAAAGCAAACAGGTAAAGCAAGGCAAGGCAAGGCAAAAAGGCAAAGAAAGGCAAAGAAAGGAAAGGCAAATGGGCAAAGAAAGGCAAGGCAAGTCAAGGCAAAAAGGCAAAGAAAGGAAAGGCAAGGAAAGGCAAAACGGAAAAGCAAGGAAAGGTAAGGCAAGGTAAATGGGCAAAGCAAGGCAAGGCAAGGCAAAAGGGCAAAGCATGGTAAGGGAAGAGAAACGGGTAAAGAAAGGCAATGCAAGGCAAAAGGGCAAAGAAAGGCAAGGTAAGGCAAAAGAGCAAAGTAAGGCTAAGGCAAGGCAAGGCAAAAGGGCAAAGCAAGGAAAGGCAAAAGGGCAAAGGAAGACAATGCAAGGCAAGTCTACAGGGCAAAGCAAGGCAAGGCAAGGCAAGGCAAAAGGGCAAAGCAAGGCAAGGCAAATGGGGAAAGCAAGGCAATGAAAGGCAAGGCAAAAGGGCAATGCAAGGCAAGGTAAGGCATGAAGGCAAACCAAAGCAAGGCAAGGCAAAAGGGCAAAGCTAAGCAAGGAAAGTCAAAAGGGAAAGCAAGACAAGGCAAGGCAAGGCAAAATGGCAAAGCAAGGCAAGGCAAAGCAAACGGGTAAAGCAAGGCAATGCAAGGCAAAAGGGCAAAGCAAGGCAAGACAAAGCAAACGGGTAAAGCAAGGCAATGCAAGGCAAAAGGGCAAAGCAAGGCAAGGCAAGGAAAGGCAAGGCAAGGCCAAGTGAAAAAGCAAGACAAGGCAAAAGAGCATAGAAAGGCAAGGCAAGGCATGGCAAAAAGGCAAAGCAAGGAAAGGCGAAAGGGCAAAGCAAGACAATGCAAGGCAAGTCTACAGGGCAAAGCAAGGCAAGGCAAGGCAAGGCAAAAGGGCAAAGCAAGGCAAGGCAAATGGGGAAAGCAAGGCAATGAAAGGCAAGGCAAAAGGGCAATGCAGGGCAAGGTAAGGCAAAAACGCAAAGCAAGGCAAGGCAAAATGGCAAAGCAAGGCAAGGCAAAGCAAACGGGTAAAGCAAGGCAATGCAAGGCAAAAGGGCAAAGAAAGGAAAGGCAATGCAAGGCAAGACAAGGCCAAGTGAAAAAGCAAGGCAAGGCAAAAGACCAAAGCAAGGCAAGGCAAGGCAAAAAGGCAAAGCAAGGAAAGGCAAAAGGGCAAAGCAAGACAATGCAAGGCAAGGCAAAAGGGCAAAGAAAGGCAAGGGAATCCAAGGCAAAAGGGCAAAGTAAGGTAAGGCAAAGCAAAAGAGCAAAGCAAGGCAAGGCAAGGCAAAAGGGCAAAGCATGGCAAGGCAAGGAAAGGCAAAAGAGAAAAGAAGGGCAAGGCAAGGCAAGGCAAAACGGCAAAGTAAGGCAAGGCAAGGCAAAACGGCAAAGTAAGGCAAGGCAAGGCAAATGGCAAAGCAAGGCAATACAAAGCAAGGCAAAAGAGCAAAGCAAGTGAAGGCAAAGCAAACGGGTAAAGCAAGGCAAGGCAAAAAGGCAAAGAAAGGCAAGGCAAGGAAAGGCAAAATGGAAAAGCATGGCAAAGCAAGGCAAAAGGGCAAAGTTAAGCAAGGCAAGTCAAAAGGGAAAGCAAGACAACGGAAGGCAAGGCAAAAAGGCAAAGAAAGGAAAGGCAAAAATGCAAAGCAAGGCAAGGCAAAAGGGCAAAGCAAGGCAAGGGAAGGCAAGGCAAAAGTGCAAACCAAGGCATGCAAAGGCAATACAAAAGAGCAAAGCAAGGCAAGGCAACGCAAATGGGCAAAGCAAGGCAAGGCAAAAGGGCAAGGCAAGGCAAGGCAAGGCAAGGCAAAAGGGTAAAGAAAGGGAAAGCAAAGCAAACGGGTAAAGCAAGGCAAGGCAAGGCAATAAGGCAAAGAAAGGCAAAGAAAGGAAAGGCAAATGGGCAAAGCAAGGCAAGGCAGTCAAGGAAAAAGGCAAAGAAAGGAAAGGCAAGGAAAGGCAAAAGGGAAAAGCAAGGAAAGGTAAGGCAAGGTAAATGAGCAAAGCAAGGCAAGACAAGGCAAAAAGGCAAAGCATGGTAAGGGAAGAGAAACGGGTAAAGAAAGGCAATGCAAGGCAAAAGGGCAAAGCAAGGAAAGGCAAAAGGGCAAAGGAAAACAATGCAAGGCAAGTCTAAAGGGCAAAGCAAGGCAAGGCAATGCAAGGCAAAAGGGCAAAGCAAGGCAAGGAAAATGGGGAAAGCAAGGCAATGAAAGGCAAGGCAAAAGGGCAATGCAAGGCAAGGTAAGGCAAAAACGCAAAGCAAGGCAAGGCAATATGGCAAAGCAAGGCAAGGCAAAGCAAACGGGTAAAGCAAGGCAATGCAAGGCAAAAGGGCAAAGAAAGGAAAGGCAAAGCAAGGCAAGACAAGGCCAAGTGAAAAAGCAAGGCAAGGCAAAAGACCAAAGCAAGGCAAGGCAAGGCAAGGCAAAAAGGCAAAGCAAGGAAAGGCCAAAGGGCAAAGCAAGACAATGCAAGGCAAGGCAAAAGGGCAAAGAAAGGCAAGGGAATGCAAGGCAAAAGGGCAAAGTAAGGTAAGGCAAAGCAAAAGAGCAAAGCAAGGCAGGGCAAGGCAAAAGGGCAAAGCATGGCAAGGCAAGGAAAGGCAAAAGAGAAAAGAAGGGCAAGGCAAGGCAAGGCAAAACGGCAAAGTAAGGCAAGGCAAGGCAAAACGGCAAAGTAAGGCAAGGCAAGGCAAATGGCAAAGCAAGGCAATACAAAGCAAGGCAAAAGAGCAAAGCAAGTGAAGGCAAAGCAAACGGGTAAAGCAAGGCAAGGCAAAAAGGCAAAGAAAGGCAAGGCAAGGAAAGGCAAAATGGAAAAGCATGGCAAAGCAAGGCAAAAGGGCAAAGTTAAGCAAGGCAAGTCAAAAGGGAAAGCAAGACAACGGAAGGCAAGGCAAAAAGGCAAAGAAAGGAAAGGCAAAAATGCAAAGCAAGGCAAGGCAAAAGGGCAAAGCAAGGCAAGGGAAGGCAAGGCAAAAGTGCAAACCAAGGCATGCAAAGGCAATACAAAAGAGCAAAGCAAGGCAAGGCAACGCAAATGGGCAAAGCAAGGCAAGGCAAAAGGGCAAGGCAAGGCAAGGCAAGGCAAGGCAAAAGGGTAAAGAAAGGGAAAGCAAAGCAAACGGGTAAAGCAAGGCAAGGCAAGGCAATAAGGCAAAGAAAGGCAAAGAAAGGAAAGGCAAATGGGCAAAGCAAGGCAAGGCAGTCAAGGCAAAAAGGCAAAGAAAGGAAAGGCAAGGAAAGGCAAAAGGGAAAAGCAAGGAAAGGTAAGGCAAGGTAAATGAGCAAAGCAAGGCAAGACAAGGCAAAAAGGCAAAGCATGGTAAGGGAAGAGAAACGGGTAAAGAAAGGCAATGCAAGGCAAAAGGGCAAAGCAAGGAAAGGCAAAAGGGCAAAGGAAAACAATGCAAGGCAAGTCTAAAGGGCAAAGCAAGGCAAGGCAATGCAAGGCAAAAGGGCAAAGCAAGGCAAGGAAAATGGGGAAAGCAAGGCAATGAAAGGCAAGGCAAAAGGGCAATGCAAGGCAAGGTAAGGCAAAAACGCAAAGCAAGGCAAGGCAATATGGCAAAGCAAGGCAAGGCAAAGCAAACGGGTAAAGCAAGGCAATGCAAGGCAAAAGGGCAAAGAAAGGAAAGGCAAAGCAAGGCAAGACAAGGCCAAGTGAAAAAGCAAGGCAAGGCAAAAGACCAAAGCAAGGCAAGGCAAGGCAAGGCAAAAAGGCAAAGCAAGGAAAGGCCAAAGGGCAAAGCAAGACAATGCAAGGCAAGGCAAAAGGGCAAAGAAAGGCAAGGGAATGCAAGGCAAAAGGGCAAAGTAAGGTAAGGCAAAGCAAAAGAGCAAAGCAAGGCAGGGCAAGGCAAAAGGGCAAAGCATGGCAAGGCAAGGAAAGGCAAAAGAGAAAAGAAGGGCAAGGCAAGGCAAGGCAAAACGGCAAAGTAAGGCAAGGCAAGGCAAAACGGCAAAGTAAGGCAAGGCAAGGCAAATGGCAAAGCAAGGCAATACAAAGCAAGGCAAAAGAGCAAAGCAAGTGAAAGCAAAGCAAACGGGTAAAGCAAGGCAAGGCAAAAAGGCAAAGAAAGGCAAGGCAAGGAAAGGCAAAATGGAAAAGCATGGCAAAGCAAGGCAAAGGGGCAAAGTTAAGCAAGGCAAGCCAAAAGGGAAAGCAAGACAACGGACGGCAAGGCAAAAAGGCAAAGAAAGGAAAGGCAAAAATGCAAAGCAAGGCAAGGCAAAAGGGCAAAGCAAGGCAAGGGAAGGCAAGGCAAAAGTGCAAACCAAGGCATGCAAAGGCAATACAAAAGAGCAAAGCAAGGCAAGGCAACGCAAATGGGCAAAGCAAGGCAAGGCAAAAGGGCAAGGCAAGGCAAGGCAAAGCAAAACGGCAAAGAAAGGCAAGGCAAGGCAAAAGGGTAAAGAAAGGGAAAGCAAAGCAAACAGGTAAAGCAAGGCAAGGCAAGGGAAAAAGGCAAAGAAAGGCAAAGAAAGGAAAGGCAAATGGGCAAAGAAAGGCAAGGCAAGTCAAGGCAAAAAGGCAAAGAAAGGAAAGGCAAGGAAAGGCAAAACGGAAAAGCAAGGAAAGGTAAGGCAAGGTAAATGGGCAAAGCAAGGCAAGGCAAGGCAAAAGGGCAAAGCATGGTAAGGGAAGAGAAACGGGTAAAGAAAGGCAATGCAAGGCAAAAGGGCAAAGAAAGGCCAGGTAAGGCAAAAGAGCAAAGTAAGGCTAAGGCAAGGCAAGGCAAAAGGGCAAAGCAAGGAAAGGCAAAAGGGCAAAGGAAGACAATGCAAGGCAAGTCTACAGGGCAAAGCAAGGCAAGGCAAGGCAAGGCAAAAGGGCAAAGCAAGGCAAGGCAAATGGGGAAAGCAAGGCAATGAAAGGCAAGGCAAAAGGGCAATGCAAGGCAAGGTAAGGCAAAAACGCAAAGCAAGGCAAGGCAAAATGGCAAAGCAAGGCAAGGCAAAGCAAACGGGTAAAGCAAGGCAATGCAAGGCAAAAGGGCAAAGAAAGGAAAGGCAATGCAAGGCAAGACAAGGCCAAGTGAAAAAGCAAGGCAAGGCAAAAGACCAAAGCAAGGCAAGGCAAGGCAAGGCAAAAAGGCAAAGCAAGGAAAGGCAAAAGGGCAAAGCAAGACAATGCAAGGCAAGGCAAAAGGGCAAAGAAAGGCAAGGGAATCCAAGGCAAAAGGGCAAAGTAAGGTAAGGCAAAGCAAAAGAGCAAAGCAAGGCAAGGCAAGGCAAAAGGGCAAAGCATGGCAAGGCAAGGAAAGGCAAAAGAGAAAAGAAGGGCAAGGCAAGGCAAGGCAAAACGGCAAAGTAAGGCAAGGCAAATGGGCAAAACGGCAAAGTAAGGCAAGGCAAGGCAAATGGCAAAGCAAGGCAATACAAAGCAAGGCAAAAGAGCAAAGCAAGTGAAGGCAAAGCAAACGGGTAAAGCAAGGCAAGGCAAAAAGGCAAAGAAAGGCAAGGCAAGGAAAGGCAAAATGGAAAAGCATGGCAAAGCAAGGCAAAAGGGCAAAGTTAGGCAAGGCAAGTCAAAAGGGAAAGCAAGACAACGGAAGGCAAGGCAAAAAGGCAAAGAAAGGAAAGGCAAAAATGCAAAGCAAGGCAAGGCAAAAGGGCAAAGCAAGGCAAGGGAAGGCAAGGCAAAAGGGCAAACCAAGGCATGCAAAGGCAATACAAAAGAGCAAAGCAAGGCAAGGCAACGCAAAAGGGCAAAGCAAGGCAAGGCAAAAGGGCAAGGCATGGCAAGGCAAGGCAAAGCAAAACGGCAAAGCAAGGCAAGGCAAGGCAAAAGGGTAAAGAAAGGGAAAGCAAAGCAAAAGGGTAAAGGAAGGCAAGGCAAGGCAATAAGGCAAAGAAAGGCAAAGAAAGGAAAGGCAAATGGGCAAAGCAAGGCAAGGCAGTCAAGGCAAAAAGGCAAAGAAAGGAAAGGCAAGGAAAGGCAAAAGGGAAAAGCAAGGAAAGGTAAGGCAAGGTAAATGAGCAAAGCAAGGCAAGGCAAGGCAAAAAGGCAAAGCATGGTAAGGGAAGAGAAACGGGTAAAGAAAGGCAATGCAAGGCAAAAGGGCAAAGAAAGGCAAGGTAATGCAAAAGAGCAAAGTAAGGCTAGGAAAGGTAAGGCAAAAGGGCAAAGCAAGGAAAGGCAAAAGGGCAAAGGAAAACAATGCAAGGCAAGTCTAAAGGGCAAAGCAAGGCAAGGAAAGGCAAGGCAAAAGAGCAAAGCAAGGCAAGGCAAATGGGGAAAGAAAGGTAATGAAAGGCAAAGGAAAAGGGCAAAGCAAGGCATGGCAAGGCATGAAGGCAAACCAAGGCAAGGCAAGGCAAAAGGGCAAAGCTAAGCAAGGAAAGTCAAAAGGGAAAGCAAGACAAGGCAAGGCAAGGCAAAAGGGCAAAGGAAGGCAAGGCAAAGCAAACGGGTAAAGCAAGGCAATGCAAGGCAAAAGGGCAAAGAAAGGCAAGGCAAGGAAAGGCAAAAATGAAAAGCAAGGCAAGGCAAAAGGGCAAAGAAAGGCAAGGGAAGGCAAGGCAAAAGTGCAAACCAAGGCATGCAAAGGCAACACAAAAGAGCAAAGCAAGGCAAAGCAACGCAAAAGGGCAAAGCAAGGCAAGGCAAAAGGGCAAGGCAAGGAAAGGCAAGGAAAGGGAAAAGGGTAAAGCAAGGTAATGCAAGGCAAAAGGGCAAAGCAAGGCAAGGCAAGGCAAAAGGGTAAAGAAAGGGAAGGCAAAGCAAACGGGTAAAGCAAGGCAAGGCAAGGCAAAAAGGCAAAGAAAGGGAAAGAAAGGAAAGGCAAATGGGCAAAGCAAGGCAAGGCAAGTCAAGGCAAAAAGGCAAAGAAAGGAAAGGCAAGGAAAGGCAAAACGGAAAAGAAAGGAAAGGTAAGGCAAGGTAAATGGGCAAAGCAAGGCAAGGCAAGGCAAAAGGGTAAAGAAAGGGAAAGCAAAGCAAACGGGTAAAGCAAGGCAAGACAAGGCAAAAAGGCAAAAAAAGGCAAAGAAAGGAAAGGCAAAATGGCAAAGCATGGTAAGGGAAGAGAAACGGGTAAAGAAAGGCAATGCAAGGCAAAAGGGCAAAGAAAGGCAAGGTAAGGCAAAAGAGCAAAGTAAGGCTAAGGCAAGGCAAGGCAAAAGGGCAAAGAAAGGAAAGGCAAAAGGGCAAAGGAAGACAATGCAAGGCAAGTCTACAGGGCAAAGCAAGGCAAGGCAAGGCAAGGCAAAAGGGCAAAGCAAGGCAAGGCAAGGCAAAAGGGTAAAGAAAGGGAAAGCAAAGCAAACGGGTAAAGCAAGGCAAGGCAAGGCAAAAAGGCAAAAAAAGGCAAAGAAAGGAAAGGCAAATGGGCAAAGCAAGGCAAGGCAAGTCAAGTCAAAAAGGCAAAGAAAGGTAAGGCAAGGAAAGGCAAAACGGAAAAGCAAGGAAAGGTAAGGCAAGGTAAATGGGCAAAGCAAGGCAAGACAAGGCAAAAGGACAAAGCATGGTAAAGGAAGAGAAACGGGTAAAGAAAGGCAATGCAAGGCAAAAGGGCAAAGAAAGGCAAGGTAAGGCAAAAGACCAAAGCAAGGCAAGGCAAGGCAAGGCAAAAAGGCAAAGCAAGGAAAGGCAAAAGGGCAAAGCAAGACAATGCAAGGCAAGGCAAAAGGGCAAAGAAAGGCAAGGGAATGCAAGGCAAAAGGACAAAGTAAGGTAAGGCAAAGCAAAAGAGCAAAGCAAGGCAAGGCAAGGCAAAAGGGCAAAGCATGGCAAGGCAAGGAAAGGCAAAAGAGAAAAGAAGGGCAAGGCAAGGCAAGGCAAAACGGCAAAGTAAGGCAAGGCAAGGCAAAACGGCAAAGTAAGGCAAGGCAAGGCAAATGGCAAAGCAAGGTAATACAAAGCAAGGCAAAAGAGCAAAGCAAGTGAAGGCAAAGCAAACGGGTAAAGCAAGGCAAGGCAAAAAGGCAAAGAAAGGCAAGGCAAGGAAAGGCAAAATGGAAAAGCATGGCAAAGCAAGGCAAAAGGGCAAAGTTAAGCAAGGCAAGTCAAAAGGGGAAGCAAGACAACGGAAGGCAAGGCAAAAAGGCAAAGAAAGGAAAGGCAAAAATGCAAAGCAAGGCAAGGCAAAAGGGCAAAGCAAGGCAAGGGAAGGCAAGGCAAAAGTGCAAACCAAGGCATGCAAAGGCAATACAAAAGAGCAAAGCAAGGCAAGGCAACGCAAAAGGGCAAAGCAAGGCAAGGCAAAAGGGCAAGGCAAGGCAAGGCAAGGCAAAGCAAAACGGCAAAGCAAGGCAAGGCAAGGCAAAAGGGTAAAGAAAGGGAAAGCAAAGCAAACGGGTAAAGCAAGGCAAGGCAAGGCAATAAGGCAAAGAAAGGCAAAGAAAGGAAAGGCAAATGGGCAAAGCAAGGCAAGGCAGTCAAGGCAAAAAGGCAAAGAAAGGAAAGGCAAGGAAAGGCAAAAGGGAAAAGCAAGGAAAGGTAAGGCAAGGTAAATGAGCAAAGCAAGGCAAGGCAAGGCAAAAAGGCAAAGCATGGTAAGGGAAGAGAAACGGGTAAAGAAAGGCAATGCAAGGCAAAAGGGCAAAGAAAGGCAAGGTAAGGCAAAAGAGCAAAGTAAGGCTAGGAAAAATAAGGCAAAAGGGCAAAGCAAGGAAAGGCAAAAGGGCAAAGGAAAACAATGCAAGGCAAGTCTAAAGGGCAAAGCAAGGCAAGGCAAGGCAAGGCAAAAGGGCAAAGCAAGGCAAGGCAAATGGGGAAAGCAAGGCAATGAAAGGCAAGGCAAAAGGGCAATGCAAGGCAAGGTAAGGCAAAAACGCAAAGCAAGGCAAGGCAAAATGGCAAAGCAAGGCAAGGCAAAGCAAACGGGTAAAGCAAGGCAATGCAAGGCAAAAGGGCAAAGAAAGGAAAGGTAATGCAAGGCAAGACAAGGCCAAGTGAAAAAGCAAGGCAAGGCAAAAGACCAAAGCAAGGCAAGGCAAGGCAAAGCAAAAAGGCAAAGCAAGGAAAGGCAAAAGGGCAAAGCAAGACAATGCAAGGCAAGGCAAAAGGGCAAAGAAAGGCAAGGGAATGCAAGGCAAAAGGGCAAAGTAAGGCAAGGCAAAGCAAAAGAGCAAAGCAAGGCAGGGCAAGGCAAAAGGGCAAAGCATGGCAAGGCAAGGAAAGGCAAAAGAGAAAAGAAGGGCAAGGCAAGGCAAGGCAAAACGGCAAAGTAAGGCAAGGCAAGGCAAAACGGCAAAGTAAGGCAAGGCAAGGCAAAAGAGAAAAGTAAGGCTAAGGCAAGGCAAGGCAAAAGAGCAAAGAAAGGAAAGGCAAAAGGGCAAAGGAAGACAATGCAAGGCAAGTCTACAGGGCAAAGCAAGGCAAGGCAAGGCAAGGCAAAAGGGTAAAGAAAGGGAAAGCAAAGCAAACGGGTAAAGCAAGGCAAGGCAAGGCAAACGGGTAAAGCAAGGCAAGGCAAGGTAAAAAGACAAAAAAAGGCAAAGAAAGGAAAGGCAAATGGGCAAAGCAAGGCAAGGCAAGTCAAGGCAAAAAGGCAAAGAAAGGAAAGGCAAGGAAAGGCAAAACGGAAAAGCAAGGAAAGGTAAGGCAAGGTAAATGGGCAAAGCAAGGCAAGACAAGGCAAAAGGGTAAAGCATGGTAAGGGAAGAGAAACGGGTAAAGAAAGGCAATGCAAGGCAAAAGGGCAAAGCAAGGCAAGGAAAATGGGGAAAGCAAGGCAATGAAAGGCAAGGCAAAAGGGCAATGCAAGGCAAGGTAAGGCAAAAACGCAAAGCAAGGCAAGGCAAAATGGCAAAGCAAGGCAAGGCAAAGCAAACGGGTAAAGCAAGGCAATGCAAGGCAAAAGGGCAAAGAAAGGAAAGGCAAAGCAAGGCAAGACAAGGCCAAGTGAAAAAGCAAGGCAAGGCAAAAGACCAAAGCAAGGCAAGGCAAGGCAAGGCAAAAAGGCAAAGCAAGGAAAGGCCAAAGGGCAAAGCAAGACAATGCAAGGCAAGGCAAAAGGGCAAAGAAAGGCAAGGGAATGCAAGGCAAAAGGGCAAAGTAAGGCAAGGCAAAGCAAAAGAGCAAAGCAAGGCAGGGCAAGGCAAAAGGGCAAAGCATGGCAAGGCAAGGAAAGGCAAAAGAGAAAAGAAGGGCAAGGCAAGGCAAGGCAAAACGGCAAAGTAAGGCAAGGCAAGGCAAAACGGCAAAGTAAGGCAAGGCAAGGCAAAAGAGCAAAGTAAGGCTAACGCAAGGCAAGGCAAAAGGGCAAAGAAAGGAAAGGCAAAAGGGCAAAGGAAGACAATGCAAGGCAAGTCTACAGGGCAAAGCAAGGCAAGGCAAGGCAAGGCAAAAGGGCAAAGCAAGGCAAGGCAAGGCAAAAGGGTAAAGAAAGGGAAAGCAAAGCAAACGGGTAAAGCAAGGCAAGGCAAGGCAAATGGGCAAAGCAAAGCAAGGTAAGGCAAGGTAAATGGGCAAAGCAAGGCAAGGCAAGGCAAAAGGCTAAAGAAAGGGAAGGCAAAGCAAATGGTTAAAGCAAGGCAAGGCAAGGCAAATGGGCAAAGCAAAGCAAGGTAAGGCAAGGTAAATGGGCAAAGCAAGGCAAGGCAAGGCAAAAGGGCAAAGCATGTCAAGGGAAGAGAAACGGGTAAAGAAGGGCAATGCAAGGCAAAAGGGCAAAGAAAGGCAAGGCAAGGAAAGGCAAGGCAAAATGAAAAAGAAAGGCAAGGCAAAAGGCCAAAGCAAGGCAAGGCAAGGAAAGGCAAAACGGAGAAGTAAGGAAAGGTAAGGCAAGGTAAAAATGGCAAAGCAAGGCAAGGCAAGGCAAAAGGGCAAAGCATGGTAAGGGAAGAGAAACGGGTAAAGAAAGGCAATACAAGGCAAAAGGGCAAAGAAAGGCAAGGTAATGCAAAAGAGCAAAGCAAGGCGAGGCAAGGCAAGGCAAAAGGGCAAAGCAAGGAAAGGCAAGGAAAGGCAAAACGGAGAAGTAAGGAAAGGTAAGGCAAGGTAAAAATGGCAAAGCAAGGCAAGGCAAGGCAAAAGGGCAAAGCATGGTAAGGGAAGAGAAACGGGTAAAGAAAGGCAATACAAGGCAAAAGGGCAAAGAAAGGCAAGGTAATGCAAAAGAGCAAAGTAAGGCTAGGAAAGGCAAGGCAAAAGGGCAAAGCAAGGCATGGCAAGGGAAAAGGGCAAAGCTAAGCAAGGAAAGTCAAAAGGGAAAGCAAGACAAGGCAAGGCAAGGCAAAAGAGCAAAGCAAGGAAAGGCAAGGAAAGGGAAAAGGGTAAAGCAAGGTAATGCAAGGCAAAAGGGCAAAGCAAGGCAAGGCAAGGCAAAAGGGTAAAGAAAGGGAAGGCAAAGCAAACGGGTAAAGCAAGGCAAGGCAAGGCAAAAAGGCAAAGAAAGGCAAAGAAAGGAAAGGCAAATGGTCAAAGCAAGGCAAGGCAAGTCAAGGCAAAAAGGCAAAGAAAGGAAAGGCAAGGAAAGGCAAAACGGAAAAGCAAGGAAAGGTAAGGCAAGGTAAATGGGCAAAGCAAGGCAAGGCAAGGCAAAATGGGAAAGCATGGTAAGGGAAGAGAAACGGGTAAAGAAAGGCAATGCAAGGCAAAAGGGCAAAGAAAGGCAAGGTAAGGCAAAAGAGCAAAGTAAGGCTAAGGCAAGGCAAGGCAAAAGGGCAAAGCAAGGAAAGGCAAAAGGGCAAAGGAAGACAATGCAAGGCAAGTCTACAGGGCAAAGCAAGGCAAGGCAAGGCAAAAGGGCAAAGCAAGGCAAGCAAATGGGGAAAGCAAGACAATGAAAGGCAAGGCAAAAGGGCAATGCAAGGCAAGGTAAGGCAAAAACGCAAAGCAAGGCAAGGCAAAATGGCAAAGCAAGGCAAGGCAAAGCAAACGGGTAAAGCAAGGCAATGCAAGGCAAAAGGGCAAAGAAAGGAAAGGCAAGGCAAGGCAAGACAAGGCCAAGTGAAAAAGCAAGGCAAGGCAAAAGACCAAAGCAAGGCAAGGCAAGACAAAAAGGCAAAGCAAGGCAAGTCTACAGGGCAAAGCAAGGCAAGGCAAGGCAAAAGGGCAAAGCAAGGCAAGGCAAATGGGGAAAGCAAGACAATGAAAGGCAAGGCAAAATGGCAATGCAAGGCAAGGTAAGGCAAAAAAGCAAAGCAAGGCAAGGCAAAATGGCAAAGCAAGGCAAGGCAAAGCAAACGGGTAAAGCAAGGCAATGCAAGGCAAAAGGGCAAAGAAAGGAAAGGGAAGGCAAGGCAAGACAAGGCCAAGTGAAAAAGCAAGGCAAGGCAAAAGACCAAAGCAAGGCAAGGCAAGGCAAGGCAAAAAGGCAAAGCAAGGAAAGGCAAAAGGGTAAAGCAAGACAAGGCAAGGCAAGGCAAAAGGGCAAAGAAAGGCAAGGGAATGCAAGGCAAAAGGGCAAAGTAAGGTAAGGCAAAGCAAAAGAGCAAAGCAAGGCAAGGCAAGGCAAAAGGGCAAAGCATGGCAAGGCAAGGAAAGGCAAAAGAGAAAAGAAGGGCAAGGCAAGGCAAGGCAAAACGGCAAAGTAAGGCAAGGCAAGGCAAAACGGCAAAGTAAGGCAAGGCAAGGCAAATGGCAAAGCAAGGCAATACAAAGCAAGGCAAAAGAGCAAAGCAAGTGAAGGCAAAGCAAACGGGTAAAGCAAGGCAAGGCAAAAAGGCAAAGAAAGGCAAGGCAAGGAAAGGCAAAATGGAAAAGCATGGCAAAGCAAGGCAAAAGGGCAAAGTTAAGCAAGGCAAGTCAAAAGGGAAAGCAAGACAAGGGAAGGCAAGGCAAAAAGGCAAAGAAAGGAAAGGCAAAAATGCAAAGCAAGGCAAGGCAAAAGGGCAAAGCAAGGCAAGGGAAGGCAAGGCAAAAGTGCAAACCAAGGCATGCAAAGGCAATACAAAAGAGCAAAGCAAGGCAAGGCAACGCAAAAGGGCAAAGCAAGGCAAGGCAAAAGGGCAAGGCAAGGCAAGGCAAGGCAAAGCAAAACGGCAAAGCAAGGCAAGGCAAGGCAAAAGGGTAAAGAAAGGGAAAGCAAAGCAAACGGGTAAAGCAAGGCAAGGCAAGGCAATAAGGCAAAGAAAGGCAAAGAAAGGAAAGGCAAATGGGCAAAGCAAGGCAAGGCAGTCAAGGCAAAAAGGCAAAGAAAGGAAAGGCAAGGAAAGGCAAAAGGGAAAAGCAAGGAAAGGTAAGGCAAGGTAAATGAGCAAAGCAAGGCAAGGCAAGGCAAAAAGGCAAAGCATGGTAAGGGAAGAGAAACGGGTAAAGAAAGGCAATGCAAGGCAAAAGGGCAAAGAAAGGCAAGGTAAGGCAAAAGAGCAAAGTAAGGCTAGGAAAAATAAGGCAAAAGGGCAAAGCAAGGAAAGGCAAAAGGGCAAAGGAAAACAATGCAAGGCAAGTCTAAAGGGCAAAGCAAGGCAAGGCAAGGCAAGGCAAAAGGGCAAAGCAAGGCAAGGCAAATGGGGAAAGCAAGGCAATGAAAGGCAAGGCAAAAGGGCAATGCAAGGCAAGGTAAGGCAAAAACGCAAAGCAAGGCAAGGCAAAATGGCAAAGCAAGGCAAGGCAAAGCAAACGGGTAAAGCAAGGCAATGCAAGGCAAAAGGGCAAAGAAAGGAAAGGTAATGCAAGGCAAGACAAGGCCAAGTGAAAAAGCAAGGCAAGGCAAAAGACCAAAGCAAGGCAAGGCAAGGCAAAGCAAAAAGGCAAAGCAAGGAAAGGCAAAAGGGCAAAGCAAGACAATGCAAGGCAAGGCAAAAGGGCAAAGAAAGGCAAGGGAATGCAAGGCAAAAGGGCAAAGTAAGGCAAGGCAAAGCAAAAGAGCAAAGCAAGGCAGGGCAAGGCAAAAGGGCAAAGCATGGCAAGGCAAGGAAAGGCAAAAGAGAAAAGAAGGGCAAGGCAAGGCAAGGCAAAACGGCAAAGTAAGGCAAGGCAAGGCAAAACGGCAAAGTAAGGCAAGGCAAGGCAAAAGAGAAAAGTAAGGCTAAGGCAAGGCAAGGCAAAAGAGCAAAGAAAGGAAAGGCAAAAGGGCAAAGGAAGACAATGCAAGGCAAGTCTACAGGGCAAAGCAAGGCAAGGCAAGGCAAGGCAAAAGGGTAAAGAAAGGGAAAGCAAAGCAAACGGGTAAAGCAAGGCAAGGCAAGGCAAACGGGTAAAGCAAGGCAAGGCAAGGTAAAAAGACAAAAAAAGGCAAAGAAAGGAAAGGCAAATGGGCAAAGCAAGGCAAGGCAAGTCAAGGCAAAAAGGCAAAGAAAGGAAAGGCAAGGAAAGGCAAAACGGAAAAGCAAGGAAAGGTAAGGCAAGGTAAATGGGCAAAGCAAGGCAAGACAAGGCAAAAAAGTAAAGCATGGTAAGGGAAGAGAAACGGGTAAAGAAAGGCAATGCAAGGCAAAAGGGCAAAGCAAGGCAAGGAAAATGGGGAAAGCAAGGCAATGAAAGGCAAGGCAAAAGGGCAATGCAAGGCAAGGTAAGGCAAAAACGCAAAGCAAGGCAAGGCAAAATGGCAAAGCAAGGCAAGGCAAAGCAAACGGGTAAAGCAAGGCAATGCAAGGCAAAAGGGCAAAGAAAGGAAAGGCAAAGCAAGGCAAGACAAGGCCAAGTGAAAAAGCAAGGCAAGGCAAAAGACCAAAGCAAGGCAAGGCAAGGCAAGGCAAAAAGGCAAAGCAAGGAAAGGCCAAAGGGCAAAGCAAGACAATGCAAGGCAAGGCAAAAGGGCAAAGAAAGGCAAGGGAATGCAAGGCAAAAGGGCAAAGTAAGGCAAGGCAAAGCAAAAGAGCAAAGCAAGGCAGGACAAGGCAAAAGGGCAAAGCATGGCAAGGCAAGGAAAGGCAAAAGAGAAAAGAAGGGCAAGGCAAGGCAAGGCAAAACGGCAAAGTAAGGCAAGGCAAGGCAAAACGGCAAAGTAAGGCAAGGCAAGGCAAAAGAGCAAAGTAAGGCTAACGCAAGGCAAGGCAAAAGGGCAAAGAAAGGAAAGGCAAAAGGGCAAAGGAAGACAATGCAAGGCAAGTCTACAGGGCAAAGCAAGGCAAGGCAAGGCAAGGCAAAAGGGCAAAGCAAGGCAAGGCAAGGCAAAAGGGTAAAGAAAGGGAAAGCAAAGCAAACGGGTAAAGCAAGGCAAGGCAAGGCAAATGGGCAAAGCAAAGCAAGGTAAGGCAAGGTAAATGGGCAAAGCAAGGCAAGGCAAGGCAAAAGGCTAAAGAAAGGGAAGGCAAAGCAAATGGTTAAAGCAAGGCAAGGCAAGGCAAATGGGCAAAGCAAAGCAAGGTAAGGCAAGGTAAATGGGCAAAGCAAGGCAAGGCAAGGCAAAAGGGCAAAGCATGTCAAGGGAAGAGAAACGGGTAAAGAAGGGCAATGCAAGGCAAAAGGGCAAAGAAAGGCAAGGCAAGGAAAGGCAAGGCAAAATGAAAAAGAAAGGCAAGGCAAAAGGCCAAAGCAAGGCAAGGCAAGGAAAGGCAAAACGGAGAAGTAAGGAAAGGTAAGGCAAGGTAAAAATGGCAAAGCAAGGCAAGGCAAGGCAAAAGGGCAAAGCATGGTAAGGGAAGAGAAACGGGTAAAGAAAGGCAATACAAGGCAAAAGGGCAAAGAAAGGCAAGGTAATGCAAAAGAGCAAAGCAAGGCGAGGCAAGGCAAGGCAAAAGGGCAAAGCAAGGAAAGGCAAGGAAAGGCAAAACGGAGAAGTAAGGAAAGGTAAGGCAAGGTAAAAATGGCAAAGCAAGGCAAGGCAAGGCAAAAGGGCAAAGCATGGTAAGGGAAGAGAAACGGGTAAAGAAAGGCAATACAAGGCAAAAGGGCAAAGAAAGGCAAGGTAATGCAAAAGAGCAAAGTAAGGCTAGGAAAGGCAAGGCAAAAGGGCAAAGCAAGGCATGGCAAGGGAAAAGGGCAAAGCTAAGCAAGGAAAGTCAAAAGGGAAAGCAAGACAAGGCAAGGCAAGGCAAAAGGGCAAAGCAAGGGAAGGCAAGGAAAGGGAAAAGGGTAAAGCAAGGTAATGCAAGGCAAAAGGGCAAAGCAAGGCAAGGCAAGGCAAAAGGGTAAAGAAAGGGAAGGCAAAGCAAACGGGTAAAGCAAGGCAAGGCAAGGCAAAAAGGCAAAGAAAGGCAAAGAAAGGAAAGGCAAATGGTCAAAGCAAGGCAAGGCAAGTCAAGGCAAAAAGGCAAAGAAAGGAAAGGCAAGGAAAGGCAAAACGGAAAAGCAAGGAAAGGTAAGGCAAGGTAAATGGGCAAAGCAAGGCAAGGCAAGGCAAAATGGGAAAGCATGGTAAGGGAAGAGAAACGGGTAAAGAAAGGCAATGCAAGGCAAAAGGGCAAAGAAAGGCAAGGTAAGGCAAAAGAGCAAAGTAAGGCTAAGGCAAGGCAAGGCAAAAGGGCTAAGGAAGGAAAGGCAAAAGGGCAAAGGAAGACAATGCAAGGCAAGTCTACAGGGCAAAGCAAGGCAAGGCAAGGCAAAAGGGCAAAGCAAGGCAAGCAAATGGGGAAAGCAAGACAATGAAAGGCAAGGCAAAAG
This sequence comes from Columba guinea, assembly GCA_032206185.1. Classification (NCBI taxonomy): domain Eukaryota; kingdom Metazoa; phylum Chordata; class Aves; order Columbiformes; family Columbidae; genus Columba; species Columba guinea. The sequence continues at coordinate 84,969 of JAVLUU010000289.1, forward strand.
GGCAATGCAAGGCAAGGTAAGGCAAAAACGCAAAGCAAGGCAAGGCAAAATGGCAAAGCAAGGCAAGGCAAAGCAAACGGGTAAAGCAAGGCAATGCAAGGCAAAAGGGCAAAGAAAGGAAAGGCAAGGCAAGGCAAGACAAGGCCAAGTGAAAAAGCAAGGCAAGGCAAAAGACCAAAGCAAAGCAAGGCAAGGCAAGACAAAAAGGCAAAGCAAGGCAAGTCTACAGGGCAAAGCAAGGCAAGGCAAGGCAAAAGGGCAAAGCAAGGCAAGGCAAATGGGGAAAGCAAGACAATGAAAGGCAAGGCAAAATGGCAATGCAAGGCAAGGTAAGGCAAAAAAGCAAAGCAAGGCAAGGCAAAATGGCAAAGCAAGGCAAGGCAAAGCAAACGGGTAAAGCAAGGCAATGCAAGGCAAAAGGGCAAAGAAAGGAAAGGGAAGGCAAGGCAAGACAAGGCCAAGTGAAAAAGCAAGGCAAGGCAAAAGACCAAAGCAAGGCAAGGCAAGGCAAGGCAAAAAGGCAAAGCAAGGAAAGGCAAAAGGGTAAAGCAAGACAAGGCAAGGCAAGGCAAAAGGGCAAAGAAAGGCAAGGGAATGCAAGGCAAAAGGGCAAAGTAAGGTAAGGCAAAGCAAAAGAGCAAAGCAAGGCAAGGCAAGGCAAAAGGGCAAAGCATGGCAAGGCAAGGAAAGGCAAAAGAGAAAAGAAGGGCAAGGCAAGGCAAGGCAAAACGGCAAAGTAAGGCAAGGCAAGGCAAAACGGCAAAGTAAGGCAAGGCAAGGCAAATGGCAAAGCAAGGCAATACAAAGCAAGGCAAAAGAGCAAAGCAAGTGAAGGCAAAGCAAACGGGTAAAGCAAGGCAAGGCAAAAAGGCAAAGAAAGGCAAGGCAAGGAAAGGCAAAATGGAAAAGCATGGCAAAGCAAGGCAAAAGGGCAAAGTTAAGCAAGGCAAGTCAAAAGGGAAAGCAAGACAAGGGAAGGCAAGGCAAAAAGGCAAAGAAAGGAAAGGCAAAAATGCAAAGCAAGGCAAGGCAAAAGGGCAAAGCAAGGCAAGGGAAGGCAAGGCAAAAGTGCAAACCAAGGCATGCAAAGGCAATACAAAAGAGCAAAGCAAGGCAAGGCAACGCAAAAGGGCAAAGCAAGGCAAGGCAAAAGGGCAAGGCAAGGCAAGGCAAGGCAAAGCAAAACGGCAAAGCAAGGCAAGGCAAGGCAAAAGGCTAAAGAAAGGGAAGGCAAAGCAAACGGGTAAAGCAAGGCAAGGCAAGGCAAAAAGGCAAAGAAAGGCAAAGAAAAGAAAGGCAAATGGGCAAAGCAAGGCAAGGCAAGTCAAGGCAAAACGGCAAAGAAAGGAAAAACAAGGAAGGGCAAAACGGAAAAGCAAGGAAAGGTAAGGCAAGGTAAATGAGCAAAGCAAGGCAAGGCAAGGCAAAAGGGTAAAGCATGGTAAGGGAAGAGAAACGGGTAAAGAAAGGCAATGCAAGGCAAAAGGGCAAAGAAAGGCAAGGTAAGGCAAAAGAGCAAAGTAAGGCTAAGGCAAGGCAAGGCAAAAGGGCAAAGCAAGGAAAGGCAAAAGGGCAAAGGAAGACAATGCAAGGCAAGTCTACAGGGCAAAGCAAGGCAAGGCAAGGCAAAAGGGCAAAGCAAGGCAAGCAAATGGGGAAAGCAAGACAATGAAAGGCAAGGCAAAAGGGCAATGCAAGGCAAGGTAAGGCAAAAACGCAAAGCAAGGCAAGGCAAAATGGCAAAGCAAGGCAAGGCAAAGCAAACGGGTAAAGCAAGGCAATGCAAGGCAAAAGGGCAAAGAAAGGAAAGGCAAGGCAAGGCAAGACAAGGCCAAGTGAAAAAGCAAGGCAAGGCAAAAGACCAAAGCAAAGCAAGGCAAGGCAAGACAAAAAGGCAAAGCAAGGCAAGTCTACAGGGCAAAGCAAGGCAAGGCAAGGCAAAAGGGCAAAGCAAGGCAAGGCAAATGGGGAAAGCAAGACAATGAAAGGCAAGGCAAAATGGCAATGCAAGGCAAGGTAAGGCAAAAAAGCAAAGCAAGGCAAGGCAAAATGGCAAAGCAAGGCAAGGCAAAGCAAACGGGTAAAGCAAGGCAATGCAAGGCAAAAGGGCAAAGAAAGGAAAGGGAAGGCAAGGCAAGACAAGGCCAAGTGAAAAAGCAAGGCAAGGCAAAAGACCAAAGCAAGGCAAGGCAAGGCAGGGCAAAAAGGCAAAGCAAGGAAAGGCAAAAGGGTAAAGCAAGACAAGGCAAGGCAAGGCAAAAGGGCAAAGAAAGGCAAGGGAATGCAAGGCAAAAGGGCAAAGTAAGGTAAGGCAAAGCAAAAGAGCAAAGCAAGGCAAGGCAAGGCAAAAGGGCAAAGCATGGCAAGGCAAGGAAAGGCAAAAGAGAAAAGAAGGGCAAGGCAAGGCAAGGCAAAACGGCAAAGTAAGGCAAGGCAAGGCAAAACGGCAAAGTAAGGCAAGGCAAGGCAAATGGCAAAGCAAGGCAATACAAAGCAAGGCAAAAGAGCAAAGCAAGTGAAGGCAAAGCAAACGGGTAAAGCAAGGCAAGGCAAAAAGGCAAAGAAAGGCAAGGCAAGGAAAGGCAAAATGGAAAAGCATGGCAAAGCAAGGCAAAAGGGCAAAGTTAAGCAAGGCAAGTCAAAAGGGAAAGCAAGACAAGGGAAGGCAAGGCAAAAAGGCAAAGAAAGGAAAGGCAAAAATGCAAAGCAAGGCAAGGCAAAAGGGCAAAGCAAGGCAAGGGAAGGCAAGGCAAAAGTGCAAACCAAGGCATGCAAAGGCAATACAAAAGAGCAAAGCAAGGCAAGGCAACGCAAAAGGGCAAAGCAAGGCAAGGCAAAAGGGCAAGGCAAGGCAAGGCAAGGCAAAGCAAAACGGCAAAGCAAGGCAAGGCAAGGCAAAAGGCTAAAGAAAGGGAAGGCAAAGCAAACGGGTAAAGCAAGGCAAGGCAAGGCAAAAAGGCAAAGAAAGGCAAAGAAAAGAAAGGCAAATGGGCAAAGCAAGGTAGGCAAGTCAAGGCAAAACGGCAAAGAAAGGAAAAACAAGGAAGGGCAAAACGGAAAAGCAAGGAAAGGTAAGGCAAGGTAAATGAGCAAAGCAAGGCAAGGCAAGGCAAAAGGGTAAAGCATGGTAAGGGAAGAGAAACGGGTAAAGAAAGGCAATGCAAGGCAAAAGGGCAAAGAAAGGCAAGGTAAGGCAAAAGAGCAAAGTAAGTCTAGGAAAGGCAAGTCAAAAGGGCAAAGCAAGGAAAGGCAAAAGGGCAAAGCAAGGAAAGGCAAAAGGGCAAAGGACGACAATGCAAGGCAAGTCTAAAGGGCAAAGCAAGGCAAGGCAAGGCAAGGCAAAAGGGCAAAGCAAGGCAAGGCAAATGGGGAAAGCAAGGTAATGAAAGGCAAGGGAAAAGGGCAAAGCAGGGCAAGGCAAGGCAAAAGGCTAAAGAAAGGGAAGGCAAAGCAAATGGTTAAAGCAAGGCAAGGCAAGGCAAAAGGGCAAAGCATGTCAAGGGAAGAGAAACGGTTAAAGAAGGGCAATGCAAGGCAAAAGGGCAAAGAAAGGCAAGGCAAGGAAAGGCAAGGCAAAATGAAAAAGAAAGGCAAGGCAAAAGGCCAAAGCAAGGCAAGGCAAGGCAAAAGAGCAAAGCAAGGCGAGGCAAGGCAAGGCAAAAGGGCAAAGCAAGGAAAGGCAAGGAAAGGCAAAACGGAGAAGTAAGGAAAGGTAAGGCAAGGTAAAAATGGCAAAGCAAGGCAAGGCAAGGCAAAAGGGCAAAGCATGGTAAGGGAAGAGAAACGGGTAAAGAAACGCAATACAAGGCAAAAGGGCAAAGAAAGGCAAGGTAATGCAAAAGAGCAAAGTAAGGCTAGGAAAGGCAAGGCAAAAGGGCAAAGCAAGGCATGGCAAGGCATAAAGGCAAACCAAGGCAAGGCAAGGGAAAAGGGCAAAGCTAAGCAAGGAAAGTCAAAAGGGAAAGCAAGACAAGGCAAGGCAAGGCAAAAGGGCAAAGCAAGGAAAGGCAAGGAAAGGGAAAAGGGTAAAGCAAGGTAATGCAAGGCAAAAGGGCAAAGCAAGGCAAGGCAAGGCAAAAGGGTAAAGAAAGGGAAGGCAAAGCAAACGGGTAAAGCAAGGCAAGGCAAGGCAAAAAGGCAAAGAAAGGCAAAGAAAGGAAAGGCAAATGGGCAAAGCAAGGCAAGGCAAGTCAAGGCAAAAAGGCAAAGAAAGGAAAGGCAAGGAAAGGCAAAACGGAAAAGCAAGGAAAGGTAAGGCAAGGTAAATGGGCAAAGCAAGGCAAGGCAAGGCAAAATGGCAAAGCATGGTAAGGGAAGAGAAACGGGTAAAGAAAGGCAATGCAAGGCAAAAGGGCAAAGAAAGGCAAGGTAAGGCAAAAGAGCAAAGTAAGGCTAAGGCAAGGCAAGGCAAAAGGGCAAAGCAAGGAAAGGCAAAAGGGCAAAGGAAGACAATGCAAGGCAAGTCTACAGGGCAAAGCAAGGCAAGGCAAGGCAAAAGGGCAAAGCAAGGCAAGGCAAATGGGGAAAGCAAGACAATGAAAGGCAAGGCAAAAGGGCAATGCAAGGCAAGGTAAGGCAAAAACGCAAAGCAAGGCAAGGCAAAATGGCAAAGCAAGGCAAGGCAAAGCAAACGGGTAAAGCAAGGCAATGCAAGGCAAAAGGGCAAAGAAAGGAAAGGCAAGGCAAGGCAAGACAAGGCCAAGTGAAAAAGCAAGGCAAGGCAAAAGACCAAAGCAAAGCAAGGCAAGGCAAGACAAAAAGGCAAAGCAAGGCAAGTCTACAGGGCAAAGCAAGGCAAGGCAAGGCAAAAGGGCAAAGCAAGGCAAGGCAAATGGGGAAAGCAAGACAATGAAAGGCAAGGCAAAAGGGCAATGCAAGGCAAGGTAAGGCAAAAACGCAAAGCAAGGCAAGGCAAAATGGCAAAGCAAGGCAAGGCAAAGCAAACGGGTAAAGCAAGGCAATGCAAGGCAAAAGGGCAAAGAAAGGAAAGGGAAGGCAAGGCAAGACAAGGCCAAGTGAAAAAGCAAGGCAAGGCAAAAGACCAAAGCAAGGCAAGGCAAGGCAAGGCAAAAAGGCAAAGCAAGGAAAGGCAAAAGGGTAAAGCAAGACAAGGCAAGGCAAGGCAAAACGGCAAAGAAAGGCAAGGGAATGCAAGGCAAAAGGGCAAAGTAAGGTAAGGCAAAGCAAAAGAGCAAAGCAAGGCAAGGCAAGGCAAAAGGGCAAAGCATGGCAAGGCAAGGAAAGGCAAAAGAGAAAAGAAGGGCAAGGCAAGGCAAGGCAAAACGGCAAAGTAAGGCAAGGCAAGGCAAAACGGCAAAGTAAGGCAAGGCAAGGCAAATGGCAAAGCAAGGCAATACAAAGCAAGGCAAAAGAGCAAAGCAAGTGAAGGCAAAGCAAACGGGTAAAGCAAGGCAAGGCAAAAAGGCAAAGAAAGGCAGGGCAAGGAAAGGCAAAATGGAAAAGCATGGCAAAGCAAGGCAAAAGGGCAAAGTTAAGCAAGGCAAGTCAAAAGGGAAAGCAAGACAACGGAAGGCAAGGCAAAAAGGCAAAGAAAGGAAAGGCAAAAATGCAAAGCAAGGCAAGGCAAAAGGGCAAAGCAAGGCAAGGGAAGGCAAGGCAAAAGTGCAAACCAAGGCATGCAAAGGCAATACAAAAGAGCAAAGCAAGGCAAGGGAACGCAAAAGGGCAAAGCAAGGCAAGGGATGGCAAGGCAAAAGTGCAAACCAAGACATGCAAAGGCAATACAAAAGAGCAAAGCAAGGCAAGGCAACGCAAAAGGGCAAAGCAAGGCAAGGCAAAAGGGCAAGGCAAGGCAAGGCAAGGCAAAGCAAAACGGCAAATCAAGGCAAGGCAAGGCAAAAGGGTAAAGAAAGGGAAGGCAAAGCAAACGGGTAAAGCAAGGCAAGGCAAGGCAAAAAGGCAAAGAAAGGCAAAGAAAGGAAAGGCAAATGGGCAAAGCAAGGCAAGGCAAGTCAAGGCAAAACGGCAAAGAAAGGAAAAACAAGGAAGGGCAAAACGGAAAAGCAAGGAAAGGTAAGGCAAGGTAAATGAGCAAAGCAAGGCAAGGCAAGGCAAAAGGGCAAAGCATGGTAAGGGAAGAGAAACGGGTAAAGAAAGGCAATGCAAGGCAAAAGGGCAAAGAAAGGCAAGGTAAGGCAAAAGAGCAAAGTAAGGCTAGGAAAGGCAAGTCAAGAGGGCAAAGCAAGGAAAGGCAAAAGGGCAAAGGAAAACAATGCAAGGCAAGTCTAAAGGGCAAAGCAAGGCAAGGCAAGGCAAGACAAAAGGGCAAAGCAAGGCAAGGCAAATAAGGAAAGCAAGGTAATGAAAGGCAAAGGAAATGGGCAAAGCAAGGCATGGCAAGGCATAAAGGCAAACCAAGGCAAGGCAAGGCAAAAGGGCAAAGCTAAGCAAGGAAAGTCAAAAGGGAAAGCAAGACAAGGCAAGGCAAGGCAAAAGGGCAATGCAAGGCAAGGCAAAGCAAACGGGTAAAGCAAGGCAATGCAAGGCAAAAGGGCAAAGAAAGACAAGGCAAGGAAAGGCAAAAATGCAAAGCAAGGCAAGGCAAAAGGGCAAAGCAAGGCAAGGGAAGGCAAGGCAAAAGTGCAAACCAAGGCATGCAAAGGCAATACGAAAGAGCAAAGCAAGGCAAGGCAACGCAAAAGGGAAAAGCAAGGCAAGGCAAAAGGGCAAGGCAAGGCAAGGCAAGGCAAAGCAAAACGGCAAAGCAAGGCAAGGCAAGGCAAAAGGGTAAAGAAAGGGAAGGCAAAGCAAACGGGTAAAGGCAAGGCAAGGCAAAGGCAAGGCAAGGCAAAAAGGCAAAGAAAGGCAAAGAAAGGAAAGGCAAATGGGCAAAGCAAGGCAAGGCAAGGCAAAAGGGCAAAGCATGGTAAGGGAACAGAAACGGGTAAACAAAGGATATGCAAGGCAAAAGGGCAAAGAAAGGAAAGGCAAAAGGGCAAAGGAAGACAATGCATGGCAAGTCTAAAGGGCAAAGCAAGGCAAGGCAAGGCAAGGCAAAAGGGCAAAGCAAGGCACGGCAAATGGGGAAAGCAAGGTAATGAAAGGCAAAGGAAAAAGTCAAAGCAAGGCATCTCAATGCATAAAGGCAAACCAAGGCAAGGCAAAGCAAAAGGGCAATGCAAGGCAAGGTAAGGCAAAAACGCAAAGCAAGGCAAGGCAAAATGGCAAAGCAAGGCAAGGCAAAGCAAACGGGTAAAGCAAGGCAATGCAAGGCAAAAGGGCAAAGAAAGGCAAGGCAAGGAAAGGAAAAAGGCAAGGGAAGGCAAGACAAAAGGGCAAAGAAAGGCAATGGAAGGCAAGGCAAAACGGCAAAGAAAGGAAAGGCAAGGAAAGGCAAAAGGGAGAAGTAAGGAAAGGTAAGGCAAGGTAGAAATGGCAAAGCAAAGCAAGGCAAGGCAAAAGGGCAAAGCATGGTAAGGGAAGAGAAACGGGTAAAGAAAGGCAATGCAAGGCAAAAGGGCAAAGCATGCATGGTAAGGGAAGAGAAACGGGTAAAGAAAGGCAATGCAAGGCAAAAGGGCAAAGCAAGGAAAGGCAAAAGGGCAAAGGACGACAATGCAAGGCAAGTCTAAAGGGCAAAGCAAGGCAAGGCAAGGCAAAAGGGCAAAGCAAGGCAAGGCAAATGGGGAAAGCAAGGTAATGAAAGGCAAGGGAAAAGGGCAAAGCAGGGCAAGGCAAGGCAAAAGGCTAAAGAAAGGGAAGGCAAAGCAAATGGTTAAAGCAAGGCAAGGCAAGGCAAATGGGCAAAGCAAAGCAAGGTAAGGCAAGGTAAATGGGCAAAGCAAGGCAAGGCAAGGCAAAAGGGCAAAGCATGTCAAGGGAAGAGAAACGGGTAAAGAAGGGCAATGCAAGGCAAAAGGGCAAAGAAAGGCAAGGCAAGGAAAGGCAAGGCAAAATGAAAAAGAAAGGCAAGGCAAAAGGCCAAAGCAAGGCAAGGCAAGGCAAAAGAGCCAAGCAAGGCGAGGCAAGGCAAGGCAAAAGGGCAAAGCAAGGAAAGGCAAGGAAAGGCAAAACGGAGAAGTAAGGAAAGGTAAGGCAAGGTAAAAATGGCAAAGCAAGGGAAGGCAAGGCAAAAGGGCAAAGCATGGTAAGGGAAGAGAAACGGGTAAAGAAAGGCAATACAAGGCAAAAGGGCAAAGAAAGGCAAGGTAATGCAAAAGAGCAAAGTAAGGCTAGGAAAGGCAAGGCAAAAGGGCAAAGCAAGGCATGGCAAGGCATAAAGGCAAAACAAGGCAAAAGGCAAGGGAAAAGGGCAAAGCTAAGCAAGGAAAGTCAAAAGGGAAAGCAAGACAAGGCAAGGCAAGGCAAAAGGGCAATGCAAGGCAAGGTAAGGCAAAAACGGAAAGCAAGGCAAGGTAAATGGCAAAGCAAGGCAAGGCAAAGCAAACGGGTAAAGCAAGGCAATGCAAGGCAAAATGGCAAAGAAAGGCAAGGCAAGGAAAGGCAAAAGTGAAAAGCAAGGAAAGGCAAAAGTGCAAAGAAAGGCAAGGGAAGGCAAGGCAAAAGTGCAAACCAAGGCATGCAAAGGCAACACAAAAGAGGAAAGCAAGGCAAGGCAAGGCAAAAGGGCAAAGCAAGGCAAGGCAAAAGGGCAAAGCAAGGAAAGGCAAAAGGGCAAAGGAAGACAATGCAAGGCAAGTCTACAGGGCAAAGCAAGGCAAGGCAAGGCAAGGTAAAAGGGCAAAGCAAGGCAAGGCAAATGGGGAAAGCAAGGCAATGAAAGGCAAGGCAAAAGGGCAATGCAAGGCAAGGTAAGGCAAAAACGCAAAGCAAGTCAAGGCAAAATGGCAAAGCAAGGCAAGGCAAAGCAAACGGGTAAAGCAAGGCAATGCAAGGCAAAAGGGCAAAGAAAGGAAAGGCAAGGCAAGGCAAGACAAGGCCAAGTGAAAAAGCAAGGCAAGGCAAAAGACCAAAGCAAGGCAAGGCAAGGCAAGGCAAGACAAAAAGGCAAAGCAAGGCAAGTCTACAGGGCAAAGCAAGGCAAGGCAAGGCAAGGCAAAAGGGCAAAGCAAGGCAAGGCAAATGGGGAAAGCAAGACAATGAAAAGCAAGGCAAAACGGCAATGCAAGGCAAGGTAAGGCAAAAACGCAAAGCAAGGCAAGGCAAAATGGCAAAGCAAGGCAAGGCAAAGCAAACGGGTAAAGTAAGGCAATGCAAGGCAAAAGGGCAAAGAAAGGAAAGGGAAGGCAAGGCAAGACAAGGCCAAGTGAAAAAGCAAGGCAAGGCAAAAGACCAAAGCAAGGCAAGGCAAGGCAAGGCAAAAAGGCAAAGCAAGGAAAGGCAAAAGGGCAAAGCAAGACAAGGCAAGGCAAGGCAAAAGGGCAAAGAAAGGCAAGGCAAGGCAAGGCAAAAGGGCAAAGCATGGCAAGGCAAGGAAAGGCAAAAGAGAAAAGAAGGGCAAGGCAAGGCAAGGCAAAACGGCAAAGTAAGGCAAGGCAAGGCAAATGGCAAAGCAAGGCAATACAAAGCAAGGCAAAAAAGCAAAGCAAGTGAAGGCAAAGCAAACGGGTAAAGCAAGGCAAGGCAAAAAGGCAAAGAAAGGCAAGGCAAGGAAAGGCAAAATGGAAAAGCATGGCAAAGCAAGGCAAAACGGCAAAGTTAAGCAAGGCAATTCAAAAGGGAAAGCAAGACAACGGAAGGCATGGCAGAAAGGCAAAGAAAGGAAAGGCAAAAATGCAAAGCAAGGCAAGGCAAAAGGGCAAAGCAAGGCAAGGGAAGGCAAGGCAAAAGTGCAAACCAAGGCATGCAAAGGCAATACAAAAGAGCAAAGCTAGGCAAGGCAACGCAAAAGGGCAAAGGAAGGCAAGGCAAAAGGGAAAGGCAAAGCTAGGCAAGGCAAAGCAAAACGGCAAAGCAAGGCAAGGCAAGGCAAAAGGGTAAAGAAAGGGAAGGCAAAGCAAACGGGTAAAGCAAGGCAAGGCAAGGCAAAAAGGCAAAGAAAGGCAAAGAAAGGAAAGGCAAATGGGCAAAGCAAGGCAAGGCAAGTCAAGGCAAAACGGCAAAGAAAGGAAAAACAAGGAAGGGCAAAACGGAAAAGCAAGGAGAGGTAAGGCAAGGTAAATGAGCAAAGCAAGGCAAGGCAAGGAAAAAGGGCAAAGCATGGTAAGGGAAGAGAAACGGGTAAAGAAAGGCAATGCAAGGCAAAAGGGCAAAGAAAGGCAAGGTAAGGCAAAAGAGCAAAGTAAGTCTAGGAAAGGCAAGTCAAAAGGGCAAAGCAAGGAAAGGCAAAAGGGCAAAGGAAAACAATGCAAGGCAAGTCTAAAGGGCAAAGCAAGGCAAGGCAAGGCAAGGCAAAAGGGCAAAGCAAGGCAAGGCAAATAAGGAAAGCAAGGTAATGAAAGGCAAAGGAAAAGGGCAAAGCAAGGCATGGCAAGGCAAAATGGGCAAACCAAGGCAAGGCAAGGCAAAAGGGCAAAGCTAAGCAAGGAAAGTCAAAAGGGAAAGCAAGACAAGACAAGGGAAGGCAAAAGGGCAATGCAAAGCAAATCAAAGCAAACGGGTAAAGCAAGGCAATACAAGGCAAAAGGGCAAAGAAAGGCAAGGCAAGGAAAGGCAAAAACGAAAAGCAAGGTAATGCAAGGCAAAAGGGCAAAGCAAGGGAAGGCAAGGCAAAAGTGCAAACCAAGGCATGCAAAGGCAACACAAAAGAGCAAAGCAAGGCAAGGCAACGCAAAAGGGCAAAGCAAGGCAAGGCAAAAGGGCAAAGCAAGGAAAGGCAAGGAAAGGGAAAAGGGTAAAGCAAGGTAATGCAAGGCAAAAGGGCAAAGCAAGGCAAGGCAAGGCAAAAGGGTAAAGAAAGGGAAGGCAAAGCAAACGGGTAAAGCAAGGCAAGGCAAAAAGGCAAAGTAAGGCAAAGAAAGGCAAAGAAAGGAAAGGCAAATGGGCAAAGCAAGGCAAGGCAAGTCAAGGCAAAAAGTCAAAGAAAGGAAAGGCAAGGAAAGGCAAAACGGAAAAGCAAGGAACGGTAAGGCAAGGTAAATGGGCAACGCAAGGCAAGGCATGGCAAAAGGGCAAAGCATGGTAAGGGAAGAGAAACGGGTAAAGAAAGGCAATACAAGGCAAAAGGGCAAAGAAAGGAAAGGCAAAAGGGCAAAGGAAGACAATGCATGGCAAGTCTAAAGGGCAAAGCAAGGCAAGGCAAGGCAAGGCAAAAGGGCAAAGCAAGGCACGGCAAATGGGGAAAGCAAGGTAATGAAAGGCAAAGGAAAAAGTCAAAGCAAGGCATGGCAATGCATAAAGGCAAACCAAGGCAAGGCAAAGCAAAAGGGCAATGCAAGGCAAGGTAAGGCAAAAACGCAAAGCAAGGCAAGGCAAAATGGCAAAGCAAGGCAAGGCAAAGCAAACGGGTAAAGCAAGGCAATGCAAGGCAAAAGGGCAAAGAAAGGCAAGGCAAGGAAAGGCAAAAAGGCAAAGCAAGGCAAGGCAAAAGGGCAAAGAAAGGCAAGGGAAGGCAAGGCAAAACGGCAAAGAAAGGAAAGGCAAGGAAAGGCAAAAAGGAGAAGTAAGGAAAGGTAAGGCAAGGTAGAAATGGCAAAGCAAAGCAAGGCAAGGCAAAAGGGCAAAGCATGGTAAGGGAAGAGAAACGGGTAAAGAAAGGCAATGCAAGGTAAATGGCAAAGCAAGGCAAGGCAAAGCAAACGGGTAAAGCAAGGTAATGCAAGGCAAAAGGGCAAAGAAAGGCAAGGGAAGGCAAGGCAAAAGTGCAAACCAAGGCATGCAAAGGCAACACAAAAGAGGAAAGCAAGGCAAGGCAACGCAAAAGGGCAAAGCAAGGCAAGGCAAAAGGGCAAAGCAAGGAAAGGCAAGGAAAGGGAAAAGGGTAAAGAAAGGTAATGCAAGGCAAAAGGGCAAAGCAAGGCAAGGCAAGGCAAAAGGGTAAAGAAAGGGAAGGCAAAGCAAAAGGCCAAAGCAAGGCAAGGCAAGGCAAAAGAGCAAAGCAAGGCGAGGCAAGGCAAGGCAAAAGGGCAAAGCAAGGAAAGGCAAGGAAAGGCAAAACGGAGATGTAAGAAACGGTAAGGCAAGGTAAAAATGGGAAAGCAAGGCAAGGCAAGGCAAAAGGGCAAAGCAAGGCAAGGCAAAAGGGCAAAGCAAGGAAAGGCAAGGCAAAAGGGTAAAGAAAGGGAAGGCAAAGCAAACGGGTAAAGCAAGGCAAGGCAAGGCAAAAAGGCAAAGAAAGGCAAAGAAAGGAAAGGCAAATGGGCAAAGCAAGGCAAGGCAAGTCAAGGCAAAAAGTCAAAGAAAGGAAAGGCAAGGAAAGGCAAAACGGAAAAGCAAGGAACGGTAAGGCAAGGTAAATGGGCATAGCAAGGCAAGGCAAGGCAAAAGGGCAAAGCATGGTAAGGGAACAGAAACGGGTAAAGAAAGGATATGCAAGGCAAAAGGCCAAAGCAAGGCAAGGCAAGGCAAAAGAGCAAAGCAAGGCGAGGCAAGGCAAGGCAAAAGGGCAAAGCAAGGAAAGGCAAGGAAAGGCAAAACGGAGATGTAAGGAAAGGTAAGGCAAGGTAAAAATGGCAAAGCAAGGCAAGGCAAGGCAAAAGGGCAAAGCATGGTAAGGGAAGAGAAACGGGTAAAGAAAGGCAATACAAGGCAAAAGGGCAAAGAAAGGCAAGGTAATGCAAAAGAGCAAAGTAAGGCTAGGAAAGGCAAGGCAAAAGGGCAAAGCAAGGCATGGCAAGGCATAAAGGCAAACCAAGGCAAGGCAAGGGAAAAGGGCAAAGCTAAGCAAGGAAAGTCAAAAGGGAAAGCAAGACAACGCAAGGCAAGGCAAAAGGGCAATGCAAGGCAAGGTAAGGCAAAAACGGAAAGCAAGGCAAGGTAAATGGCAAAGCAAGGCAAGGCAAAGCAAACGGGTAAAGCAAGGCAATGCAAGGCAAAAGGGCAAAGAAAGGCAAGGGAAGGCAAGGCAAAAGTGCAAACCAAGGCATGCAAAGGCAACACAAAAGAGGAAAGCAAGGCAAGGCAACGCAAAAGGGCAAAGCAAGGCAAGGCAAAAGGGCAAAGCAAGGAAAGGCAAGGAAAGGGAAAAGGGTAAAGCAAGGTAATGCAAGGCAAAAGGGCAAAGCAAGGCAAGGCAAGGCAAAAGGGTAAAGAAAGGGAAGGCAAAGCAAACGGGTAAAGCAAGGCAAGGCAAGGCAAAAAGGCAAAGAAAGGCAAAGAAAGGAAAGGAAAATGGGCAAAGCAAGGCAAGGCAAGTCAAGGCAAAAAGGCAAAGAAAGGAAAGGCAAGGAAAGGCAAAACGGAAAAGCAAGGAACGGTAAGGCAAGGTAAATGGGCAAAGCAAGGCAAGGCATGGCAAAAGGGCAAAGCATGGTAAGGGAACAGAAACGGGTAAAGAAAGGCAATGCAAGGCAAAAGGGCAAAGAAAGGCAAGGTAAGGCAAAAGAGCAAAGTAAGGCTAAGGCAAGGCAAGGCAAAAGGGCAAAGCAAGGCAAGGCAAGGCAAAAGGGTAAAGAAAGGGAAGGCAAAGCAAACGGGTAAAGCAAGGCAAGGCAAAAAGGCAAAGTAAGGCAAAGAAAGGCAAAGAAAGGAAAGGCAAATGGGCAAAGCAAGGCAAGGCAAGTCAAGGCAAAAAGTCAAAGAAAGGAAAGGCAAGGAAAGGCAAAACGGAAAAGCAAGGAACGGTAAGGCAAGGTAAATGGGCAAAGCAAGGCAAGGCATGGCAAAAGGGCAAAGCATGGTAAGGGAACAGAAACGGGTAAAGAAAGGATATGCAAGGCAAAAGGGCAAAGAAAGGAAAGGCAAAAGGGCAAAGGAAGACAATGCATGGCAAGTCTAAAGGGCAAAGCAAGGCAAGGCAAGGCAAGGCAAAAGGGCAAAGCAAGGCACGGCAAATGGGGAAAGCAAGGTAATGAAAGGCAAAGGAAAAAGTCAAAGCAAGGCATGGCAATGCATAAAGGCAAACCAAGGCAAGGCAAAGCAAAAGGGCAATGCAAGGCAAGGTAAGGCAAAAACGCAAAGCAAGGCAAGGCAAAATGGCAAAGCAATGCAAGGCAAAGCAAACGGGTAAAGCAAGGCAATGCAAGGCAAAAGGGCAAAGAAAGGCAAGGCAAGGAAAGGCAAAAAGGCAAAGCAAGGCAAGGCAAAAGGGCAAAGAAAGGAAAGGCAAGGAAAGGCAAAAGGGAGAAGTAAGGAAAGGTAAGGCAAGGTAGAAATGGCAAAGCAAAGCAAGGCAAGGCAAAAGGGCAAAGCATGGTAAGGGAAGAGAAACGGGTAAAGAAAGGCAATGCAAGGCAAAAGGGCAAAGCAAGGCAAGGCAAAAGGGCAAAGGACGACAACGCAAGGCAAGTCTAAAGGGCAAAGCAAGGCAAGGCAAGGCAAGGCAAAAGGGCAAGGCAAGGCAAGGCAAATGGGGAAAGCAAGGTAATGAAAGGCAAGGGAAAAGGGCAAAGCAGGGCAAGGCAAGGCAAAAGGCTAAAGAAAGGGAAGGCAAAGCAAATGGTTAAAGCAAGGCAAGGCAAGGCAAATGGGGAAAGCAAGGTAATGAAAGGCAAGGGAAAAGGGCAAAGCAGGGCAAGGCAAGGCAAAAGGCTAAAGAAAGGGAAGGCAAAGCAAACGGGTAAAGCAAGGCAAGGCAAAAAGGCAAAGTAAGGCAAAGAAAGGCAAAGAAAGGAAAGGCAAATGGGCAAAGCAAGGCAAGGCAAGTCAAGGCAAAAAGTCAAAGAAAGGAAAGGCAAGGAAAGGCAAAACGGAAAAGCAAGGAACGGTAAGGCAAGGTAAATGGGCAACGCAAGGCAAGGCATGGCAAAAGGGCAAAGCATGGTAAGGGAAGAGAAACGGGTAAAGAAAGGCAATACAAGGCAAAAGGGCAAAGAAAGGAAAGGCAAAAGGGCAAAGGAAGACAATGCATGGCAAGTCTAAAGGGCAAAGCAAGGCAAGGCAAGGCAAGGCAAAAGGGCAAAGCAAGGCACGGCAAATGGGGAAAGCAAGGTAATGAAAGGCAAAGGAAAAAGTCAAAGCAAGGCATGGCAATGCATAAAGGCAAACCAAGGCAAGGCAAAGCAAAAGGGCAATGCAAGGCAAGGTAAGGCAAAAACGCAAAGCAAGGCAAGGCAAAATGGCAAAGCAAGGCAAGGCAAAGCAAACGGGTAAAGCAAGGCAATGCAAGGCAAAAGGGCAAAGAAAGGCAAGGCAAGGAAAGGCAAAAAGGCAAAGCAAGGCAAGGCAAAAGGGCAAAGAAAGGCAAGGGAAGGCAAGGCAAAACGGCAAAGAAAGGAAAGGCAAGGAAAGGCAAAAAGGAGAAGTAAGGAAAGGTAAGGCAAGGTAGAAATGGCAAAGCAAAGCAAGGCAAGGCAAAAGGGCAAAGCATGGTAAGGGAAGAGAAACGGGTAAAGAAAGGCAATGCAAGGTAAATGGCAAAGCAAGGCAAGGCAAAGCAAACGGGTAAAGCAAGGCAATGCAAGGCAAAAGGGCAAAGAAAGGCAAGGGAAGGCAAGGCAAAAGTGCAAACCAAGGCATGCAAAGGCAACACAAAAGAGGAAAGCAAGGCAAGGCAACGCAAAAGGGCAAAGCAAGGCAAGGCAAAAGGGCAAAGCAAGGAAAGGCAAGGAAAGGGAAAAGGGTAAAGAAAGGTAATGCAAGGCAAAAGGGCAAAGCAAGGCAAGGCAAGGCAAAAGGGTAAAGAAAGGGAAGGCAAAGCAAAAGGCCAAAGCAAGGCAAGGCAAGGCAAAAGAGCAAAGCAAGGCGAGGCAAGGCAAGGCAAAAGGGCAAAGCAAGGAAAGGCAAGGAAAGGCAAAACGGAGATGTAAGAAACGGTAAGGCAAGGTAAAAATGGGAAAGCAAGGCAAGGCAAGGCAAAAGGGCAAAGCAAGGCAAGGCAAAAGGGCAAAGCAAGGAAAGGCAAGGCAAAAGGGTAAAGAAAGGGAAGGCAAAGCAAACGGGTAAAGCAAGGCAAGGCAAGGCAAAAAGGCAAAGAAAGGCAAAGAAAGGAAAGGCAAATGGGCAAAGCAAGGCAAGGCAAGTCAAGGCAAAAAGTCAAAGAAAGGAAAGGCAAGGAAAGGCAAAACGGAAAAGCAAGGAACGGTAAGGCAAGGTAAATGGGCATAGCAAGGCAAGGCAAGGCAAAAGGGCAAAGCATGGTAAGGGAACAGAAACGGGTAAAGAAAGGATATGCAAGGCAAAAGACCAAAGCAAGGCAAGGCAAGGCAAAAGAGCAAAGCAAGGCGAGGCAAGGCAAGGCAAAAGGGCAAAGCAAGGAAAGGCAAGGAAAGGCAAAACGGAGATGTAAGGAAAGGTAAGGCAAGGTAAAAATGGCAAAGCAAGGCAAGGCAAGGCAAAAGGGCAAAGCATGGTAAGGGAAGAGAAACGGGTAAAGAAAGGCAATACAAGGCAAAAGGGCAAAGAAAGGCAAGGTAATGCAAAAGAGCAAAGTAAGGCTAGGAAAGGCAAGGCAAAAGGGCAAAGCAAGGCATGGCAAGGCATAAAGGCAAACCAAGGCAAGGCAAGGGAAAAGGGCAAAGCTAAGCAAGGAAAGTCAAAAGGGAAAGCAAGACAACGCAAGGCAAGGCAAAAGGGCAATGCAAGGCAAGGTAAGGCAAAAACGGAAAGCAAGGCAAGGTAAATGGCAAAGCAAGGCAAGGCAAAGCAAACGGGTAAAGCAAGGCAATGCAAGGCAAAAGGGCAAAGAAAGGCAAGGGAAGGCAAGGCAAAAGTGCAAACCAAGGCATGCAAAGGCAACACAAAAGAGGAAAGCAAGGCAAGGCAACGCAAAAGGGCAAAGCAAGGCAAGGCAAAAGGGCAAAGCAAGGAAAGGCAAGGAAAGGGAAAAGGGTAAAGCAAGGTAATGCAAGGCAAAAGGGCAAAGCAAGGCAAGGCAAGGCAAAAGGGTAAAGAAAGGGAAGGCAAAGCAAACGGGTAAAGCAAGGCAAGGCAAGGCAAAAAGGCAAAGAAAGGCAAAGAAAGGAAAGGAAAATGGGCAAAGCAAGGCAAGGCAAGTCAAGGCAAAAAGGCAAAGAAAGGAAAGGCAAGGAAAGGCAAAACGGAAAAGCAAGGAACGGTAAGGCAAGGTAAATGGGCAAAGCAAGGCAAGGCATGGCAAAAGGGCAAAGCATGGTAAGGGAACAGAAACGGGTAAAGAAAGGCAATGCAAGGCAAAAGGGCAAAGAAAGGCAAGGTAAGGCAAAAGAGCAAAGTAAGGCTAAGGCAAGGCAAGGCAAAAGGGCAAAGCAAGGCAAGGCAAGGCAAAAGGGTAAAGAAAGGGAAGGCAAAGCAAACTGGTAAAGCAAGGCAAGGCAAAAAGGCAAAGTAAGGCAAAGAAAGGCAAAGAAAGGAAAGGCAAATGGGCAAAGCAAGGCAAGGCAAGTCAAGGCAAAAAGTCAAAGAAAGGAAAGGCAAGGAAAGGCAAAACGGAAAAGCAAGGAACGGTAAGGCAAGGTAAATGGGCAAAGCAAGGCAAGGCATGGCAAAAGGGCAAAGCATGGTAAGGGAACAGAAACGGGTAAAGAAAGGATATGCAAGGCAAAAGGGCAAAGAAAGGAAAGGCAAAAGGGCAAAGGAAGACAATGCATGGCAAGTCTAAAGGGCAAAGCAAGGCAAGGCAAGGCAAGGCAAAAGGGCAAAGCAAGGCACGGCAAATGGGGAAAGCAAGGTAATGAAAGGCAAAGGAAAAAGTCAAAGCAAGGCATGGCAATGCATAAAGGCAAACCAAGGCAAGGCAAAGCAAAAGGGCAATGCAAGGCAAGGTAAGGCAAAAACGCAAAGCAAGGCAAGGCAAAATGGCAAAGCAATGCAAGGCAAAGCAAACGGGTAAAGCAAGGCAATGCAAGGCAAAAGGGCAAAGAAAGGCAAGGCAAGGAAAGGCAAAAAGGCAAAGCAAGGCAAGGCAAAAGGGCAAAGAAAGGAAAGGCAAGGAAAGGCAAAAGGGAGAAGTAAGGAAAGGTAAGGCAAGGTAGAAATGGCAAAGCAAAGCAAGGCAAGGCAAAAGGGCAAAGCATGGTAAGGGAAGAGAAACGGGTAAAGAAAGGCAATGCAAGGCAAAAGGGCAAAGCAAGGCAAGGCAAAAGGGCAAAGGACGACAACGCAAGGCAAGTCTAAAGGGCAAAGCAAGGCAAGGCAAGGCAAGGCAAAAGGGCAAGGCAAGGCAAGGCAAATGGGGAAAGCAAGGTAATGAAAGGCAAGGGAAAAGGGCAAAGCAGGGCAAGGCAAGGCAAAAGGCTAAAGAAAGGGAAGGCAAAGCAAATGGTTAAAGCAAGGCAAGGCAAGGCAAATGGGCAAAGCAAAGCAAGGTAAGGCAAGGTAAATGGGCAAAGCAAGGCAAGGCAAGGCAAAAGGGCAAAGCATGTCAAGGGAAGAGAAACGGGTAAAGAAGGGCAATGCAAGGCAAAAGGGCAAAGAAAGGCAAGGCAAGGAAAGGCAAGGCAAAATGAAAAAGAAAGGCAAGGCAAAAGGCCAAAGCAAGGCAAGGCAAGGCAAAAGAGCAAAGCAAGGCGAGGCAAGGCAAGGCAAAAGGGCAAAGCAAGGAAAGGCAAGGAAAGGCAAAACGGAGATGTAAGAAAAGGTAAGGCAAGGTAAAAATGGCAAAGCAAGGCAAGGCAAGGCAAAAGGGCAAAGCAAGGCAAGGCAAAAGGGCAAAGCAAGGAAAGGCAAGGCAAAAGGGTAAAGAAAGGGAAGGCAAAGCAAACGGGTAAAGCAAGGCAAGGCAAGGCAAAAAGGCAAAGAAAGGCAAAGAAAGGAAAGGCAAATGGGCAAAGCAAGGCAAGGCAAGTCAAGGCAAAAAGTCAAAGAAAGGAAAGGCAAGGAAAGGCAAAACGGAAAAGCAAGGAACGGTAAGGCAAGGTAAATGGGCATAGCAAGGCAAGGCAAGGCAAAAGGGCAAAGCATGGTAAGGGAACAGAAACGGGTAAAGAAAGGATATGCAAGGCAAAAGGGCAAAGCAAGGAAAGGCAAAATGGCAAAGGAAGACAATGCATGGCAAGTCTAAAGGGCAAAGCAAGGCAAGGCAAGGCAAAAGGGCAAAGCAAGGCACGGCAAATGGGGAAAGCAAGGTAATGAAAGGCAAAGGAAAAAGTCAAAGCAAGGCATGGCAATGCATAAAGGCAAACCAAGGCAAGGCAAAGCAAAAGGGCAATGCAAGGCAAGGTAAGGCAAAAACGCAAAGCAAGGCAAGGCAAAATGGCAAAGCAAGGCAAGGCAAAGCAAACGGGTAAAGCAAGGCAATGCAAGGCAAAAGGGCAAAGAAAGGCAAGGGAAGGAAAGGCAAAAAGGCAAAGCAAGGAAAGGCAAGGAAAGGCAAAACGGAGCTGTAAGGAAAGGTAAGGCAAGGTAGAAATGGCAAAGTAAGGCAAGGCAAGGCAAAAGGGCAAAGCATGGTAAGGGAAGAGAAACGGGTAAAGAAAGGCAATACAAGGCAAAAGGGCAAAGAAAGGCAAGGTAATGCAAAAGAGCAAAGTAAGGCTAGGAAAGGCAAGGCAAAAGGGCAAAGCAAGGCATGGCAAGGCATAAAGGCAAAGCAAGGCAAGGCAAGGGAAAAGGGCAAAGCTAAGCAAGGAAAGTCAAAAGGGAAAGCAAGACAAGGCAAGGCAAGGCAAAAGGGCAATGCAAGGCAAGGTAATGCAAAAACGGAAAGCAAGGCAAGGTAAATGGCAAAGCAAGGCAAGGCAAAGCAAACGGGTAAAGCAAGGCAATGCAAGGCAAAAGGGAAAAGAAAGGCAAGGGAAGGCAAGGCAAAAGTGCAAACCAAGGCATGCAAAGGCAACACAAAAGAGGAAAGCAAGGCAAGGCAACGCAAAAGGGCAAAGCAAGGCAAGGCAAAAGGGCAAAGCAAGGAAAGGCAAGGAAAGGGAAAAGGGTAAAGCAAGGTAATGCAAGGCAAAAGGGCAAAGCAAGGCAAGGCAAGGCAAAAGGGTAAAGAAAGGGAAGGCAAAGCAAACGGGTAAAGCAAGGCAAGGCAAGGCAAAAAGGCAAAGAAAGGCAAAGAAAGGAAAGGAAAATGGGCAAAGCAAGGCAAGGCAAGTCAAGGCAAAAAGGCAAAGAAAGGAAAGGCAAGGAAAGGCAAAACGGAAAAGCAAGGAAAGGTAAGGCAAGGTAAATGGGCAAAGCAAGGCAAGGCAAGGCAAAATGGCAAAGAAAGGCAAGGTAAGGCAAAAGAGCAAAGTAAGTCTAGGAAAGGCAAGTCAAAAGGGCAAAGCAAGGAAAGGCAAAAGGGCAAAGGAAAACAATGCAAGGCAAGTCTAAAGGGCAAAGCAAGGCAAGGCAAGGCAAGGCAAAAGGGCAAAGCAAGGCAAGGCAAATAAGGAAAGCAAGGTAATGAAAGGCAAAGGAAAAGGGCAATGCAAGGCAAGGTAAGGCAAAAACGCAAAGCAAGGTAAGGCAAAATGGCAAAGCAAGGCAAGGCAAAGCAAACGGGTAAAGCAAGGCAATGCAAGGCAAAAGGGCAAAGAAAGGAAAGGCAAGGCAAGGCAAGACAAGGCCAAGTGTAAAAGCAAGGCAAGGCAAAAGACCAAAGCAAGGCAAGGCAAGGCAAGGCAAAAAGGCAAAGCAAGGAAAGGCAAAAGGGCAAAGCAAGACAAGGCACGGCAAGGCAAAAGGGCAAAGGAAGGCAAGGGAATGCAAGGCAAAAGGGCAAAGTAAGGTAAGGCAAAGCAAAAGAGCAAAGCAAGGCAAGGCAAGGCAAAAGGGCAAAGCATGGCAAGGCAAGGAAAGGCAAAAGAGAAAAGAAGGGCAAGGCAAGGCAAGGCAAAACGGCAAAGTAAGGCAAGGCAAAGCAAAACGGCAAAGTAAGGCAAGGCAAGGCAAATGGCAAAGCAAGGCAATACAAAGCAAGGCAAAAGAGCAAAGCAAGTGAAGGCAAAGCAAACGGGTAAAGCAAGGCAAGGCAAAAAGGCAAAGAAAGGCAAGGCAAGGAAAGGCAAAATGGAAAAGCATGGCAAAGCAAGGCAAAAGGGCAAAGTTAAGCAAGGCAAGTCAAAAGGGAAAGCAAGACAACGGAAGGCAAGGCAAAAAGGCAAAGAAAGGAAAGGCAAAAATGCAAAGCAAGGCAAGGCAAAAGGGCAAAGCAAGGCAAGGGAAGGCAAGGCAAAAGTGCAAACCAAGGCATGCAAAGGCAATACAAAAGAGCAAAGCAAGGCAAGGCAACGCAAAAGGGCAAAGCAAGGCAAGGCAAAAGGGCAAGGCAAGGCAAGGCAAGGCAAAGCAAAACGGCAAAGCAAGGCAAGGCAAGGCAAAAGGGTAAAGAAAGGGAAGGCAAAGCAAACGGGTAAAGCAAGGCAAGGCAAGGCAAAAAGGCAAAGAAAGGCAAAGAAAGGAAAGGCAAATGGGCAAAGCAAGGCAAGGCAAGTCAAGGCAAAACGGCAAAGAAAGGAAAAACAAGGAAGGGCAAAACGGAAAAGCAAGGAAAGGTAAGGCAAGGTAAATGAGCAAAGCAAGGCAAGGCAAGGCAAAAGGGTAAAGCATGGTAAGGGAAGAGAAACGGGTAAAGAAAGGCAATGCAAGGCAAAAGGGCAAAGAAAGGCAAGGTAAGGCAAAAGAGCAAAGTAAGTCTAGGAAAGGCAAGTCAAAAGGGCAAAGCAAGGCAAGGCAAAAGGGCAAAGCAAGGCAAGGCAAATAAGGAAAGCAAGGTAATGAAAGGCAAAGGAAAAGGGCAAAGCAAGGCATGGGCAAGGCAAAATGGGCAAACCAAGGCAAGGCAAGGCAAAAGGGCAAAGCTAAGCAAGGAAAGTCAAAAGGGAAAGCAAGACAAGGCAAGGGAAGGCAAAAGGGCAATGCAAGGCAAAGCAAAGCAAACGGGTAAAGCAAGGCAATACAAGGCAAAAGGGCAAAGAAAGGCAAGGCAAGGAAAGGCAAAAACGAAAAGCAAGGTAATGCAAGGCAAAAGGGCAAAGCAAGGGAAGGCAAGGCAAAAGTGCAAACCAAGGCATGCAAAGGCAACACAAAAGAGCAAAGCAAGGCAAGGCAAAAGGGCAAAGCAAGGAAAGGCAAGGAAAGGGAAAAGGGTAAAGCAAGGTAATGCAAGGCAAAAGGGCAAAGCAAGGCAAGGCAAGGCAAAAGGGTAAAGAAAGGGAAGGCAAAGCAAACGGGTAAAGCAAGGCAAGGCAAAAAGGCAAAGTAAGGCAAAGAAAGGCAAAGAAAGGAAAGGCAAATGGGCAAAGCAAGGCAAGGCAAGTCAAGGCAAAAAGTCAAAGAAAGGAAAGGCAAGGAAAGGCAAAACGGAAAAGCAAGGAACGGTAAGGCAACGTAAATGGGCAAAGCAAGGCAAGGCATGGCAAAAGGGCAAAGCATGGTAAGGGAACAGAAACGGGTAAAGAAAGGATATGCAAGGCAAAAGGGCAAAGAAAGGAAAGGCAAAAGGGCAAAGGAAGACAATGCATGGCAAGTCCAAAGGGCAAAGCAAGGCAAGGCAAGGCAAGGCAAAAGGGCAAAGCAAGGCACGGCAAATGGGGAAAGCAAGGTAATGAAAGGCAAAGGAAAAAGTCAAAGCAAGGCATGGCAATGCATAAAGGCAAACCAAGGCAAGGCAAAGCAAAAGGGCAATGCAAGGCAAGGTAAGGCAAAAACGCAAAGCAAGGCAAGGCAAAATGGCAAAGCAAGGCAAGGCAAAGCAAACGGGTAAAGCAAGGCAATGCAAGGCAAAAGGGCAAAGAAAGGCAAGGCAAGGAAAGGCAAAAAGGCAAAGCAAGGCAAGGCAAAGCAAACGGGTAAAGCAAGGCAATGCAAGGCAAAAGGGCAAAGAAAGGCAAGGCAAGGAAAGGCAAAAAGGCAAAGCAAGGCAAGGCAAAAGGGCAAAGAAAGGCAAGGGAAGGCAAGGCAAAACGGCAAAGAAAGGAAAGGCAAGGAAAGGCAAAAGGGAGAAGTAAGGAAAGGTAAGGCAAGGTAGAAATGGCAAAGCAAAGCAAGGCAAGGCAAAAGGGCAAAGCATGATAAGGGAAGAGAAACGGGTAAAGAAAGGCAATGCAAGGCAAAAGGGCAAAGCAAGGAAAGGCAAAAGGGCAAAGGACGACAATGCAAGGCAAGTCTAAAGGGCAAAGCAAGGCAAGGCAAATGGGGAAAGCAAGGTAATGAAAGGCAAGGGAAAAGGGCAAAGCAGGGCAAGGCAAGGCAAAAGGCTAAAGAAAGGGAAGGCAAAGCCAATGGTTAAAGCAAGGCAAGGCAAGGCAAATGGGCAAAGCAAAGCAAGGTAAGGCAAGGTAAATGGGCAAAGCAAGGCAAGGCAAGGCAAAAGGGCAAAGCATGTCAAGGGAAGAGAAACGGGTAAAGAAGGGCAATGCAAGGCAAAAGGGCAAAGAAAGGCAAGGCAAGGAAAGGCAAGGCAAAATGAAAAAGAAAGGCAAGGCAAAAGGCCAAAGCAAGGCAAGGCAAGGCAAAAGAGCAAAGCAAGGCGAGGCAAGGCAAGGCAAAAGGGCAAAGAAAGGCAAGGGAAGGCAAGGCAAAAGTGCAAACCAAGGCATGCAAAGGCAACACAAAAGAGCAAAGCAAGGCAAGGCAACGCAAAAGGGCAAAGCAAGGCAAGGCAAAAGGGCAAAGCAAGGAAAGGCAAGGAAAGGGAAAAGGGTAAAGCAAGGTAATGCAAGGCAAATGGGGAAAGCAAGGCAATGAAAGGCAAGGCAAAAGAGCAATGCAAGGCAAGGTAAGGCAAAAACGCAAAGCAAGGTAAGGCAAAATGGCAAAGCAAGGCAAGGCAAAGCAAACGGGTAAAGCAAGGCAATGCAAGGCAAAAGGGCAAAGAAAGGAAAGGCAAGGCAAGGCAAGACAAGGCCAAGTGAAAAAGCAAGGCAAGGCAAAAGACCAAAGCAAGGCAAGGCAAGGCAAGAGAAAAAGGCAAAGCAAGGCAAGTCTACAGGGCAAAGCAAGGCAAGGCAAGGCAAGGCAAAAGGGTAAAGCAAGGCAAGGCAAAAGGGCAAAGCAAGACAATGAAAGGCAAGGCAAAATGGCAATGCAAGGCAAGGTAAGGCAAAAACGCAAAGCAAGGCAAGGCAAAATGGCAAAGCAAGGCAAGGCAAAGCAAACGGGTAAAGCAAGGCAATGCAAGGCAAAAGGGCAAAGAAAGGAAAGGGAAGGCAAGGCAAGACAAGGCCAAGTGAAAAAGCAAGGCAAGGCAAAAGACCAAAGCAAGGCAAGGCAAGGCAAGGCAAAAAGGCAAAGCAAGGAAAGGCAAAAGGGCAAAGCAAGACAAGGCACGGCAAGGCAAAAGGGCAAAGAAAGGCAAGGGAATGCAAGGCAAAAGGGCAAAGTAAGGTAAGGCAAAGCAAAAGAGCAAAGCAAGGCAAGGCAAGGCAAAAGGGCAAAGCATGGCAAGGCAAGGAAAGGCAAAAGAGAAAAGAAGGGCAAGGCAAGGCAAGGCAAAACGGCAAAGTAAGGCAAGGCAAGGCGAAAGGGTAAAGAAAGGGAAGGCAAAGCAAACGGGTAAAGCAAGGCAAGGCAAGGCAAAAAGGCAAAGGAAGGCAAAGAAAGGAAAGGCAAATGGGCAAAGCAAGGCAAGGCAAGTCAAGGCAAAACGGCAAAGAAAGGAAAAACAAGGAAGGGCAAAACGGAAAAGCAAGGAAAGGTAAGGCAAGGTAAATGAGCAAAGCAAGGCAAGGCAAGGCAAAAGGGTAAAGCATGGTAAGGGAAGAGAAACGGGTAAAGAAAGGCAATGCAAGGCAAAAGGGCAAAGAAAGGCAAGGTAAGGCAAAAGAGCAAAGTAAGTCTAGGAAAGGCAAGTCAAAAGGGCAAAGCAAGGAAAGGCAAAAGGGCAAAGGAAAACAATGCAAGGCAAGTCTAAAGGGCAAAGCAAGGCAAGGCAAGGCAAGGCAAAAGGGCAAAGCAAGGCAAGGCAAATAAGGAAAGCAAGGTAATGAAAGGCAAAGGAAAAGGGCAAAGCAAGGCATGGGCAAGGCAAAATGGGCAAACCAAGGCAAGGCAAGGCAAAAGGGCAAAGCTAAGCAAGGAAAGTCAAAAGGGAAAGCAAGACAAGGCAATGGAAGGCAAAAGGGCAATGCAAGGCAAAGCAAAGCAAACGGGTAAAGCAAGGCAATACAAGGCAAAAGGGCAAAGAAAGGCAAGGCAAGGAAAGGCAAAAACGAAAAGCAAGGTAATGCAAGGCAAAAGGGCAAAGCAAGGGAAGGCAAGGCAAAAGTGCAAACCAAGGCATGCAAAGGCAACACAAAAGAGCAAAGCAAGGCAAGGCAACGCAAAAGGGCAAAGCAAGGCAAGGCAAAAGGGCAAAGCAAGGAAAGGCAAGGAAAGGGAAAAGGGTAAAGCAAGGTAATGCAAGGCAAAAGGGCAAAGCAAGGCAAGGCAAGGCAAAAGGGTAAAGAAAGGGAAGGCAAAGCAAACGGGTAAAGCAAGGCAAGGCAAAAAGGCAAAGTAAGGCAAAGAAAGGCAAAGAAAGGAAAGGCAAATGGGCAAAGCAAGGCAAGGCAAGTCAAGGCAAAAAGTCAAAGAAAGGAAAGGCAAGGAAAGGCAAAACGGAAAAGCAAGGAACGGTAAGGCAACGTAAATGGGCAAAGCAAGGCAAGGCATGGCAAAAGGGCAAAGCATGGTAAGGGAACAGAAACGGGTAAAGAAAGGATATGCAAGGCAAAAGGGCAAAGAAAGGAAAGGCAAAAGGGCAAAGGAAGACAATGCATGGCAAGTCTAAAGGGCAAAGCAAGGCAAGGCAAAGCAAAAGGGCAATGCAAGGCAAGGTAAGGCAAAAACGCAAAGCAAGGCAAGGCAAAATGGCAAAGCAAGGCAAGGCAAAGCAAACGGGTAAAGCAAGGCAATGCAAGGCAAAAGGGCAAAGAAAGGCAAGGGAAGGAAAGGCAAAAAGGCAAAGCAAGGAAAGGCAAGGAAAGGCAAAAGGGAGAAGTAAGGAAAGGTAAGGCAAGGTAGAAATGGCAAAGCAAAGCAAGGCAAGGCAAAAGGGCAAAGCATGGTAAGGGAAGAGAAACGGGTAAAGAAAGGCAATGCAAGGCAAAAGGGCAAAGCAAGGAAAGGCAAAAGGGCAAAGGACGACAACGCAAGGCAAGTCTAAAGGGCAAAGCAAGGCAAGGCAAGGCAAGGCAAAAGGGCAAAGCAAGGCAAGGCAAATGGGGAAAGCAAGGTAATGAAAGGCAAGGGAAAAGGGCAAAGCAGGGCAAGGCAAGGCAAAAGGCTAAAGGGAAGGCAAAGCAAATGGTTAAAGCAAGGCAAGGCAAGGCAAATGGGCAAAGCAAAGCAAGGTAAGGCAAGGTAAATGGGCAAAGCAAGGCAAGGCAAGGCAAAAGGGCAAAGCATGTCAAGGGAAGAGAAACGGGTAAAGAAGGGCAATGCAAGGCAAAAGGGCAAAGAAAGGCAAGGCAAGGAAAGGCAAGGCAAAATGAAAAAGAAAGGCAAGGTAAATGGGCAAAGCAAGGCAAGGCAAGGCAAAAGGGCAAAGCATGTCAAGGGAAGAGAAACGGGTAAAGAAGGGCAATGCAAGGCAAAAGGGCAAAGAAAGGCAAGGCAAGGAAAGGCAAGGCAAAATGAAAAAGAAAGGCAAGGCAAAAGGCCAAAGCAAGGCAAGGCAAGGCAAAAGAGCAAAGCAAGGCGAGGCAAGGCAAGGCAAAAGGGCAAAGAAAGGCAAGGGAAGGCAAGGCAAAAGTGCAAACCAAGGCATGCAAAGGCAACACAAAAGAGCAAAGCAAGGCAAGGCAACGCAAAAGGGCAAAGCAAGGCAAGGCAAAAGAGCAAAGCAAGGAAAGGCAAGGAAAGGGAAAAGGGTAAAGCAAGGTAATGCAAGGCAAAAGGGCAAAGCAAGGCAAGGCAAGGCAAAAGGGTAAAGAAAGGGAAGGCAAAGCAAACGGGTAAAGCAAGGCAAGGCAAAAAGGCAAAGTAAGGCAAAGAAAGGCAAAGAAAGGAAAGGCAAATGGGCAAAGCAAGGCAAGGCAAGTCAAGGCAAAAAGTCAAAGAAAGGAAAGGCAAGGAAAGGCAAAACGGAAAAGCAAGGAACGGTAAGGCAACGTAAATGGGCAAAGCAAGGCAAGGCATGGCAAAAGGGCAAAGCATGGTAAGGGAACAGAAACGGGTAAAGAAAGGATATGCAAGGCAAAAGGGCAAAGAAAGGAAAGGCAAAAGGGCAAAGGAAGACAATGCATGGCAAGTCTAAAGGGCAAAGCAAGGCAAGGCAAAGCAAAAGGGCAATGCAAGGCAAGGTAAGGCAAAAACGCAAAGCAAGGGAAGGCAAAATGGCAAAGCAAGGCAAGGCAAAGCAAACGGGTAAAGCAAGGCAATGCAAGGCAAAAGGGCAAAGAAAGGCAAGGCAAGGAAAGGCAAAAAGGCAAAGCAAGGCAAGGCAAAAGGGCAAAGAAAGGCAAGGGAAGGCAAGGCAAAACGGCAAAGAAAGGAAAGGCAAGGAAAGGCAAAAGGGAGAAGTAAGGAAAGGTAAGGCAAGGTAGAAATGGCAAAGCAAAGCAAGGCAAGGCAAAAGGGCAAAGCATGGTAAGGGAAGAGAAACGGGTAAAGAAAGGCAATGCAAGGCAAAAGGGCAAAGCAAGGAAAGGCAAAAGGGCAAAGGACGACAACGCAAGGCAAGTCTAAAGGGCAAAGCAAGGCAAGGCAAGGCAAGGCAAAAGGGCAAAGCAAGGCAAGGCAAATGGGGAAAGCAAGGTAATGAAAGGCAAGGGAAAAGGGCAAAGCAGGGCAAGGCAAGGCAAAAGGCTAAAGAAAGGGAAGGCAAAGCAAATGGTTAAAGCAAGGCAAGGCAAGGCAAATGGGCAAAGCAAAGCAAGGTAAGGCAAGGTAAATGGGCAAAGCAAGGCAAGGCAAGGCAAAAGGGCAAAGCATGTCAAGGGAAGAGAAACGGGTAAAGAAGGGCAATGCAAGGCAAAAGGGCAAAGAAAGGCAAGGCAAGGAAAGGCAAGGCAAAATGAAAAAGAAAGGCAAGGTAAATGGGCAAAGCAAGGCAAGGCAAGGCAAAAGGGCAAAGCATGTCAAGGGAAGAGAAACGGGTAAAGAAGGGCAATGCAAGGCAAAAGGGCAAAGAAAGGCAAGGCAAGGAAAGGCAAGGCAAAATGAAAAAGAAAGGCAAGGCAAAAGGCCAAAGCAAGGCAAGGCAAGGCAAAAGAGCAAAGCAAGGCGAGGCAAGGCAAGGCAAAAGGGCAAAGAAAGGCAAGGGAAGGCAAGGCAAAAGTGCAAACCAAGGCATGCAAAGGCAACACAAAAGAGCAAAGCAAGGCAAGGCAACGCAAAAGGGCAAAGCAAGGCAAGGCAAAAGGGCAAAGCAAGGAAAGGCAAGGAAAGGGAAAAGGGTAAAGCAAGGTAATGCAAGGCAAATGGGGAAAGCAAGGCAATGAAAGGCAAGGCAAAAGAGCAATGCAAGGCAAGGTAAGGCAAAAACGCAAAGCAAGGTAAGGCAAAATGGCAAAGCAAGGCAAGGCAAGGCAAAAGGGCAAAGAAAGGAAAGGCAAGGCAAGGCAAGACAAGGCCAAGTGAAAAAGCAAGGCAAGGCAAAAGACCAAAGCAAGGCAAGGCAAGGCAAGACAAAAAGGCAAAGCAAGGCAAGTCTACAGGGCAAAGCAAGGCAAGGCAAGGCAAGGCAAAAGGGCAAAGCAAGGCAAGGCAAATGGGGAAAGCAAGACAATGAAAGGCAAGGCAAAATGGCAATGCAAGGCAAGGTAAGGCAAAAACGCAAAGCAAGGCAAGGCAAAATGGCAAAGCAAGGCAAGGCAAAGAAAACGGGTAAAGCAAGGCAATGCAAGGCAAAAGGGCAAAGAAAGGAAAGGGAAGGCAAGGCAAGACAAGGCCAAGTGAAAAAGCAAGGCAAGGCAAAAGACCAAAGCAAGGCAAGGCAAGGCAAGGCAAAAAGGCAAAGCAAGGAAAGGCAAAAGGGCAAAGCAAGACAAGGCACGGCAAGGCAAAAGGGCAAAGAAAGGCAAGGGAATGCAAGGCAAAAGGGCAAAGTAAGGTAAGGCAAAGCAAAAGAGCAAAGCAAGGCAAGGCAAGGCAAAAGGGCAAAGCATGGCAAGGCAAGGAAAGGCAAAAGAGAAAAGAAGGGCAAGGCAAGGCAAGGCAAAACGGCAAAGTAAGGCAAGGCAAGGCAAATGGCAAAGCAAGGCAATACAAAGCAAGGCAAAAGAGCAAAGCAAGTGAAGGCAAAGCAAACGGGTAAAGCAAGGCAAGGCAAAAAGGCAAAGAAAGGCAAGGCAAGGAAAGGCAAAATGGAAAAGCATGGCAAAGCAAGGCAAAAGGGCAAAGTTAAGCAAGGCAAGTCAAAAGGGAAAGCAAGACAACGGAAGGCAAGGAAAAAAGGCAAAGAAAGGAAAGGCAAAAATGCAAAGCAAGGCAAGGCAAAAGGGCAAAGCAAGGCAAGGGAAGGCAAGGCAAAAGTGCAAACCAAGGCATGCAAAGGCAATACAAAAGAGCAAAGCAAGGCAAGGCAACGCAAAAGGGCAAAGCAAGGCAAGGCAAAAGGGCAAGGCAAGGCAAGGCAAGGCAAAGCAAAACGGCAAAGCAAGGCAAGGCAAGGCAAAAGGGTAAAGAAAGGGAAGGCAAAGCAAACGGGTAAAGCAAGGCAAGGCAAGGCAAAAAGGCAAAGAAAGGCAAAGAAAGGAAAGGCAAATGGTCAAAGCAAGGCAAGGCAAGTCAAGGCAAAACGGCAAAGAAAGGAAAAACAAGGAAGGGCAAAACGGAAAAGCAAGGAAAGGTAAGGCAAGGTAAATGAGCAAAGCAAGGCAAGGCAAGGCAAAAGGGTAAAGCATGGTAAGGGAAGAGAAACGGGTAAAGAAAGGCAATGCAAGGCAAAAGGGCAAAGAAAGGCAAGGTAAGGCAAAAGAGCAAAGTAAGTCTAGGAAAGGCAAGTCAAAAGGGCAAAGCAAGGAAAGGCAAAAGGGCAAAGGAAAACAATGCAAGGCAAGTCTAAAGGGCAAAGCAAGGCAAGGCAAGGCAAGGCAAAAGGGCAAAGCAAGGCAAGGCAAATAAGGAAAGCAAGGTAATGAAAGGCAAAGGAAAAGGGCAAAGCAAGGCATGGCAAGGCAAAATGGGCAAACCAAGGCAAGGCAAGGCAAAAGGGCAAAGCTAAGCAAGGAAAGTCAAAAGGGAAAGCAAGACAAGGCAAGGCAAGGCAAAAGGGCAATGCAAGGCAAAGCAAAGCAAACGGGTAAAGCAAGGCAATACAAGGCAAAAGGGCAAAGAAAGGCAAGGCAAGGAAAGGCAAAAACGAAAAGCAAGGTAATGCAAGGTAAAAGGGCAAAGCAAGGGAAGGCAAGGCAAAAGTGCAAACCAAGGCATGCAAAGGCAACACAAAAGAGCAAAGCAAGGCAAGGCAACGCAAAAGGGCAAAGCAAGGCAAGGCAAAAGAGCAAAGCAAGGAAAGGCAAGGAAAGGGAAAAGGGTAAAGCAAGGTAATGCAAGGCAAAAGGGCAAAGCAAGGCAAGGCAAGGCAAAAGGGTAAAGAAAGGGAAGGCAAAGCAAACGGGTAAAGCAAGGCAAGGCAAAAAGGCAAAGTAAGGCAAAGAAAGGCAAAGAAAGGAAAGGCAAATGGGCAAAGCAAGGCAAGGCAAGTCAAGGCAAAAAGTCAAAGAAAGGAAAGGCAAGGAAAGGCAAAACGGAAAAGCAAGGAACGGTAAGGCAACGTAAATGGGCAAAGCAAGGCAAGGCATGGCAAAAGGGCAAAGCATGGTAAGGGAACAGAAACGGGTAAAGAAAGGATATGCAAGGCAAAAGGGCAAAGAAAGGAAAGGCAAAAGGGCAAAGGAAGACAATGCATGGCAAGTCTAAAGGGCAAAGCAAGGCAAGGCAAGGCAAGGCAAAAGGGCAAAGCAAGGCACGGCAAATGGGGAAAGCAAGGTAATGAAAGGCAAAGGAAAAAGTCAAAGCAAGGCATGGCAATGCATAAAGGCAAACCAAGGCAAGGCAAAGCAAAAGGGCAATGCAAGGCAAGGTAAGGCAAAAACGCAAAGCAAGGCAAGGCAAAATGGCAAAGCAAGGCAAGGCAAAGCAAACGGGTAAAGCAAGGCAATGCAAGGCAAAAGGGCAAAGAAAGGCAAGGCAAGGAAAGGCAAAAAGGCAAAGCAAGGCAAGGCAAAAGGGCAAAGAAAGGCAAGGGAAGGCAAGGCAAAACGGCAAAGAAAGGAAAGGCAAGGAAAGGCAAAAGGGAGAAGTAAGGAAAGGTAAGGCAAGGTAGAAATGGCAAAGCAAAGCAAGGCAAGGCAAAAGGGCAAAGCATGGTAAGGGAAGAGAAACGGGTAAAGAAAGGCAATGCAAGGCAAAAGGGCAAAGCAAGGAAAGGCAAAAGGGCAAAGGACGACAATGCAAGGCAAGTCTAAAGGGCAAAGCAAGGCAAGGCAAGGCAAAAGGGCAAAGCAAGGCAAGGCAAATGGGGAAAGCAAGGTAATGAAAGGCAAGGGAAAAGGGCAAAGCAGGGCAAGGCAAGGCAAAAGGCTAAAGAAAGGGAAGGCAAAGCAAATGGTTAAAGCAAGGCAAGGCAAGGCAAATGGGCAAAGCAAAGCAAGGTAAGGCAAGGTAAATGGGCAAAACAAGGCAAGGCAAGGCAAAAGGGCAAAGCATGTCAAGGGAAGAGAAACGGGTAAAGAAGGGCAATGCAAGGCAAAAGGGCAAAGAAAGGCAAGGCAAGGAAAGGCAAGGCAAAATGAAAAAGAAAGGCAAGGCAAAAGGCCAAAGCAAGGCAAGGCAAGGCAAAAGAGCCAAGCAAGGCGAGGCAAGGCAAGGCAAAAGGGCAAAGCAAGGAAAGGCAAGGAAAGGCAAAACGGAGAAGTAAGGAAAGGTAAGGCAAGGTAAAAATGGCAAAGCAAGGCAAGGCAAGGCAAAAGGGCAAAGCATGGTAAGGGAAGAGAAACGGGTAAAGCAAGGCAATACAAGGCAAAAGGGCAAAGAAAGGCAAGGTAATGCAAAAGAGCAAAGTAAGGCTAGGAAAGGCAAGGCAAAAGGGCAAAGCAAGGCATGGCAAGGCATAAAGGCAAACCAAGGCAAGGCAAGGGAAAAGGGCAAAGCTAAGCAAGGAAAGTCAAAAGGGAAAGCAAGACAAGGCAAGGCAAGGCAAAAGGGCAATGCAAGGCAAGGTAAGGCAAAAACGCAAAGCAAGGCAAGGCAAAATGGCAAAGCAAGGCAAGGCAAAGCAAACGGGTAAAGCAAGGCAATGCAAGGCAAAAGGGCAAAGAAAGGCAAGGCAAGGAAAGGCAAAAATGAAAAGCAAGGCAAGGCAAAAGGGCAAAGAAAGGCAAGGGAAGGCAAGGCAAAAGTGCAAACCAAGGCATGCAAAGGCAACACAAAAGAGCAAAGCAAGGCAAGGCAACGCAAAAGGGCAAAGCAAGGCAAGGCAAAAGGGCAAAGCAAGGAAAGGCAAGGAAAGGGAAAAGGGTAAAGCAAGGTAATGCAAGGCAAATGGGGAAAGCAAGGCAATGAAAGGCAAGGCAAAAGGGCAATGCAAGGCAAGGTAAGGCAAAAACGCAAAGCAAGGTAAGGCAAAATGGCAAAGCAAGGCAAGGCAAAGCAAACGGGTAAAGCAAGGCAATGCAAGGCAAAAGGGCAAAGAAAGGAAAGGCAAGGCAAGGCAAGACAAGGCCAAGTGAAAAAGCAAGGCAAGGCAAAAGACCAAAGCAAGGCAAGGCAAGGCAAGACAAAAAGGCAAAGCAAGGCAAGTCTACAGGGCAAAGCAAGGCAAGGCAAGGCAAGGTAAAAGGGCAAAGCAAGGCAAGGCAAATGGGGAAAGCAAGACAATGAAAGGCAAGGCAAAATGGCAATGCAAGGCAAGGTAAGGTAAAAACGCAAAGCAAGGCAAGGCAAAATGGCAAAGCAAGGCAAGGCAAAGCAAACGGGTAAAGCAAGGCAATGCAAGGCAAAAGGGGAAAGAAAGGAAAGGGAAGGCAAGGCAAGACAAGGCCAAGTGAAAAAGCAAGGCAAGGCAAAAGACCAAAGCAAGGCAAGGCAAGGCAAGGCAAAAAGGCAAAGCAAGGAAAGGCAAAAGGGCAAAGCAAGACAAGGCACGGCAAGGCAAAAGGGCAAAGAAAGGCAAGGGAATGCAAGGCAAAAGGGCAAAGTAAGGTAAGGCAAAGCAAAAGAGCAAAGCAAGGCAAGGCAAGGCAAAAGGGCAAAGCATGGCAAGGCAAGGAAAGGCAAAAGAGAAAAGAAGGGCAAGGCAAGGCAAGGCAAAACGGCAAAGTAAGGCAAGGAAAGGCAAAACGGCAAAGTAAGGCAAGGCAAGGCAAATGGCAAAGCAAGGCAATACAAAGCAAGGCAAAAGAGCAAAGCAAGTGAAGGCAAAGCAAACGGGTAAAGCAAGGCAAGGCAAAAAGGCAAAGAAAGGCAAGGCAAGGAAAGGCAAAATGGAAAAGCATGGCAAAGCAAGGCAAAAGGGCAAAGTTAAGCAAGGCAAGTCAAAAGTCAGAGCAAGACAACGGAAGGCAAGGCAAAAAGGCAAAGAAAGGAAAGGCAAAAATGCAAAGCAAGGCAAGGCAAAAGGGCAAAGCAAGGCAAGGGAAGGCAAGGCAAAAGTGCAAACCAAGGCATGCAAAGGCAATACAAAAGAGCAAAGCAAGGCAAGGCAACGCAAAAGGGCAAAGCAAGGCAAGGCAAAAGGGCAAGGCAAGGCAAGGCAAGGCAAAGCAAAACGGCAAAGCAAGGCAAGGCAAGGCAAAAGGGTAAAGAAAAGGAAGGCAAAGCAAACGGGTAAAGCAAGGCAAGGCAAGGCAAAAAGGCAAAGAAAGGCAAAGAAAGGAAAGGCAAATGGTCAAAGAAAGGCAAGGCAAGTCAAGGCAAAACGGCAAAGAAAGGAAAAACAAGGAAGGGCAAAACGGAAAAGCAAGGAAAGGTAAGGCAAGGTAAATGAGCAAAGCAAGGCAAGGCAAGGCAAAAGGGTAAAGCATGGTAAGGGAAGAGAAACGGGTAAAGAAAGGCAATGCAAGGCAAAAGGGCAAAGAAAGGCAAGGTAAGGCAAAAGAGCAAAGTAAGTCTAGGAAAGGCAAGTCAAAAGGGCAAAGCAAGGAAAGGCAAAAGGGCAAAGGAAAACAATGCAAGGCAAGTCTAAAGGGCAAAGCAAGGCAAGGCAAGGCAAGGCAAAAGGGCAAAGCAAGGCAAGGCAAATAAGGAAAGCAAGGTAATGAAAGGCAAAGGAAAAGGGCAAAGCAAGGCATGGCAAGGCAAAATGGGCAAACCAAGGCAAGGCAAGGCAAAAGGGCAAAGCTAAGCAAGGAAAGTCAAAAGGGAAAGCAAGACAAGGCAAGGGAAGGCAAAAGGGCAATGCAAGGCAAAGCAAAGCAAACGGGTAAAGCAAGGCAATACAAGGCAAAAGGGCAAAGAAAGGCAAGGCAAGGAAAGGCAAAAACGAAAAGCAAGGTAATGCAAGGCAAAAGGGCAAAGCAAGGGAAGGCAAGGCAAAAGTGCAAACCAAGGCATGCAAAGGCAACACAAAAGAGCAAAGCAAGGCAAGGCAACGCAAAAGGGCAAAGCAAGGCAAGGCAAAAGGGCAAAGCAAGGAAAGGCAAGGAAAGGGAAAAGGGTAAAGCAAGGTAATGCAAGGCAAAAGGGCAAAGCAAGGCAAGGCAAGGCAAAAGGGTAAAGAAAGGGAAGGCAAAGCAAACGGGTAAAGCAAGGCAAGGCAAGTCAAGGCAAAAAGTCAAAGAAAGGAAAGGCAAGGAAAGGCAAAACGGAAAAGCAAGGAACGGTAAGGCAACGTAAATGGGCAAAGCAAGGCAAGGCATGGCAAAAGGGCAAAGCATGGTAAGGGAACAGAAACGGGTAAAGAAAGGATATGCAAGGCAAAAGGGCAAAGAAAGGAAAGGCAAAAGGGCAAAGGCAGACAATGCATGGCAAGTCTAAAGGGCAAAGCAAGGCAAGGCAAGGCAAGGCAAAAGGGCAAAGCAAGGCACGGCAAATGGGGAAAGCAAGGTAATGAAAGGCAAAGGAAAAAGTCAAAGCAAGGCATGGCAATGCATAAAGGCAAACCAAGGCAAGGCAAAGCAAAAGGGCAATGCAAGGCAAGGTAAGGCAAAAACGCAAAGCAAGGCAAGGCAAAATGGCAAAGCAAGGCAAGGCAAAGCAAACGGGTAAAGCAAGGCAATGCAAGGCAAAAGGGCAAAGAAAGGCAAGGCAAGGAAAGGCAAAAAGGCAAAGCAAGGCAAGGCAAAAGGGCAAAGAAAGGCAAGGAAAGGCAAGGCAAAACGGCAAAGAAAGGAAAGGCAAGGAAAGGCAAAAGGGAGAAGTAAGGAAAGGTAAGGCAAGGTAGAAATGGCAAAGCAAAGCAAGGCAAGGCAAAAGGGCAAAGCATGGTAAGGGAAGAGAAACGGGTAAAGAAAGGCAATGCAAGGCAAAAGGGCAAAGCAAGGAAAGGCAAAAGGGCAAAGGACGACAACGCAAGGCAAGTCTAAAGG
This sequence comes from Columba guinea, assembly GCA_032206185.1. Taxonomy (NCBI): domain Eukaryota; kingdom Metazoa; phylum Chordata; class Aves; order Columbiformes; family Columbidae; genus Columba; species Columba guinea. The sequence continues at coordinate 120,218 of JAVLUU010000289.1, forward strand.
GCAAAGCAAGGCAAGGCAAGGCAAGGCAAAAGGGCAAAGCAAGGCAAGGCAAATGGGGAAAGCAAGGTAATGAAAGGCAAGGGAAAAGGGCAAAGCAGGGCAAGGCAAGGCAAAAGGCTAAAGAAAGGGAAGGCAAAGCAAATGGTTAAAGCAAGGCAAGGCAAGGCAAATGGGCAAAGCAAAGCAAGGTAAGGCAAGGTAAATGGGCAAAGCAAGGCAAGGCAAGGCAAAAGGGCAAAGCATGTCAAGGGAAGAGAAACGGGTAAAGAAGGGCAATGCAAGGCAAAAGGGCAAAGAAAGGCAAGGCAAGGAAAGGCAAGGCAAAATGAAAAAGAAAGGCAAGGCAAAAGGCCAAAGCAAGGCAAGGCAAGGCAAAAGAGCAAAGCAAGGCGAGGCAAGGCAAGGCAAAAGGGCAAAGAAAGGCAAGGGAAGGCAAGGCAAAAGTGCAAACCAAGGCATGCAAAGGCAACACAAAAGAGCAAAGCAAGGCAAGGCAACGCAAAAGGGCAAAGCAAGGCAAGGCAAAAGGGCAAAGCAAGGAAAGGCAAGGAAAGGGAAAAGGGTAAAGCAAGGTAATGCAAGGCAAATGGGGAAAGCAAGGCAATGAAAGGCAAGGCAAAAGAGCAATGCAAGGCAAGGTAAGGCAAAAACGCAAAGCAAGGTAAGGCAAAATGGCAAAGCAAGGCAAGGCAAAGCAAACGGGTAAAGCAAGGCAATGCAAGGCAAAAGGGCAAAGAAAGGAAAGGCAAGGCAAGGCAAGACAAGGCCAAGTGAAAAAGCAAGGCAAGGCAAAAGACCAAAGCAAGGCAAGGCAAGGCAAGACAAAAAGGCAAAGCAAGGCAAGTCTACAGGGCAAAGCAAGGCAAGGCAAGGCAAGGCAAAAGGGCAAAGCAAGGCAAGGCAAATGGGGAAAGCAAGACAATGAAAGGCAAGGCAAAATGGCAATGCAAGGCAAGGTAAGGCAAAAACGCAAAGCAAGGCAAGGCAAAATGGCAAAGCAAGGCAAGGCAAAGAAAACGGGTAAAGCAAGGCAATGCAAGGCAAAAGGGCAAAGAAAGGAAAGGGAAGGCAAGGCAAGACAAGGCCAAGTGAAAAAGCAAGGCAAGGCAAAAGACCAAAGCAAGGCAAGGCAAGGCAAGGCAAAAAGGCAAAGCAAGGAAAGGCAAAAGGGCAAAGCAAGACAAGGCACGGCAAGGCAAAAGGGCAAAGAAAGGCAAGGGAATGCAAGGCAAAAGGGCAAAGTAAGGTAAGGCAAAGCAAAAGAGCAAAGCAAGTCAAGGCAAGGCAAAAGGGCAAAGCATGGCAAGGCAAGGAAAGGCAAAAGAGAAAAGAAGGGCAAGGCAAGGCAAGGCAAAACGGCAAAGTAAGGCAAGGCAAGGCAAAACGGCAAAGTAAGGCAAGGCAAGGCAAATGGCAAAGCAAGGCAATACAAAGCAAGGCAAAAGAGCAAAGCAAGTGAAGGCAAAGCAAACGGGTAAAGCAAGGCAAGGCAAAAAGGCAAAGAAAGGCAAGGCAAGGAAAGGCAAAATGGAAAAGCATGGCAAAGCAAGGCAAAAGGGCAAAGTTAAGCAAGGCAAGTCAAAAGGGAAAGCAAGACAACGGAAGGCAAGGCAAAAAGGCAAAGAAAGGAAAGGCAAAAATGCAAAGCAAGGCAAGGCAAAAGGGCAAAGCAAGGCAAGGGAAGGCAAGGCAAAAGTGCAAACCAAGGCATGCAAAGGCAATACAAAAGAGCAAAGCAAGGCAAGGCAACGCAAAAGGGCAAAGCAAGGCAAGGCAAAAGGGCAAGGCAAGGCAAGGCAAGGCAAAGCAAAACGGCAAAGCAAGGCAAGGCAAGGCAAAAGGGTAAAGAAAGGGAAGGCAAAGCAAACGAGTAAAGCAAGGCAAGGCAAGCCAAAAAGGCAAAGAAAGGCAAAGAAAGGAAAGGCAAATGGTCAAAGCAAGGCAAGGCAAGTCAAGGCAAAACGGCAAAGAAAGGAAAAACAAGGAAGGGCAAAACGGAAAAGCAAGGAAAGGTAAGGCAAGGTAAATGAGCAAAGCAAGGCAAGGCAAGGCAAAAGGGTAAAGCATGGTAAGGGAAGAGAAACGGGTAAAGAAAGGCAATGCAAGGCAAAAGGGCAAAGAAAGGCAAGGTAAGGCAAAAGAGCAAAGTAAGTCTAGGAAAGGCAAGTCAAAAGGGCAAAGCAAGGAAAGGCAAAAGGGCAAAGGAAAACAATGCAAGGCAAGTCTAAAGGGCAAAGCAAGGCAAGGCAAGGCAAGGCAAAAGGGCAAAGCAAGGCAAGGCAAATAAGGAAAGCAAGGTAATGAAAGGCAAAGGAAAAGGGCAAAGCAAGGCATGGCAAGGCAAAATGGGCAAACCAAGGCAAGGCAAGGCAAAAGGGCAAAGCTAAGCAAGGAAAGTCAAAAGGGAAAGCAAGACAAGGCAAGGCAAGGCAAAAGGGCAATGCAAGGCAAAGCAAAGCAAACGGGTAAAGCAAGGCAATACAAGGCAAAAGGGCAAAGAAAGGCAAGGCAAGGAAAGGCAAAAACGAAAAGCAAGGTAATGCAAGGCAAAAGGGCAAAGCAAGGGAAGGCAAGGCAAAAGTGCAAACCAAGGCATGCAAAGGCAACACAAAAGAGCAAAGCAAGGCAAGGCAACGCAAAAGGGCAAAGCAAGGCAAGGCAAAAGAGCAAAGCAAGGAAAGGCAAGGAAAGGGAAAAGGGTAAAGCAAGGTAATGCAAGGCAAAAGGGCAAAGCAAGGCAAGGCAAGGCAAAAGGGTAAAGAAAGGGAAGGCAAAGCAAACGGGTAAAGCAAGGCAAGGCAAAAAGGCAAAGTAAGGCAAAGAAAGGCAAAGAAAGGAAAGGCAAATGGGCAAAGCAAGGCAAGGCAAGTCAAGGCAAAAAGTCAAAGAAAGGAAAGGCAAGGAAAGGCAAAACGGAAAAGCAAGGAACGGTAAGGCAACGTAAATGGGCAAAGCAAGGCAAGGCATGGCAAAAGGGCAAAGCATGGTAAGGGAACAGAAACGGGTAAAGAAAGGATATGCAAGGCAAAAGGGCAAAGAAAGGAAAGGCAAAAGGGCAAAGGCAGACAATGCATGGCAAGTCTAAAGGGCAAAGCAAGGCAAGGCAAGGCAAGGCAAAAGGGCAAAGCAAGGCACGGCAAATGGGGAAAGCAAGGTAATGAAAGGCAAAGGAAAAAGTCAAAGCAAGGCATGGCAATGCATAAAGGCAAACCAAGGCAAGGCAAAGCAAAAGGGCAATGCAAGGCAAGGTAAGGCAAAAACGCAAAGCAAGGCAAGGCAAAATGGCAAAGCAAGGCAAGGCAAAGCAAACGGGTAAAGCAAGGCAATGCAAGGCAAAAGGGCAAAGAAAGGCAAGGCAAGGAAAGGCAAAAAGGCAAAGCAAGGCAAGGCAAAAGGGCAAAGAAAGGCAAGGAAAGGCAAGGCAAAACGGCAAAGAAAGGAAAGGCAAGGAAAGGCAAAAGGGAGAAGTAAGGAAAGGTAAGGCAAGGTAGAAATGGCAAAGCAAAGCAAGGCAAGGCAAAAGGGCAAAGCATGGTAAGGGAAGAGAAACGGGTAAAGAAAGGCAATGCAAGGCAAAAGGGCAAAGCAAGGAAAGGCAAAAGGGCAAAGGACGACAACGCAAGGCAAGTCTAAAGGGCAAAGCAAGGCAAGGCAAGGCAAGGCAAAAGGGCAAAGCAAGGCAAGGCAAATGGGGAAAGCAAGGTAATGAAAGGCAAGGGAAAAGGGCAAAGCAGGGCAAGGCAAGGCAAAAGGCTAAAGAAAGGGAAGGCAAAGCAAATGGTTAAAGCAAGGCAAGGCAAGGCAAATGGGCAAAGCAAAGCAAGGTAAGGCAAGGTAAATGGGCAAAGCAAGGCAAGGCAAGGCAAAAGGGCAAAGCATGTCAAGGGAAGAGAAACGGGTAAAGAAGGGCAATGCAAGGCAAAAGGGCAAAGAAAGGCAAGGCAAGGAAAGGCAAGGCAAAATGAAAAAGAAAGGCAAGGCAAAAGGCCAAAGCAAGGCAAGGCAAGGCAAAAGAGCAAAGCAAGGCGAGGCAAGGCAAGGCAAAAGGGCAAAGAAAGGCAAGGGAAGGCAAGGCAAAAGTGCAAACCAAGGCATGCAAAGGCAACACAAAAGAGCAAAGCAAGGCAAGGCAACGCAAAAGGGCAAAGCAAGGCAAGGCAAAAGGGCAAAGCAAGGAAAGGCAAGGAAAGGGAAAAGGGTAAAGCAAGGTAATGCAAGGCAAATGGGGAAAGCAAGGCAATGAAAGGCAAGGCAAAAGAGCAATGCAAGGCAAGGTAAGGCAAAAACGCAAAGCAAGGTAAGGCAAAATGGCAAAGCAAGGCAAGGCAAAGCAAACGGGTAAAGCAAGGCAATGCAAGGCAAAAGGGCAAAGAAAGGAAAGGCAAGGCAAGGCAAGACAAGGCCAAGTGAAAAAGCAAGGCAAGGCAAAAGACCAAAGCAAGGCAAGGCAAGGCAAGACAAAAAGGCAAAGCAAGGCAAGTCTACAGGGCAAAGCAAGGCAAGGCAAGGCAAGGCAAAAGGGCAAAGCAAGGCAAGGCAAATGGGGAAAGCAAGACAATGAAAGGCAAGGCAAAATGGCAATGCAAGGCAAGGTAAGGCAAAAACGCAAAGCAAGGCAAGGCAAAATGGCAAAGCAAGGCAAGGCAAAGAAAACGGGTAAAGCAAGGCAATGCAAGGCAAAAGGGCAAAGAAAGGAAAGGGAAGGCAAGGCAAGACAAGGCCAAGTGAAAAAGCAAGGCAAGGCAAAAGACCAAAGCAAGGCAAGGCAAGGCAAGGCAAAAAGGCAAAGCAAGGAAAGGCAAAAGGGCAAAGCAAGACAAGGCACGGCAAGGCAAAAGGGCAAAGAAAGGCAAGGGAATGCAAGGCAAAAGGGCAAAGTAAGGTAAGGCAAAGCAAAAGAGCAAAGCAAGTCAAGGCAAGGCAAAAGGGCAAAGCATGGCAAGGCAAGGAAAGGCAAAAGAGAAAAGAAGGGCAAGGCAAGGCAAGGCAAAACGGCAAAGTAAGGCAAGGCAAGGCAAAACGGCAAAGTAAGGCAAGGCAAGGCAAATGGCAAAGCAAGGCAATACAAAGCAAGGCAAAAGAGCAAAGCAAGTGAAGGCAAAGCAAACGGGTAAAGCAAGGCAAGGCAAAAAGGCAAAGAAAGGCAAGGCAAGGAAAGGCAAAATGGAAAAGCATGGCAAAGCAAGGCAAACGGGCAAAGTTAAGCAAGGCAAGTCAAAAGGGAAAGCAAGACAACGGAAGGCAAGGCAAAAAGGCAAAGAAAGGAAAGGCAAAAATGCAAAGCAAGGCAAGGCAAAAGGGCAAAGCAAGGCAAGGGAAGGCAAGGCAAAAGTGCAAACCAAGGCATGCAAAGGCAATACAAAAGAGCAAAGCAAGGCAAGGCAACGCAAAAGGGCAAAGCAAGGCAAGGCAAAAGGGCAAGGCAAGGCAAGGCAAGGCAAAGCAAAACGGCAAAGCAAGGCAAGGCAAGGCAAAAGGGTAAAGAAAGGGAAGGCAAAGCAAACGGGTAAAGCAAGGCAAGGCAAGGCAAAAAGGCAAAGAAAGGCAAAGAAAGGAAAGGCAAATGGTCAAAGCAAGGCAAGGCAAGTCAAGGCAAAACGGCAAAGAAAGGAAAAACAAGGAAGGGCAAAACGGAAAAGCAAGGAAAGGTAAGGCAAGGTAAATGAGCAAAGCAAGGCAAGGCAAGGCAAAAGGGTAAAGCATGGTAAGGGAAGAGAAACGGGTAAAGAAAGGCAATGCAAGGCAAAAGGGCAAAGAAAGGCAAGGTAAGGCAAAAGAGCAAAGTAAGTCTAGGAAAGGCAAGTCAAAAGGGCAAAGCAAGGAAAGGCAAAAGGGCAAAGGAAAACAATGCAAGGCAAGTCTAAAGGGCAAAGCAAGGCAAGGCAAGGCAAGGCAAAAGGGCAAAGCAAGGCAAGGCAAATAAGGAAAACAAGGTAATGAAAGGCAAAGGAAAAGGGCAAAGCAAGGCATGGCAAGGCAAAATGGGCAAACCAAGGCAAGGCAAGGCAAAAGGGCAAAGCTAAGCAAGGAAAGTCAAAAGGGAAAGCAAGACAAGGCAAGGGAAGGCAAAAGGGCAATGCAAGGCAAAGCAAAGCAAACGGGTAAAGCAAGGCAATACAAGGCAAAAGGGCAAAGAAAGGCAAGGCAAGGAAAGGCAAAAACGAAAAGCAAGGTAATGCAAGGCAAAAGGGCAAAGCAAGGGAAGGCAAGGCAAAAGTGCAAACCAAGGCATGCAAAGGCAACACAAAAGAGCAAAGCAAGGCAAGGCAACGCAAAAGGGCAAAGCAAGGCAAGGCAAAAGGGCAAAGCAAGGAAAGGCAAGGAAAGGGAAAAGGGTAAAGCAAGGTAATGCAAGGCAAAAGGGCAAAGCAAGGCAAGGCAAGGCAAAAGGGTAAAGAAAGGGAAGGCAAAGCAAACGGGTAAAGCAAGGCAAGGCAAAAAGGCAAAGTAAGGCAAAGAAAGGCAAAGAAAGGAAAGGCAAATGGGCAAAGCAAGGCAAGGCAAGTCAAGGCAAAAAGTCAAAGAAAGGAAAGGCAAGGAAAGGCAAAACGGAAAAGCAAGGAACGGTAAGGCAACGTAAATGGGCAAAGCAAGGCAAGGCATGGCAAAAGGGCAAAGCATGGTAAGGGAACAGAAACGGGTAAAGAAAGGATATGCAAGGCAAAAGGGCAAAGAAAGGAAAGGCAAAAGGGCAAAGGCAGACAATGCATGGCAAGTCTAAAGGGCAAAGCAAGGCAAGGCAAGGCAAGGCAAAAGGGCAAAGCAAGGCACGGCAAATGGGGAAAGCAAGGTAATGAAAGGCAAAGGAAAAAGTCAAAGCAAGGCATGGCAATGCATAAAGGCAAACCAAGGCAAGGCAAAGCAAAAGGGCAATGCAAGGCAAGGTAAGGCAAAAACGCAAAGCAAGGCAAGGCAAAATGGCAAAGCAAGGCAAGGCAAAGCAAACGGGTAAAGCAAGGCAATGCAAGGCAAAAGGGCAAAGAAAGGCAAGGCAAGGAAAGGCAAAAAGGCAAAGCAAGGCAAGGCAAAAGGGCAAAGAAAGGCAAGGAAAGGCAAGGCAAAACGGCAAAGAAAGGAAAGGCAAGGAAAGGCAAAAGGGAGAAGTAAGGAAAGGTAAGGCAAGGTAGAAATGGCAAAGCAAAGCAAGGCAAGGCAAAAGGGTAAAGCATGGTAAGGGAAGAGAAACGGGTAAAGAAAGGCAATGCAAGGCAAAAGGGCAAAGCAAGGAAAGGCAAAAGGGCAAAGGACGACAACGCAAGGCAAGTCTAAAGGGCAAAGCAAGGCAAGGCAAGGCAAGGCAAAAGGGCAAAGCAAGGCAAGGCAAATGGGGAAAGCAATGTAATGAAAGGCAAGGGAAAAGGGCAAAGCAGGGCAAGGCAAGGCAAAAGGCTAAAGAAAGGGAAGGCAAAGCAAATGGTTAAAGCAAGGCAAGGCAAGGCAAATGGGCAAAGCAAAGCAAGGTAAGGCAAGGTAAATGGGCAAAGCAAGGCAAGGCAAGGCAAAAGGGCAAAGCATGTCAAGGGAAGAGAAACGGGTAAAGAAGGGCAATGCAAGGCAAAAGGGCAAAGAAAGGCAAGGCAAGGAAAGGCAAGGCAAAATGAAAAAGAAAGGCAAGGCAAAAGGCCAAAGCAAGGCAAGGCAAGGCAAAAGAGCAAAGCAAGGCGAGGCAAGGCAAGGCAAAAGGGCAAAGAAAGGCAAGGGAAGGCAAGGCAAAAGTGCAAACCAAGGCATGCAAAGGCAACACAAAAGAGCAAAGCAAGGCAAGGCAACGCAAAAGGGCAAAGCAAGGCAAGGCAAAAGGGCAAAGCAAGGAAAGGCAAGGAAAGGGAAAAGGGTAAAGCAAGGTAATGCAAGGCAAATGGGGAAAGCAAGGCAATGAAAGGCAAGGCAAAAGGGCAATGCAAGGCAAGGTAAGGCAAAAACGCAAAGCAAGGTAAGGCAAAATGGCAAAGCAAGGCAAGGCAAAGCAAACGGGTAAAGCAAGGCAATGCAAGGCAAAAGGGCAAAGAAAGGAAAGGCAAGGCAAGGCAAGACAAGGCCAAGTGAAAAAGCAAGGCAAGGCAAAAGACCAAAGCAAGGCAAGGCAAGGCAAGACAAAAAGGCAAAGCAAGGCAAGTCTACAGGGCAAAGCAAGGCAAGGCAAGGCAAGGTAAAAGGGCAAAGCAAGGCAAGGCAAATGGGGAAAGCAAGACAATGAAAGGCAAGGCAAAATGGCAATGCAAGGCAAGGTAAGGTAAAAACGCAAAGCAAGGCAAGGCAAAATGGCAAAGCAAGGCAAGGCAAAGCAAACGGGTAAAGCAAGGCAATGCAAGGCAAAAGGGCAAAGAAAGGAAAGGGAAGGCAAGGCAAGACAAGGCCAAGTGAAAAAGCAAGGCAAGGCAAAAGACCAAAGCAAGGCAAGGCAAGGCAAGGCAAAAAGGCAAAGCAAGGAAAGGCAAAAGGGCAAAGCAAGACAAGGCACGGCAAGGCAAAAGGGCAAAGAAAGGCAAGGGAATGCAAGGCAAAAGGGCAAAGTAAGGTAAGGCAAAGCAAAAGAGCAAAGCAAGGCAAGGCAAGGCAAAAGGGCAAAGCATGGCAAGGCAAGGAAAGGCAAAAGAGAAAAGAAGGGCAAGGCAAGGCAAGGCAAAACGGCAAAGTAAGGCAAGGAAAGGCAAAACGGCAAAGTAAGGCAAGGCAAGGCAAATGGCAAAGCAAGGCAATACAAAGCAAGGCAAAAGAGCAAAGCAAGTGAAGGCAAAGCAAACGGGTAAAGCAAGGCAAGGCAAAAAGGCAAAGAAAGGCAAGGCAAGGAAAGGCAAAATGGAAAAGCATGGCAAAGCAAGGCAAAAGGGCAAAGTTAAGCAAGGCAAGTCAAAAGTCAGAGCAAGACAACGGAAGGCAAGGCAAAAAGGCAAAGAAAGGAAAGGCAAAAATGCAAAGCAAGGCAAGGCAAAAGGGCAAAGCAAGGCAAGGGAAGGCAAGGCAAAAGTGCAAACCAAGGCATGCAAAGGCAATACAAAAGAGCAAAGCAAGGCAAGGCAACGCAAAAGGGCAAAGCAAGGCAAGGCAAAAGGGCAAGGCAAGGCAAGGCAAGGCAAAGCAAAACGGCAAAGCAAGGCAAGGCAAGGCAAAAGGGTAAAGAAAAGGAAGGCAAAGCAAACGGGTAAAGCAAGGCAAGGCAAGGCAAAAAGGCAAAGAAAGGCAAAGAAAGGAAAGGCAAATGGTCAAAGAAAGGCAAGGCAAGTCAAGGCAAAACGGCAAAGAAAGGAAAAACAAGGAAGGGCAAAACGGAAAAGCAAGGAAAGGTAAGGCAAGGTAAATGAGCAAAGCAAGGCAAGGCAAGGCAAAAGGGTAAAGCATGGTAAGGGAAGAGAAACGGGTAAAGAAAGGCAATGCAAGGCAAAAGGGCAAAGAAAGGCAAGGTAAGGCAAAAGAGCAAAGTAAGTCTAGGAAAGGCAAGTCAAAAGGGCAAAGCAAGGAAAGGCAAAAGGGCAAAGGAAAACAATGCAAGGCAAGTCTAAAGGGCAAAGCAAGGCAAGGCAAGGCAAGGCAAAAGGGCAAAGCAAGGCATGGCAAGGCAAAATGGGCAAACCAAGGCAAGGCAAGGCAAAAGGGCAAAGCTAAGCAAGGAAAGTCAAAAGGGAAAGCAAGACAAGGCAAGGGAAGGCAAAAGGGCAATGCAAGGCAAAGCAAAGCAAACGGGTAAAGCAAGGCAATACAAGGCAAAAGGGCAAAGAAAGGCAAGGCAAGGAAAGGCAAAAACGAAAAGCAAGGTAATGCAAGGCAAAAGGGCAAAGCAAGGGAAGGCAAGGCAAAAGTGCAAACCAAGGCATGCAAAGGCAACACAAAAGAGCAAAGCAAGGCAAGGCAACGCAAAAGGGCAAAGCAAGGCAAGGCAAAAGGGCAAAGCAAGGAAAGGCAAGGAAAGGGAAAAGGGTAAAGCAAGGTAATGCAAGGCAAAAGGGCAAAGCAAGGCAAGGCAAGGCAAAAGGGTAAAGAAAGGGAAGGCAAAGCAAACGGGTAAAGCAAGGCAAGGCAAAAAGGCAAAGTAAGGCAAAGAAAGGCAAAGAAAGGAAAGGCAAATGGGCAAAGCAAGGCAAGGCAAGTCAAGGCAAAAAGTCAAAGAAAGGAAAGGCAAGGAAAGGCAAAACGGAAAAGCAAGGAACGGTAAGGCAACGTAAATGGGCAAAGCAAGGCAAGGCATGGCAAAAGGGCAAAGCATGGTAAGGGAACAGAAACGGGTAAAGAAAGGATATGCAAGGCAAAAGGGCAAAGAAAGGAAAGGCAAAAGGGCAAAGGCAGACAATGCATGGCAAGTCTAAAGGGCAAAGCAAGGCAAGGCAAGGCAAGGCAAAAGGGCAAAGCAAGGCACGGCAAATGGGGAAAGCAAGGTAATGAAAGGCAAAGGAAAAAGTCAAAGCAAGGCATGGCAATGCATAAAGGCAAACCAAGGCAAGGCAAAGCAAAAGGGCAATGCAAGGCAAGGTAAGGCAAAAACGCAAAGCAAGGCAAGGCAAAATGGCAAAGCAAGGCAAGGCAAAGCAAACGGGTAAAGCAAGGCAATGCAAGGCAAAAGGGCAAAGAAAGGCAAGGCAAGGAAAGGCAAAAAGGCAAAGCAAGGCAAGGCAAAAGGGCAAAGAAAGGCAAGGGAAGGCAAGGCAAAACGGCAAAGAAAGGAAAGGCAAGGAAAAGCAAAAGGGAGAAGTAAGGAAAGGTAAGGCAAGGTAGAAATGGCAAAGCAAAGCAAGGCAAGGCAAAAGGGCAAAGCATGGTAAGGGAAGAGAAACGGGTAAAGAAAGGCAATGCAAGGCAAAAGGGCAAAGCAAGGAAAGGCAAAAGGGCAAAGGACGACAACGCAAGGCAAGTCTAAAGGGCAAAGCAAGGCAAGGCAAGGCAAGGCAAAAGGGCAAAGCAAGGCAAGGCAAATGGGGAAAGCAAGGTAATGAAAGGCAAGGGAAAAGGGCAAAGCAGGGCAAGGCAAGGCAAAAGGCTAAAGAAAGGGAAGGCAAAGCAAATGGTTAAAGCAAGGCAAGGCAAGGCAAATGGGCAAAGCAAAGCAAGGTAAGGCAAGGTAAATGGGCAAAGCAAGGCAAGGCAAGGCAAAAGGGCAAAGCATGTCAAGGGAAGAGAAACGGGTAAAGAAGGGCAATGCAAGGCAAAAGGGCAAAGAAAGGCAAGGCAAGGAAAGGCAAGGCAAAATGAAAAAGAAAGGCAAGGCAAAAGGCCAAAGCAAGGCAAGGCAAGGCAAAAGAGCAAAGCAAGGCGAGGCAAGGCAAGGCAAAAGGGCAAAGAAAGGCAAGGGAAGGCAAGGCAAAAGTGCAAACCAAGGCATGCAAAGGCAACACAAAAGAGCAAAGCAAGGCAAGGCAACGCAAAAGGGCAAAGCAAGGCAAGGCAAAAGGGCAAAGCAAGGAAAGGCAAGGAAAGGGAAAAGGGTAAAGCAAGGTAATGCAAGGCAAATGGGGAAAGCAAGGCAATGAAAGGCAAGGCAAAAGAGCAATGCAAGGCAAGGTAAGGCAAAAACGCAAAGCAAGGTAAGGCAAAATGGCAAAGCAAGGCAAGGCAAAGCAAACGGGTAAAGCAAGGCAATGCAAGGCAAAAGGGCAAAGAAAGGAAAGGCAAGGCAAGGCAAGACAAGGCCAAGTGAAAAAGCAAGGCAAGGCAAAAGACCAAAGCAAGGCAAGGCAAGGCAAGACAAAAAGGCAAAGCAAGGCAAGTCTACAGGGCAAAGCAAGGCAAGGCAAGGCAAGGCAAAAGGGCAAAGCAAGGCAAGGCAAATGGGGAAAGCAAGACAATGAAAGGCAAGGCAAAATGGCAATGCAAGGCAAGGTAAGGCAAAAACGCAAAGCAAGGCAAGGCAAAATGGCAAAGCAAGGCAAGGCAAAGAAAACGGGTAAAGCAAGGCAATGCAAGGCAAAAGGGCAAAGAAAGGAAAGGGAAGGCAAGGCAAGACAAGGCCAAGTGAAAAAGCAAGGCAAGGCAAAAGACCAAAGCAAGGCAAGGCAAGGCAAGGCAAAAAGGCAAAGCAAGGAAAGGCAAAAGGGCAAAGCAAGACAAGGCACGGCAAGGCAAAAGGGCAAAGAAAGGCAAGGGAATGCAAGGCAAAAGGGCAAAGTAAGGTAAGGCAAAGCAAAAGAGCAAAGCAAGTCAAGGCAAGGCAAAAGGGCAAAGCATGGCAAGGCAAGGAAAGGCAAAAGAGAAAAGAAGGGCAAGGCAAGGCAAGGCAAAACGGCAAAGTAAGGCAAGGCAAGGCAAAACGGCAAAGTAAGGCAAGGCAAGGCAAATGGCAAAGCAAGGCAATACAAAGCAAGGCAAAAGAGCAAAGCAAGTGAAGGCAAAGCAAACGGGTAAAGCAAGGCAAGGCAAAAAGGCAAAGAAAGGCAAGGCAAGGAAAGGCAAAATGGAAAAGCATGGCAAAGCAAGGCAAAAGGGCAAAGTTAAGCAAGGCAAGTCAAAAGGGAAAGCAAGACAACGGAAGGCAAGGCAAAAAGGCAAAGAAAGGAAAGGCAAAAATGCAAAGCAAGGCAAGGCAAAAGGGCAAAGCAAGGCAAGGGAAGGCAAGGCAAAAGTGCAAACCAAGGCATGCAAAGGCAATACAAAAGAGCAAAGCAAGGCAAGGCAACGCAAAAGGGCAAAGCAAGGCAAGGCAAAAGGGCAAGGCAAGGCAAGGCAAGGCAAAGCAAAACGGCAAAGCAAGGCAAGGCAAGGCAAAAGGGTAAAGAAAGGGAAGGCAAAGCAAACGGGTAAAGCAAGGCAAGGCAAGGCAAAAAGGCAAAGAAAGGCAAAGAAAGGAAAGGCAAATGGTCAAAGCAAGGCAAGGCAAGTCAAGGCAAAACGGCAAAGAAAGGAAAAACAAGGAAGGGCAAAACGGAAAAGCAAGGAAAGGTAAGGCAAGGTAAATGAGCAAAGCAAGGCAAGGCAAGGCAAAAGGGTAAAGCATGGTAAGGGAAGAGAAACGGGTAAAGAAAGGCAATGCAAGGCAAAAGGGCAAAGAAAGGCAAGGTAAGGCAAAAGAGCAAAGTAAGTCTAGGAAAGGCAAGTCAAAAGGGCAAAGCAAGGAAAGGCAAAAGGGCAAAGGAAAACAATGCAAGGCAAGTCTAAAGGGCAAAGCAAGGCAAGGCAAGGCAAGGCAAAAGGGCAAAGCAAGGCAAGGCAAATAAGGAAAACAAGGTAATGAAAGGCAAAGGAAAAGGGCAAAGCAAGGCATGGCAAGGCAAAATGGGCAAACCAAGGCAAGGCAAGGCAAAAGGGCAAAGCTAAGCAAGGAAAGTCAAAAGGGAAAGCAAGACAAGGCAAGGGAAGGCAAAAGGGCAATGCAAGGCAAAGCAAAGCAAACGGGTAAAGCAAGGCAATACAAGGCAAAAGGGCAAAGAAAGGCAAGGCAAGGAAAGGCAAAAACGAAAAGCAAGGTAATGCAAGGCAAAAGGGCAAAGCAAGGGAAGGCAAGGCAAAAGTGCAAACCAAGGCATGCAAAGGCAACACAAAAGAGCAAAGCAAGGCAAGGCAACGCAAAAGGGCAAAGCAAGGCAAGGCAAAAGGGCAAAGCAAGGAAAGGCAAGGAAAGGGAAAAGGGTAAAGCAAGGTAATGCAAGGCAAAAGGGCAAAGCAAGGCAAGGCAAGGCAAAAGGGTAAAGAAAGGGAAGGCAAAGCAAACGGGTAAAGCAAGGCAAGGCAAAAAGGCAAAGTAAGGCAAAGAAAGGCAAAGAAAGGAAAGGCAAATGGGCAAAGCAAGGCAAGGCAAGTCAAGGCAAAAAGTCAAAGAAAGGAAAGGCAAGGAAAGGCAAAACGGAAAAGCAAGGAACGGTAAGGCAACGTAAATGGGCAAAGCAAGGCAAGGCATGGCAAAAGGGCAAAGCATGGTAAGGGAACAGAAACGGGTAAAGAAAGGATATGCAAGGCAAAAGGGCAAAGAAAGGAAAGGCAAAAGGGCAAAGGCAGACAATGCATGGCAAGTCTAAAGGGCAAAACAAGGCAAGGCAAGGCAAGGCAAAAGGGCAAAGCAAGGCACGGCAAATGGGGAAAGCAAGGTAATGAAAGGCAAAGGAAAAAGTCAAAGCAAGGCATGGCAATGCATAAAGGCAAACCAAGGCAAGGCAAAGCAAAAGGGCAATGCAAGGCAAGGTAAGGCAAAAACGCAAAGCAAGGCAAGGCAAAATGGCAAAGCAAGGCAAGGCAAAGCAAACGGGTAAAGCAAGGCAATGCAAGGCAAAAGGGCAAAGAAAGGCAAGGCAAGGAAAGGCAAAAAGGCAAAGCAAGGCAAGGCAAAAGGGCAAAGAAAGGCAAGGAAAGGCAAGGCAAAACGGCAAAGAAAGGAAAGGCAAGGAAAGGCAAAAGGGAGAAGTAAGGAAAGGTAAGGCAAGGTAGAAATGGCAAAGCAAAGCAAGGCAAGGCAAAAGGGCAAAGCATGGTAAGGGAAGAGAAACGGGTAAAGAAAGGCAATGCAAGGCAAAAGGGCAAAGCAAGGAAAGGCAAAAGGGCAAAGGACGACAACGCAAGGCAAGTCTAAAGGGCAAAGCAAGGCAAGGCAAGGCAAGGCAAAAGGGCAAAGCAAGGCAAGGCAAATGGGGAAAGCAAGGTAATGAAAGGCAAGGGAAAAGGGCAAAGCAGGGCAAGGCAAGGCAAAAGGCTAAAGAAAGGGAAGGCAAAGCAAATGGTTAAAGCAAGGCAAGGCAAGGCAAATGGGCAAAGCAAAGCAAGGTAAGGCAAGGTAAATGGGCAAAGCAAGGCAAGGCAAGGCAAAAGGGCAAAGCATGTCAAGGGAAGAGAAACGGGTAAAGAAGGGCAATGCAAGGCAAAAGGGCAAAGAAAGGCAAGGCAAGGAAAGGCAAGGCAAAATGAAAAAGAAAGGCAAGGCAAAAGGCCAAAGCAAGGCAAGGCAAGGCAAAAGAGCAAAGCAAGGCGAGGCAAGGCAAGGCAAAAGGGCAAAGAAAGGCAAGGGAAGGCAAGGCAAAAGTGCAAACCAAGGCATGCAAAGGCAACACAAAAGAGCAAAGCAAGGCAAGGCAACGCAAAAGGGCAAAGCAAGGCAAGGCAAAAGGGCAAAGCAAGGAAAGGCAAGGAAAGGGAAAAGGGTAAAGCAAGGTAATGCAAGGCAAATGGGGAAAGCAAGGCAATGAAAGGCAAGGCAAAAGAGCAATGCAAGGCAAGGTAAGGCAAAAACGCAAAGCAAGGTAAGGCAAAATGGCAAAGCAAGGCAAGGCAAAGCAAACGGGTAAAGCAAGGCAATGCAAGGCAAAAGGGCAAAGAAAGGAAAGGCAAGGCAAGGCAAGACAAGGCCAAGTGAAAAAGCAAGGCAAGGCAAAAGACCAAAGCAAGGCAAGGCAAGGCAAGACAAAAAGGCAAAGCAAGGCAAGTCTACAGGGCAAAGCAAGGCAAGGCAAGGCAAGGCAAAAGGGCAAAGCAAGGCAAGGCAAATGGGGAAAGCAAGACAATGAAAGGCAAGGCAAAATGGCAATGCAAGGCAAGGTAAGGCAAAAACGCAAAGCAAGGCAAGGCAAAATGGCAAAGCAAGGCAAGGCAAAGAAAACGGGTAAAGCAAGGCAATGCAAGGCAAAAGGGCAAAGAAAGGAAAGGGAAGGCAAGGCAAGACAAGGCCAAGTGAAAAAGCAAGGCAAGGCAAAAGACCAAAGCAAGGCAAGGCAAGGCAAGGCAAAAAGGCAAAGCAAGGAAAGGCAAAAGGGCAAAGCAAGACAAGGCACGGCAAGGCAAAAGGGCAAAGAAAGGCAAGGGAATGCAAGGCAAAAGGGCAAAGTAAGGTAAGGCAAAGCAAAAGAGCAAAGCAAGGCAAGGCAAGGCAAAAGGGCAAAGCATGGCAAGGCAAGGAAAGGCAAAAGAGAAAAGAAGGGCAAGGCAAGGCAAGGCAAAACGGCAAAGTAAGGCAAGGCAAGGCAAAACGGCAAAGTAAGGCAAGGCAAGGCAAATGGCAAAGCAAGGCAATACAAAGCAAGGCAAAAGAGCAAAGCAAGTGAAGGCAAAGCAAACGGGTAAAGCAAGGCAAGGCAAAAAGGCAAAGAAAGGCAAGGCAAGGAAAGGCAAAATGGAAAAGCATGGCAAAGCAAGGCAAACGGGCAAAGTTAAGCAAGGCAAGTCAAAAGGGAAAGCAAGACAACGGAAGGCAAGGCAAAAAGGCAAAGAAAGGAAAGGCAAAAATGCAAAGCAAGGCAAGGCAAAAGGGCAAAGCAAGGCAAGGGAAGGCAAGGCAAAAGTGCAAACCAAGGCATGCAAAGGCAATACAAAAGAGCAAAGCAAGGCAAGGCAACGCAAAAGGGCAAAGCAAGGCAAGGCAAAAGGGCAAGGCAAGGCAAGGCAAGGCAAAGCAAAACGGCAAAGCAAGGCAAGGCAAGGCAAAAGGGTAAAGAAAGGGAAGGCAAAGCAAACGGGTAAAGCAAGGCAAGGCAAGGCAAAAAGGCAAAGAAAGGCAAAGAAAGGAAAGGCAAATGGTCAAAGCAAGGCAAGGCAAGTCAAGGCAAAACGGCAAAGAAAGGAAAAACAAGGAAGGGCAAAACGGAAAAGCAAGGAAAGGTAAGGCAAGGTAAATGAGCAAAGCAAGGCAAGGCAAGGCAAAAGGGTAAAGCATGGTAAGGGAAGAGAAACGGGTAAAGAAAGGCAATGCAAGGCAAAAGGGCAAAGAAAGGCAAGGTAAGGCAAAAGAGCAAAGTAAGTCTAGGAAAGGCAAGTCAAAAGGGCAAAGCAAGGAAAGGCAAAAGGGCAAAGGAAAACAATGCAAGGCAAGTCTAAAGGGCAAAGCAAGGCAAGGCAAGGCAAGGCAAAAGGGCAAAGCAAGGCAAGGCAAATAAGGAAAGCAAGGTAATGAAAGGCAAAGGAAAAGGGCAAAGCAAGGCATGGCAAGGCAAAATGGGCAAACCAAGGCAAGGCAAGGCAAAAGGGCAAAGCTAAGCAAGGAAAGTCAAAAGGGAAAGCAAGACAAGGCAAGGCAAGGCAAAAGGGCAATGCAAGGCAAAGCAAAGCAAACGGGTAAAGCAAGGCAATACAAGGCAAAAGGGCAAAGAAAGGCAAGGCAAGGAAAGGCAAAAACGAAAAGCAAGGTAATGCAAGGCAAAAGGGCAAAGCAAGGGAAGGCAAGGCAAAAGTGCAAACCAAGGCATGCAAAGGCAACACAAAAGAGCAAAGCAAGGCAAGGCAACGCAAAAGGGCAAAGCAAGGCAAGGCAAAAGAGCAAAGCAAGGAAAGGCAAGGAAAGGGAAAAGGGTAAAGCAAGGTAATGCAAGGCAAAAGGGCAAAGCAAGGCAAGGCAAGGCAAAAGGGTAAAGAAAGGGAAGGCAAAGCAAACGGGTAAAGCAAGGCAAGGCAAAAAGGCAAAGTAAGGCAAAGAAAGGCAAAGAAAGGAAAGGCAAATGGGCAAAGCAAGGCAAGGCAAGTCAAGGCAAAAAGTCAAAGAAAGGAAAGGCAAGGAAAGGCAAAACGGAAAAGCAAGGAACGGTAAGGCAACGTAAATGGGCAAAGCAAGGAAAGGCATGGCAAAAGGGCAAAGCATGGTAAGGGAACAGAAACGGGTAAAGAAAGGATATGCAAGGCAAAAGGGCAAAGAAAGGAAAGGCAAAAGGGCAAAGGAAGACAATGCATGGCAAGTCTAAAGGGCAAAGCAAGGCAAGGCAAGGCAAGGCAAAAGGGCAAAGCAAGGCACGGCAAATGGGGAAAGCAAGGTAATGAAAGGCAAAGGAAAAAGTCAAAGCAAGGCATGGCAATGCATAAAGGCAAACCAAGGCAAGGCAAAGCAAAAGGGCAATGCAAGGCAAGGTAAGGCAAAAACGCAAAGCAAGGCAAGGCAAAATGGCAAAGCAAGGCAAGGCAAAGCAAACGGGTAAAGCAAGGCAATGCAAGGCAAAAGGGCAAAGAAAGGCAAGGCAAGGAAAGGCAAAAAGGCAAAGCAAGGCAAGGCAAAAGGGCAAAGAAAGGCAAGGGAAGGCAAGGCAAAACGGCAAAGAAAGGAAAGGCAAGGAAAGGCAAAAGGGAGAAGTAAGGAAAGGTAAGGCAAGGTAGAAATGGCAAAGCAAAGCAAGGCAAGGCAAAAGGGCAAAGCATGGTAAGGGAAGAGAAACGGGTAAAGAAAGGCAATGCAAGGCAAAAGGGCAAAGCAAGGAAAGGCAAAAGGGCAAAGGACGACAATGCAAGGCAAGTCTAAAGGGCAAAGCAAGGCAAGGCAAGGCAAAAGGGCAAAGCAAGGCAAGGCAAATGGGGAAAGCAAGGTAATGAAAGGCAAGGGAAAAGGGCAAAGCAGGGCAAGGCAAGGCAAAAGGCTAAAGAAAGGGAAGGCAAAGCAAATGGTTAAAGCAAGGCAAGGCAAGGCAAATGGGCAAAGCAAAGCAAGGTAAGGCAAGGTAAATGGGCAAAACAAGGCAAGGCAAGGCAAAAGGGCAAAGCATGTCAAGGGAAGAGAAACGGGTAAAGAAGGGCAATGCAAGGCAAAAGGGCAAAGAAAGGCAAGGCAAGGAAAGGCAAGGCAAAATGAAAAAGAAAGGCAAGGCAAAAGGCCAAAGCAAGGCAAGGCAAGGCAAAAGAGCCAAGCAAGGCGAGGCAAGGCAAGGCAAAAGGGCAAAGCAAGGAAAGGCAAGGAAAGGCAAAACGGAGAAGTAAGGAAAGGTAAGGCAAGGTAAAAATGGCAAAGCAAGGCAAGGCAAGGCAAAAGGGCAAAGCATGGTAAGGGAAGAGAAACGGGTAAAGCAAGGCAATACAAGGCAAAAGGGCAAAGAAAGGCAAGGTAATGCAAAAGAGCAAAGTAAGGCTAGGAAAGGCAAGGCAAAAGGGCAAAGCAAGGCATGGCAAGGCATAAAGGCAAACCAAGGCAAGGCAAGGGAAAAGGGCAAAGCTAAGCAAGGAAAGTCAAAAGGGAAAGCAAGACAAGGCAAGGCAAGGCAAAAGGGCAATGCAAGGCAAGGTAAGGCAAAAACGCAAAGCAAGGCAAGGCAAAATGGCAAAGCAAGGCAAGGCAAAGCAAACGGGTAAAGCAAGGCAATGCAAGGCAAAAGGGCAAAGAAAGGCAAGGCAAGGAAAGGCAAAAATGAAAAGCAAGGCAAGGCAAAAGGGCAAAGAAAGGCAAGGGAAGGCAAGGCAAAAGTGCAAACCAAGGCATGCAAAGGCAACACAAAAGAGCAAAGCAAGGCAAGGCAACGCAAAAGGGCAAAGCAAGGCAAGGCAAAAGGGCAAAGCAAGGAAAGGCAAGGAAAGGGAAAAGGGTAAAGCAAGGTAATGCAAGGCAAATGGGGAAAGCAAGGCAATGAAAGGCAAGGCAAAAGGGCAATGCAAGGCAAGGTAAGGCAAAAACGCAAAGCAAGGTAAGGCAAAATGGCAAAGCAAGGCAAGGCAAAGCAAACGGGTAAAGCAAGGCAATGCAAGGCAAAAGGGCAAAGAAAGGAAAGGCAAGGCAAGGCAAGACAAGGCCAAGTGAAAAAGCAAGGCAAGGCAAAAGACCAAAGCAAGGCAAGGCAAGGCAAGACAAAAAGGCAAAGCAAGGCAAGTCTACAGGGCAAAGCAAGGCAAGGCAAGGCAAGGTAAAAGGGCAAAGCAAGGCAAGGCAAATGGGGAAAGCAAGACAATGAAAGGCAAGGCAAAATGGCAATGCAAGGCAAGGTAAGGTAAAAACGCAAAGCAAGGCAAGGCAAAATGGCAAAGCAAGGCAAGGCAAAGCAAACGGGTAAAGCAAGGCAATGCAAGGCAAAAGGGCAAAGAAAGGAAAGGGAAGGCAAGGCAAGACAAGGCCAAGTGAAAAAGCAAGGCAAGGCAAAAGACCAAAGCAAGGCAAGGCAAGGCAAGGCAAAAAGGCAAAGCAAGGAAAGGCAAAAGGGCAAAGCAAGACAAGGCACGGCAAGGCAAAAGGGCAAAGAAAGGCAAGGGAATGCAAGGCAAAAGGGCAAAGTAAGGTAAGGCAAAGCAAAAGAGCAAAGCAAGGCAAGGCAAGGCAAAAGGGCAAAGCATGGCAAGGCAAGGAAAGGCAAAAGAGAAAAGAAGGGCAAGGCAAGGCAAGGCAAAACGGCAAAGTAAGGCAAGGCAAGGCAAAACGGCAAAGTAAGGCAAGGCAAGGCAAATGGCAAAGCAAGGCAATACAAAGCAAGGCAAAAGAGCAAAGCAAGTGAAGGCAAAGCAAACGGGTAAAGCAAGGCAAGGCAAAAAGGCAAAGAAAGGCAAGGCAAGGAAAGGCAAAATGGAAAAGCATGGCAAAGCAAGGCAAAAGGGCAAAGTTAAGCAAGGCAAGTCAAAAGTCAGAGCAAGACAACGGAAGGCAAGGCAAAAAGGCAAAGAAAGGAAAGGCAAAAATGCAAAGCAAGGCAAGGCAAAAGGGCAAAGCAAGGCAAGGGAAGGCAAGGCAAAAGTGCAAACCAAGGCATGCAAAGGCAATACAAAAGAGCAAAGCAAGGCAAGGCAACGCAAAAGGGCAAAGCAAGGCAAGGCAAAAGGGCAAGGCAAGGCAAGGCAAGGCAAAGCAAAACGGCAAAGCAAGGCAAGGCAAGGCAAAAGGGTAAAGAAAAGGAAGGCAAAGCAAACGGGTAAAGCAAGGCAAGGCAAGGCAAAAAGGCAAAGAAAGGCAAAGAAAGGAAAGGCAAATGGTCAAAGCAAGGCAAGGCAAGTCAAGGCAAAACGGCAAAGAAAGGAAAAACAAGGAAGGGCAAAACGGAAAAGCAAGGAAAGGTAAGGCAAGGTAAATGAGCAAAGCAAGGCAAGGCAAGGCAAAAGGGTAAAGCAT
Organism: Columba guinea; assembly: GCA_032206185.1. Classification (NCBI taxonomy): domain Eukaryota; kingdom Metazoa; phylum Chordata; class Aves; order Columbiformes; family Columbidae; genus Columba; species Columba guinea. Next base: position 140,895 of record JAVLUU010000289.1, read on the forward strand.
GGTAAGGGAAGAGAAACGGGTAAAGAAAGGCAATGCAAGGCAAAAGGGCAAAGAAAGGCAAGGTAAGACAAAAGAGCAAAGTAAGTCTAGGAAAGGCAAGTCAAAAGGGCAAAGCAAGGAAAGGCAAAAGGGCAAAGGAAAACAATGCAAGGCAAGTCTAAAGGGCAAAGCAAGGCAAGGCAAGGCAAGGCAAAAGGGCAAAGCAAGGCAAGGCAAATAAGGAAAGCAAGGTAATGAAAGGCAAAGGAAAAGGGCAAAGCAAGGCATGGCAAGGCAAAATGGGCAAACCAAGGCAAGGCAAGGCAAAAGGGCAAAGCTAAGCAAGGAAAGTCAAAAGGGAAAGCAAGACAAGGCAAGGGAAGGCAAAAGGGCAATGCAAGGCAAAGCAAAGCAAACGGGTAAAGCAAGGCAATACAAGGCAAAAGGGCAAAGAAAGGCAAGGCAAGGAAAGGCAAAAACGAAAAGCAAGGTAATGCAAGGCAAAAGGGCAAAGCAAGGGAAGGCAAGGCAAAAGTGCAAACCAAGGCATGCAAAGGCAACACAAAAGAGCAAAGCAAGGCAAGGCAACGCAAAAGGGCAAAGCAAGGCAAGGCAAAAGGGCAAAGCAAGGAAAGGCAAGGAAAGGGAAAAGGGTAAAGCAAGGTAATGCAAGGCAAAAGGGCAAAGCAAGGCAAGGCAAGGCAAAAGGGTAAAGAAAGGGAAGGCAAAGCAAACGGGTAAAGCAAGGCAAGGCAAAAAGGCAAAGTAAGGCAAAGAAAGGCAAAGAAAGGAAAGGCAAATGGGCAAAGCAAGGCAAGGCAAGTCAAGGCAAAAAGTCAAAGAAAGGAAAGGCAAGGAAAGGCAAAACGGAAAAGCAAGGAACGGTAAGGCAACGTAAATGGGCAAAGCAAGGCAAGGCATGGCAAAAGGGCAAAGCATGGTAAGGGAACAGAAACGGGTAAAGAAAGGATATGCAAGGCAAAAGGGCAAAGAAAGGAAAGGCAAAAGGGCAAAGGCAGACAATGCATGGCAAGTCTAAAGGGCAAAGCAAGGCAAGGCAAGGCAAAAGGGCAAAGCAAGGCACGGCAAATGGGGAAAGCAAGGTAATGAAAGGCAAAGGAAAAAGTCAAAGCAAGGCATGGCAATGCATAAAGGCAAACCAAGGCAAGGCAAAGCAAAAGGGCAATGCAAGGCAAGGTAAGGCAAAAACGCAAAGCAAGGCAAGGCAAAATGGCAAAGCAAGGCAAGGCAAAGCAAACGGGTAAAGCAAGGCAATGCAAGGCAAAAGGGCAAAGAAAGGCAAGGCAAGGAAAGGCAAAAAGGCAAAGCAAGGCAAGGCAAAAGGGCAAAGAAAGGCAAGGAAAGGCAAGGCAAAACGGCAAAGAAAGGAAAGGCAAGGAAAGGCAAAAGGGAGAAGTAAGGAAAGGTAAGGCAAGGTAGAAATGGCAAAGCAAAGCAAGGCAAGGCAAAAGGGCAAAGCATGGTAAGGGAAGAGAAACGGGTAAAGAAAGGCAATGCAAGGCAAAAGGGCAAAGCAAGGAAAGGCAAAAGGGCAAAGGACGACAACGCAAGGCAAGTCTAAAGGGCAAAGCAAGGCAAGGCAAGGCAAGGCAAAAGGGCAAAGCAAGGCAAGGCAAATGGGGAAAGCAAGGTAATGAAAGGCAAGGGAAAAGGGCAAAGCAGGGCAAGGCAAGGCAAAAGGCTAAAGAAAGGGAAGGCAAAGCAAATGGTTAAAGCAAGGCAAGGCAAGGCAAATGGGCAAAGCAAAGCAAGGTAAGGCAAGGTAAATGGGCAAAACAAGGCAAGGCAAGGCAAAAGGGCAAAGCATGTCAAGGGAAGAGAAACGGGTAAAGAAGGGCAATGCAAGGCAAAAGGGCAAAGAAAGGCAAGGCAAGGAAAGGCAAGGCAAAATGAAAAAGAAAGGCAAGGCAAAAGGCCAAAGCAAGGCAAGGCAAGGCAAAAGAGCAAAGCAAGGCGAGGCAAGGCAAGGCAAAAGGGCAAAGCAAGGAAAGGCAAGGAAAGGCAAAACGGAGATGTAAGGAAAGGTAAGGCAAGGTAAAAATGGCAAAGCAAGGCAAGGCAAGGCAAAAGGGCAAAGCATGGTAAGGGAAGAGAAACGGGTAAAGAAAGGCAATACAAGGCAAAAGGGCAAAGAAAGGCAAGGTAATGCAAAAGAGCAAAGTAAGGCTAGGAAAGGCAAGGCAAAAGGGCAAAGCAAGGCATGGCAAGGCATAAAGGCAAACCAAGGCAAGGCAAGGGAAAAGGGCAAAGCTAAGCAAGGAAAGTCAAAACGAAAGCAAGACAAGGCAAGGCAAGGCAAAAGGGCAATGCAAGGCAAGGTAAGGCAAAAACGGAAAGCAAGGCAAGGCAAAATGGCAAAGCAAGGCAAGGCAAAGCAAACGGGTAAAGCAAGGCAATGCAAGGCAAAAGGGCAAAGAAAGGCAAGGCAAGGAAAGGGAAAAATGAAAAGCAAGGCAAGGCAAAAGGGCAAAGAAAGGCAAGGGAAGGCAAGACAAAAAGGCAAAGCAAGGCAAGTCTACAGGGCAAAGCAAGGCAAGGCAAGGCAAGGCAAAAGGGCAAAGCAAGGCAAGGCAAATGGGGAAAGCAAGACAATGAAAGGCAAGGCAAAATGGCAATGCAAGGCAAGGTAAGGCAAAAACGAAAAGCAAGGCAAGGCAAAATGGCAAAGCAAGGCAAGGCAAAGCAAACGGGTAAAGCAAAGCAATGCAAGGCAAAAGGGCAAAGGAAAGGGAAGGCAAGGCAAGACAAGGCCAAGTGAAAAAGCAAGGCAAGGCAAAAGACCAAAGCAAGGCAAGGCAAGGCAAGGCAAAAAGGCAAAGCAAGGAAAGGCAAAAGGGCAAAGGAAGACAAGGCACGGCAAGGCAAAAGGGCAAAGAAAGGCAAGGGAATGCAAGGCAAAAGGGCAAAGTAAGGTAAGGCAAAGCAAAAGAGCAAAGCAAGGCAAGGCAAGGCAAAAGGGCAAAGCATGGCAAGGCAAGGAAAGGCAAAAGAGAAAAGAAGGGCAAGGCAAGGCAAGGCAAAACGGCAAAGCATGGCAAGGCAAGGAAAGGCAAAAGAGAAAAGAAGGGCAAGGCAAAGCAACGCAAAAGGGCAAAGCAAGGCAAGGCAAAAGGGCAAGGCAAGGCAAGGCAAGGCAAAGCAAAACGGCAAAGCAAGGCAAGGCAAGGCAAAAGGGTAAAGAAAGGGAAGGCAAAGCAAACGGGTAAAGCAAGGCAAGGCAAGGCAAAAAGGCAAAGAAAGGCAAAGAAAGGAAAGGCAAATGGTCAAAGCAAGGCAAGGCAAGTCAAGGCAAAACGGCAAAGAAAGGAAAAACAAGGAAGGGCAAAACGGAAAAGCAAGGAAAGGTAAGGCAAGGTAAACGAGCAAAGCAAGGCAAGGCAAGGCAAAAGGGCAAAGCATGGTAAGGGAAGAGAAACGGGTAAAGAAAGGCAATGCAAGGCAAAAGGGCAAAGCAAGGCAAGGCAAATAAGGAAAGCAAGGTAATGAAAGACAAAGGAAAAGGGCAAAGCAAGGCATGGCAAGGCATAAAGGCAAACCAAGGCAAGGCAAAACAAAAGGGCAAAGCTAAGCAAGGAAAGTCAAAACGAAAGCAAGACAAGGCAAGGCAAGGCAAAAGGGCAATGCAAGGCAAGGTAAGGCAAAAACGGAAAGCAAGGCAAGGCAAAATGGCAAAGCAAGGCAAGGCAAAGCAAACGGGTAAAGCAAGGCAATGCAAGGCAAAAGGGCAAAGAAAGGCAAGGCAAGGAAAGGCAAAAAGGCAAAGCAAGGCAAGGCAAAAGGGCAAAGAAAGGCAAGGGAAGGCAAGGCAAAACGGCAAAGAAAGGAAAGGCAAGGAAAGGCAAAAGGGAAAGTAAGGAAAGGTAAGGCAAGGTAGAAATGGCAAAGCAAAGCAAGGCAAGGCAAAAGGGCAAAGCATGGTAAGGGAAGAGAAACGGGTAAAGAAAGGCAATGCAAGGCAAAAGGGCAAAGCAAGGAAAGGCAAAAGGGCAAAGGACGACAACGCAAGGCAAGTCTAAAGGGCAAAGCAAGGCAAGGCAAGGCAAGGCAAAAGGGCAAAGCAAGGCAAGGCAAATGGGGAAAGCAAGGTAATGAAAGGCAAGGGAAAAGGGCAAAGCAGGGCAAGGCAAGGCAAAAGGCTAAAGAAAGGGAAGGCAAAGCAAATGGTTAAAGCAAGGCAAGGCAAGGCAAATGGGCAAAGCAAAGCAAGGTAAGGCAAGGTAAATGGGCAAAGCAAGGCAAGGCAAGGCAAAGGGGCAAAGCAAGGAAAGGCAAGGAAAGGCAAAACGGAGAAGTAAGGAAAGGTAAGGCAAGGTAAAAATGGCAAAGCAAGGCAAGGCAAGGCAAAAGGGCAAAGCATGGTAAGGGAAGAGAAACGGGTATAGAAAGGAAATACAAGGCAAAAGGGCAAAGAAAGGCAAGGTAATGCAAAAGAGCAAAGTAAGGCTAGGAAAGGCAAGGCAAAAGGGCAAAGCAAGGCATGGCAAGGCATAAAGGCAAACCAAGGCAAGGCAAGGGAAAAGGGCAAAGCTAAGCAAGGAAAGTCAAAACGAAAGCAAGACAAGGCAAGGCAAGGCAAAAGGGCAATGCAAGGCAAGGTAAGGCAAAAAAGGAAAGCAAGGCAAGGCAAAATGGCAAAGCAAGGCAAGGCAAAGCAAACGGGTAAAGCAAGGCAATGCAAGGCAAAAGGGCAAAGAAAGGCAAGGCAAGGAAAGGCAAAAATGAAAAGCAAGGCAAGGCAAAAGGGCAAAGAAAGGCAAGGGAAGGCAAGGCAAAAGTGCAAACCAAGGCATGCAAAGGCAACACAAAAGAGCAAAGCAAGGCAAGGCAACGCAAAAGGGCAAAGCAAGGCAAGGCAAAAGGGCAAAGCAAGGAAAGGCAAGGAAAGGGAAAAGGGTAAAGCAATGTAATGCAAGGCAAATGGGGAAAGCAAGGCAATGAAAGGCAAGGCAAAAGGGCAATGCAAGGCAAGGTAAGGCAAAAACGCAAAGCAAGGCAAGGCAAAATGGCAAAGCAAGGCAAGGCAAAGCAAACGGGTAAAGCAAGGCAATGCAAGGCAAAAGGGCAAAGAAAGGAAAGGCAAGGCAAGGCAAGACAAGGCCAAGTGAAAAAGCAAGGCAAGGCAAAAGACGAAAGCAAGGCAAGGCAAGGCAAGAAAAAAGGCAAAGCAAGGCAAGTCTACAGGGCAAAGCAAGGCAAGGCAAGGCAAGGCAAAAGGGCAAAGCAAGGCAAGGCAAATGGGGAAAGCAAGACAATGAAAGGCAAGGCAAAATGGCAAAGAAAGGAAAGGCAAAAATGCAAAGCAAGGCAAGGCAAAAGGGCAAAGCAAGGCAAGGCAAAAGGGCAAGGCAAGGCAAGGCAAGGCAAAGCAAAACGGCAAAGTAAGGCAAGGCAAGGCAAAAGGCTAAAGAAAGGCAAAGAAAGGAAAGGCAATTGGTCAAAGCAAGGCAAGGCAAGTCAAGGCAAAACGGCAAAGAAAGGAAAAACAAGGAAGGGCAAAACGGAAAAGCAAGGAAAGGTAAGGCAAGGTAAATGGACAAAGCAAGGCAAGGCAAGGCAAAAGGGCAAAGCATGGTAAGGGAAGAGAAACGGGTAAAGAAAGGCAATGCAACACAAAAGAGCAAAGCAAGGCAAGGCAACGCAAAAGGGCAAAGCAAGGCAAGGCAAAAGGGCAAAGCAAGGAAAGGCAAGGAAAGGGAAAAGGGTAAAGCAAGGTAATGCAAGGCAAATGGGGAAAGCAAGGCAATGAAAGGCAAGGCAAAAGGGCAATGCAAGGCAAGGTAAGGCAAAAACGCAAAGCAAGGCAAGGCAAAATGGCAAAGCAAGGCAAGGCAAAGCAAACGGGTAAAGCAAGGCAATGCAAGGCAAAAGGGCAAAGAAAGGAAAGGCAAGGCAAGGCAAGACAAGGCCAAGTGAAAAAGCAAGGCAAGGTAAAAGACGAAAGCAAGGCAAGGCTAGGCAAGAAAAAAGGCAAAGCAAGGCACGTCTATAGGGCAAAGCAAGGCAAGGCAAGGCAAAAGGGCAAAGCAAGGCAAGGCAAATGGGGAAAGCAAGACAATGAAAGGCAAGGCAAAATGGCAATGCAAGGCAAGGTAAGGCAAAAACGCAAAGCAAGGCAAGGCAAAATGGCAAAGCAAGGCAAGGCAAAGCAAACGGGTAAAGCAAGGCAATGCAAGGCAAAAGGGCAAAGAAAGGAAAGGGAAGGCAAGGCAAGACAAGGCCAAGTGAAAAAGCAAGGCAAGGCAAAAGACCAAAGCAAGGCAAGGCAAGGCAAGGCAAAAAGGCAAAGCAAGGAAAGGCAAAAGGGCAAAGCAAGACAAGGCACGGCAAGGCAAAAGGGCAAAGAAAGGCAAGGGAATGCAAGGCAAAAGGGCAAAGTAAGGTAAGGCAAAGCAAAAGAGCAAAGCAAGGCAAGGCAAGGCAAAAGGGCAAAGCAATGGCAAGGCAAGGAAAGGCAAAAGAGAAAAGAAGGGCAAGGCAAGGCAAGGCAAAACGGCAAAGTAAGGCAAGGCAAGGCAAAACGGCAAAGTAAGGCAAGGCAAGGCAAATGGCAATGCAATGCAATACAAAGCAAGGCAAAAGAGCAAAGCAAGTGAAGGCAAAGCAAACGGGTAAAGCAAGGCAAGGCAAAAAGGCAAAGAAAGGCAAGGCAAGGAAAGGCAAAATGGAAAAGCATGGCAAAGCAAGGCAAAAGTGCAAAGTTAAGCAAGGCAAGTCAAAAGTCAAAGCAAGACAACGGAAGGCAAGGCAAAAAGGCAAAGAAAGGAAAGGCAAAAATGCAAAGCAAGGCAAGGCAAAAGGGCAAAGCAAGGCAAGGGAAGGCAAGGCAAAAGTGCAAACCAAGGCATGCAAAGGCAATACAAAAGAGCAAAGCAAGGCAAGGCAACGCAAAAGGGCAAAGCAAGGCAAGGCAAAAGGGCAAGGCAAGGCAAGGCAAGGCAAAGCAAAACGGCAAAGCAAGGCAAGGCAAGGCAAAAGGGCAAAGCATGTCAAGGGAAGAGAAACGGGTAAACCAAGGCAAGGCAAGGCAAAAAGGCAAAGAAAGGCAAGGCAAGGAAAGGCAAGGCAAAATGAAAAAGAAAGGCAAGGCAAAAGGCCAAAGCAAGGCAAGGCAAGGCAAAAGAGCCAAGCAAGGCGAGGCAAGGCAAGGCAAAAGGGCAAAGCAAGGAAAGGCAAGGAAAGGCAAAACGGAGAAGTAAGGAAAGGTAAGGCAAGGTAAAAATGGCAAAGCAAGGCAAGGCAAGGCAAAAGGGCAAAGCATGGTAAGGGAAGAGAAACGGGTAAAGAAAGGCAATACAAGGCAAAAGGGCAAAGAAAGGCAAGGTAATGCAAAAGAGCAAAGTAAGGCTAGGAAAGGCAAGGCAAAAGGGCAAAGCAAGGCATGGCAAGGCATAAAGGCAAACCAAGGCAAGGCAAGGGAAAAGGGCAAAGCTAAGCAAGGAAAGTCAAAACGAAAGCAAGACAAGGCAAGGCAAGGCAAAAGGGCAATGCAAGTCAAGGTAAGGCAAAAAAGGAAAGCAAGGCAAGGCAAAATGGCAAAGCAAGGCAAGGCAAAGCAAACGGGTAAAGCAAGGCAATGCAAGGCAAAAGGGCAAAGAAAGGCAAGGCAAGGAAAGGCAAAAATGAAAAGCAAGGCAAGGCAAAAGGGCAAAGAAAGGCAAGGGAAGGCAAGGCAAAAGTGCAAACCAAGGCATGCAAAGGCAACACAAAAGAGCAAAGCAAGGCAAGGCAACGCAAAAGGGCAAAGCAAGGCAAGGCAAAAGGGCAAAGCAAGGAAAGGCAAGGAAAGGGAAAAGGGTAAAGCAAGGTAATGCAAGGCAAATGGGGAAAGCAAGGCAATGAAAGGCAAGGCAAAAGGGCAATGCAAGGCAAGGTAAGGCAAAAACGCAAAGCAAGGTAAGGCAAAATGGCAAAGCAAGGCAAGGCAAAGCAAACGGGTAAAGCAAGGCAATGCAAGGCAAAAGGGCAAAGAAAGGCAAAGAAAGGAAAGGCAAATGGTCAAAGCAAGGCAAGGCAAGTCAAGGCAAAACGGCAAAGAAAGGAAAAACAAGGAAGGGCAAAACGGAAAAGCAAGGAACGGTAAGGCAAGGTAAATGGGCAAAGCAAGGCAAGGCATGGCAAAAGGGCAAAGCATGGTAAGGGAACAGAAACGGGTAAAGAAAGGATATGCAAGGCAAAAGGGCAAAGAAAGGAAAGGCAAAAGGGCAAAGGAAGACAATGCATGGCAAGTCTAAAGGGCAAAGCAAGGCAAGGCAAGGCAAGGCAAAAGGGCAAAGCAAGGCACGGCAAATGGGGAAAGCAAGGTAATGAAAGGCAAAGGAAAAAGTCAAAGCAAGGCATGGCAATGCATAAAGGCAAACCAAGGCAAGGCAAAGCAAAAGGGCAATGCAAGGCAAGGTAAGGCAAAAACGCAAAGCAAGGCAAGGCAAAATGGCAAAGCAAGGCAAGGCAAAGCAAACGGGTAAAGCAAGGCAATGCAAGGCAAAAGGGCAAAGAAAGGCAAGGCAAGGAAAGGCAAAAAGGCAAAGCAAGGCAAGGCAAAAGGGCAAAGAAAGGCAAGGGAAGGCAAGGCAAAACGGCAAAGAAAGGAAAGGCAAGGAAAGGCAAAAGGGAGAAGTAAGGAAAGGTAAGGCAAGGTAGAAATGGCAAAGCAAAGCAAGGCAAGGCAAAAGGGCAAAGCATGGTAAGGGAAGAGAAACGGGTAAAGAAAGGCAATGCAAGGCAAAAGGGCAAAGCAAGGAAAGGCAAAAGGGCAAAGGACGACAATGCAAGGCAAGTCTAAAGGGCAAAGCAAGGCAAGGCAAGGCAAAAGGGCAAAGCAAGGCAAGGCAAATGGGGAAAGCAAGGTAATGAAAGGCAAGGGAAAAGGGCAAAGCAGGGCAAGGCAAGGCAAAAGGCTAAAGAAAGGGAAGGCAAAGCAAATGGTTAAAGCAAGGCAAGGCAAGGCAAATGGGCAAAGCAAAGCAAGGTAAGGCAAGGTAAATGGGCAAAGCAAGGCAAGGCAAGGCAAAAGGGCAAAGCATGTCAAGGGAAGAGAAACGGGTAAAGAAGGGCAATGCAAGGCAAAAGGGCAAAGAAAGGCAAGGCAAGGAAAGGCAAGGCAAAATGAAAAAGAAAGGCAAGGCAAAAGGCCAAAGCAAGGCAAGGCAAGGCAAAAGAGCAAAGCAAGGCGAGGCAAGGCAAGGCAAAAGGGCAAAGAAAGGCAAGGGAAGGCAAGGCAAAAGTGCAAACCAAGGCATGCAAAGGCAACACAAAAGAGCAAAGCAAGGCAAGGCAACGCAAAAGGGCAAAGCAAGGCAAGGCAAAAGGGCAAAGCAAGGAAAGGCAAGGAAAGGGAAAAGGGTAAAGCAAGGTAATGCAAGGCAAATGGGGAAAGCAAGGCAATGAAAGGCAAGGCAAAAGAGCAATGCAAGGCAAGGTAAGGCAAAAACGCAAAGCAAGGTAAGGCAAAATGGCAAAGCAAGGCAAGGCAAAGCAAACGGGTAAAGCAAGGCAATGCAAGGCAAAAGGGCAAAGCTAAGCAAGGAAAGTCAAAACGAAAGCAAGACAAGGCAAGGCAAGGCAAAAGGGCAATGCAAGGCAAGGTAAGGCAAAAACGGAAAGCAAGGCAAGGCAAAATGGCAAAGCAAGGCAAGGCAAAGCAAACGGGTAAAGCAAGGCAATGCAAGTCAAAAGGGCAAAGAAAGGCAAGGCAAGGAAAGGCAAAAATGAAAAGCAAGGCAAAGCAAAAGGGCAAAGAAAGGCAAGGGAAGGCAAGGCAAATGTGCAAACCAAGGCATGCAAAGGCAACACAAAAGAGGAAAGCAAGGCAAGGCAAAATGGCAAAGCAAGGCAAGGCAAAGCAAACGGGTAAAGCAAGGCAATGCAAGGCAAAAGGGCAAAGAAAGGCAAGGCAAGGCAAGGCAAGACAAGGCCAAGTGAAAAAGCAAGGCAAGGCAAAAGACCAAAGCAAGGCAAGGCAAGGCAAGACAAAAAGGCAAAGCAAGGCAAGTCTACAGGGCAAAGCAAGGCAAGGCAAGGCAAGGCAAAAGGGCAAAGCAAGGCAAGGCAAATAAGGAAAGCAAGGTAATGAAAGGCAAGGCAAAATGGCAATGCAAGGCAAGGCAAAGCAAACGGGTAAAGCAAGGCAATGCAAGGCAAAAGGGCAAAGGAAAGGGAAGGCAAGGCAAGACAAGGCCAAGTGAAAAAGCAAGGCAAGGCAAAAGACCAAAGCAAGGCAAGGCAAGGCAAGGCAAAAAGGCAAAGCAAGGAAAGGCAAAAGGGCAAAGCAAGACAAGGCACGGCAAGGCAAAATGGCAAAGAAAGGCAAGGGAATGCAAGTCAAAAGGGCAAAGTAAGGTAAGGCAAAGCAAAAGAGCAAAGCAAGGCAAGGCAAGGCAAAAGGGCAAAGCATGGCAAGGCAAGGAAAGGCAAAAGAGAAAAGAAGGGCAAGGCAAGGCAAGGCAAAACGGCAAAGCATGGCAAGGCAAGGAAAGGCAAAAGAGAAAAGAAGGGCAAGGCAAAGCAACGCAAAAGGGCAAAGCAAGGCAAGGCAAAAGGGCAAGGCAAGGCAAGGCAAGGCAAAGCAAAACGGCAAAGCAAGGCAAGGCAAGGCAAAAGGGTAAAGAAAGGGAAGGCAAAGCAAACGGGTAAAGCAAGGCAAGGCAAGGCAAAAAGGCAAAGAAAGGCAAAGAAAGGAAAGGCAAATGGTCAAAGCAAGGCAAGGCAAGTCAAGGCAAAACGGCAAAGAAAGGAAAAACAAGGAAGGGCAAAACGGAAAAGCAAGGAAAGGTAAGGCAAGGTAAACGAGCAAAGCAAGGCAAGGCAAGGCAAAAGGGCAAAGCATGGTAAGGGAAGAGAAACGGGTAAAGAAAGGCAATGCAAGGCAAAAGGGCAAAGCAAGGCAAGGCAAATAAGGAAAGCAAGGTAATGAAAGACAAAGGAAAAGGGCAAAGCAAGGCATGGCAAGGCATAAAGGCAAACCAAGGCAAGGCAAAACAAAAGGGCAAAGCTAAGCAAGGAAAGTCAAAACGAAAGCAAGACAAGGCAAGGCAAGGCAAAAGGGCAATGCAAGGCAAGGTAAGGCAAAAACGGAAAGCAAGGCAAGGCAAAATGGCAAAGCAAGGCAAGGCAAAGCAAACGGGTAAAGCAAGGCAATGCAAGGCAAAAGGGCAAAGAAAGGCAAGGCAAGGAAAGGCAAAAAGGCAAAGCAAGGCAAGGCAAAAGGGCAAAGAAAGGCAAGGGAAGGCAAGGCAAAACGGCAAAGAAAGGAAAGGCAAGGAAAGGCAAAAGGGAGAAGTAAGGAAAGGTAAGGCAAGGTAGAAATGGCAAAGCAAAGCAAGGCAAGGCAAAAGGGCAAAGCATGGTAAGGGAAGAGAAACGGGTAAAGAAAGGCAATGCAAGGCAAAAGGGCAAAGCAAGGCAAGGCAAAAGGGCAAAGGACGACAACGCAAGGCAAGTCTAAAGGGCAAAGCAAGGCAAGGCAAGGCAAGGCAAAAGGGCAAAGCAAGGCAAGGCAAATGGGGAAAGCAAGGTAATGAAAGGCAATAGAAAAGGGCAAAGCAGGGCAAGGCAAGGCAAAAGGCTAAAGAAAGGGAAGGCAAAGCAAATGGTTAAAGCAAGGCAAGGCAAGGCAAATGGGCAAAGCAAAGCAAGGTAAGGCAAGGTAAATGGGCAAAGCAAGGCAAGGCAAGGCAAAGGGGCAAAGCAAGGAAAGGCAAGGAAAGGCAAAACGGAGAAGTAAGGAAAGGTAAGGCAAGGTAAAAATGGCAAAGCAAGGCAAGGCAAGGCAAAAGGGCAAAGCATGGTAAGGGAAGAGAAACGGGTATAGAAAGGCAATACAAGGCAAAAGGGCAAAGAAAGGCAAGGTAATGCAAAAGAGCAAAGTAAGGCTAGGAAAGGCAAGGCAAAAGGGCAAAGCAAGGCATGGCAAGGCATAAAGGCAAACCAAGGCAAGGCAAGGGAAAAGGGCAAAGCTAAGCAAGGAAAGTCAAAACGAAAGCAAGACAAGGCAAGGCAAGGCAAAAGGGCAAAGCAAGGCAAGGCAAATGGGGAAAGCAAGGTAATGAAAGGCAAGGGAAAAGGGCAAAGCAGGGCAAGGCAAGGCAAAAGGCTAAAGAAAGGGAAGGCAAAGCAAATGGTTAAAGCAAGGCAAGGCAAGGCAAATTGGCAAAGCAAAGCAAGGTAAGGCAAGGTAAATGGGCAAAGCAAGGCAAGGCAAGGCAAAAGGGCAAAGCATGTCAAGGGAAGAGAAACGGGTAAAGAAGGGCAATGCAAGGCAAAAGGGCAAAGAAAGGCAAGGCAAGGAAAGGCAAGGCAAAATGAAAAAGAAAGGCAAGGCAAAAGGCCAAAGCAAGGCAAGGCAAGGCAAAAGAGCCAAGCAAGGCGAGGCAAGGCAAGGCAAAAGGGCAAAGCAAGGAAAGGCAAGGAAAGGCAAAACGGAGAAGTAAGGAAAGGTAAGGCAAGGTAAAAATGGCAAAGCAAGGCAAGGCAAGGCAAAAGGGCAAAGCATGGTAAGGGAAGAGAAACGGGTAAAGAAAGGCAATACAAGGCAAAAGGGCAAAGAAAGGCAAGGTAATGCAAAAGAGCAAAGTAAGGCTAGGAAAGGCAAGGCAAAAGGGCAAAGCAAGGCATGGCAAGGCATAAAGGCAAACCAAGGCAAGGCAAGGGAAAAGGGCAAAGCTAAGCAAGGAAAGTCAAAAGGGAAAGCAAGACAAGGCAAGGCAAGGCAAAAGGGCAATGCAAGGCAAGGTAAGGCAAAAACGCAAAGCAAGGCAAGGCAAAATGGCAAAGCAAGGCAAGGCAAAGCAAACGGGTAAAGCAAGGCAATGCAAGGCAAAAGGGCAAAGAAAGGCAAGGCAAGGAAAGGCAAAAATGAAAAGCAAGGCAAGGCAAAAGGGCAAAGAAAGGCAAGAGAAGGCAAGGCAAAAGTGCAAACCAAGGCATGCAAAGGCAACACAAAAGAGCAAAGCAAGGCAAGGCAACGCAAAAGGGCAAAGCAAGGCAAGGCAAAAGGGCAAAGCAAGGAAAGGCAAGGAAAGGGAAAAGGGTAAAGCAAGGTAATGCAAGGCAAATGGGGAAAGCAAGGCAATGAAAGGCAAGGCAAAAGGGCAATGCAAGCCAAGGTAAGGCAAAAACGCAAAGCAAGGTAAGGCAAAATGGCAAAGCAAGGCAAGGCAAAGCAAACGGGTAAAGCAAGGCAATGCAAGGCAAAAGGGCAAAGAAAGGCAAAGAAAGGAAAGGCAAATGGTCAAAGCAAGGCAAGGCAAGTCAAGGCAAAACGGCAAAGAAAGGAAAAACAAGGAAGGGCAAAACGGAAAAGCAAGGAACGGTAAGGCAAGGTAAATGGGCAAAGCAAGGCAAGGCATGGCAAAAGGGCAAAGCATGGTAAGGGAACAGAAACGGGTAAAGAAAGGATATGCAAGGCAAAAGGGCAAAGAAAGGAAAGGCAAAAGGGCAAAGGAAGACAATGCATGGCAAGTCTAAAGGGCAAAGCAAGGCAAGGCAAGGCAAGGCAAAAGGGCAAAGCAAGGCACGGCAAATGGGGAAAGCAAGGTAATGAAAGGCAAAGGAAAAAGTCAAAGCAAGGCATGGCAATGCATAAAGGCAAACCAAGGCAAGGCAAAGCAAAAGGGCAATGCAAGGCAAGGTAAGGCAAAAACGCAAAGCAAGGCAAGGCAAAATGGCAAAGCAAGGCAAGGCAAAGCAAACGGGTAAAGCAAGGCAATGCAAGGCAAAAGGGCAAAGAAAGGCAAGGCAAGGAAAGGCAAAAAGGCAAAGCAAGGCAAGGCAAAAGGGCAAAGAAAGGCAAGGGAAGGCAAGGCAAAACGGCAAAGAAAGGAAAGGCAAGGAAAGGCAAAAGGGAGAAGTAAGGAAAGGTAAGGCAAGGTAGAAATGGCAAAGCAAAGCAAGGCAAGGCAAAAGGGCAAAGCATGGTAAGGGAAGAGAAACGGGTAAAGAAAGGCAATGCAAGGCAAAAGGGCAAAGCAAGGAAAGGCAAAAGGGCAAAGGACGACAATGCAAGGCAAGTCTAAAGGGCAAAGCAAGGCAAGGCAAGGCAAAAGGGCAAAGCAAGGCAAGGCAAATGGGGAAAGCAAGGTAATGAAAGGCAAGGGAAAAGGGCAAAGCAGGGCAAGGCAAGGCAAAAGGCTAAAGAAAGGGAAGGCAAAGCAAATGGTTAAAGCAAGGCAAGGCAAGGCAAATGGGCAAAGCAAAGCAAGGTAAGGCAAGGTAAATGGGCAAAACAAGGCAAGGCAAGGCAAAAGGGCAAAGCATGTCAAGGGAAGAGAAACGGGTAAAGGGCAATGCAAGGCAAAAGGGCAAAGAAAGGCAAGGCAAGGAAAGGCAAGGCAAAATGAAAAAGAAAGGCAAGGCAAAAGGCCAAAGCAAGGCAAGGCAAGGCAAAAGAGCCAAGCAAGGCGAGGCAAGGCAAGGCAAAAGGGCAAAGCAAGGAAAGGCAAGGAAAGGCAAAACGGAGAAGTAAGGAAAGGTAAGGCAAGGTAAAAATGGCAAAGCAAGGCAAGGCAAGGCAAAAGGGCAAAGCATGGTAAGGGAAGAGAAACGGGTAAAGAAAGGCAATACAAGGCAAAAGGGCAAAGAAAGGCAAGGTAATGCAAAAGAGCAAAGTAAGGCTAGGAAAGGCAAGGCAAAAGGGCAAAGCAAGGCATGGCAAGGCATAAAGGCAAACCAAGGCAAGGCAAGGGAAAAGGGCAAAGCTAAGCAAGGAAAGTCAAAAGGGAAAGCAAGACAAGGCAAGGCAAGGCAAAAGGGCAATGCAAGGCAAGGTAAGGCAAAAACGCAAAGCAAGGCAAGGCAAAATGGCAAAGCAAGGCAAGGCAAAGCAAACGGGTAAAGCAAGGCAATGCAAGGCAAAAGGGCAAAGAAAGGCAAGGCAAGGAAAGGCAAAAATGAAAAGCAAGGCAAGGCAAAAGGGCAAAGAAAGGCAAGGGAAGGCAAGGCAAAAGTGCAAACCAAGGCATGCAAAGGCAACACAAAAGAGCAAAGCAAGGCAAGGCAACGCAAAAGGGCAAAGCAAGGCAAGGCAAAAGGGCAAAGCAAGGAAAGGCAAGGAAAGGGAAAAGGGTAAAGCAAGGTAATGCAAGGCAAATGGGGAAAGCAAGGCAATGAAAGGCAAGGCAAAAGGGCAATGCAAGCCAAGGTAAGGCAAAAACGCAAAGCAAGGTAAGGCAAAATGGCAAAGCAAGGCAAGGCAAAGCAAACGGGTAAAGCAAGGCAATGCAAGGCAAAAGGGCAAAGAAAGGCAAAGAAAGGAAAGGCAAATGGTCAAAGCAAGGCAAGGCAAGTCAAGGCAAAACGGCAAAGAAAGGAAAAACAAGGAAGGGCAAAACGGAAAAGCAAGGAACGGTAAGGCAAGGTAAATGGGCAAAGCAAGGCAAGGCATGGCAAAAGGGCAAAGCATGGTAAGGGAACAGAAACGGGTAAAGAAAGGATATGCAAGGCAAAAGGGCAAAGAAAGGAAAGGCAAAAGGGCAAAGGAAGACAATGCATGGCAAGTCTAAAGGGCAAAGCAAGGCAAGGCAAGGCAAGGCAAAAGGGCAAAGCAAGGCACGGCAAATGGGGAAAGCAAGGTAATGAAAGGCAAAGGAAAAAGTCAAAGCAAGGCATGGCAATGCATAAAGGCAAACCAAGGCAAGGCAAAGCAAAAGGGCAATGCAAGGCAAGGTAAGGCAAAAACGCAAAGCAAGGCAAGGCAAAATGGCAAAGCAAGGCAAGGCAAAGCAAACGGGTAAAGCAAGGCAATGCAAGGCAAAAGGGCAAAGAAAGGCAAGGCAAGGAAAGGCAAAAAGGCAAAGCAAGGCAAGGCAAAAGGGCAAAGAAAGGCAAGGGAAGGCAAGGCAAAACGGCAAAGAAAGGAAAGGCAAGGAAAGGCAAAAGGGAGAAGTAAGGAAAGGTAAGGCAAGGTAGAAATGGCAAAGCAAAGCAAGGCAAGGCAAAAGGGCAAAGCATGGTAAGGGAAGAGAAACGGGTAAAGAAAGGCAATGCAAGGCAAAAGGGCAAAGCAAGGAAAGGCAAAAGGGCAAAGGACGACAATGCAAGGCAAGTCTAAAGGGCAAAGCAAGGCAAGGCAAGGCAAAAGGGCAAAGCAAGGCAAGGCAAATGGGGAAAGCAAGGTAATGAAAGGCAAGGGAAAAGGGCAAAGCAGGGCAAGGCAAGGCAAAAGGCTAAAGAAAGGGAAGGCAAAGCAAATGGTTAAAGCAAGGCAAGGCAAGGCAAATGGGCAAAGCAAAGCAAGGTAAGGCAAGGTAAATGGGCAAAACAAGGCAAGGCAAGGCAAAAGGGCAAAGCATGTCAAGGGAAGAGAAACGGGTAAAGGGCAATGCAAGGCAAAAGGGCAAAGAAAGGCAAGGCAAGGAAAGGCAAGGCAAAATGAAAAAGAAAGGCAAGGCAAAAGGCCAAAGCAAGGCAAGGCAAGGCAAAAGAGCCAAGCAAGGCGAGGCAAGGCAAGGCAAAAGGGCAAAGCAAGGAAAGGCAAGGAAAGGCAAAACGGAGAAGTAAGGAAAGGTAAGGCAAGGTAAAAATGGCAAAGCAAGGCAAGGCAAGGCAAAAGGGCAAAGCATGGTAAGGGAAGAGAAACGGGTAAAGAAAGGCAATACAAGGCAAAAGGGCAAAGAAAGGCAAGGTAATGCAAAAGAGCAAAGTAAGGCTAGGAAAGGCAAGGCAAAAGGGCAAAGCAAGGCATGGCAAGGCATAAAGGCAAACCAAGGCAAGGCAAGGGAAAAGGGCAAAGCTAAGCAAGGAAAGTCAAAAGGGAAAGCAAGACAAGGCAAGGCAAGGCAAAAGGGCAATGCAAGGCAAGGTAAGGCAAAAACGCAAAGCAAGGCAAGGCAAAATGGCAAAGCAAGGCAAGGCAAAGCAAACGGGTAAAGCAAGGCAATGCAAGGCAAAAGGGCAAAGAAAGGCAAGGCAAGGAAAGGCAAAAATGAAAAGCAAGGCAAGGCAAAAGGGCAAAGAAAGGCAAGGGAAGGCAAGGCAAAAGTGCAAACCAAGGCATGCAAAGGCAACACAAAAGAGCAAAGCAAGGCAAGGCAACGCAAAAGGGCAAAGCAAGGCAAGGCAAAAGGGCAAAGCAAGGAAAGGCAAGGAAAGGGAAAAGGGTAAAGCAAGGTAATGCAAGGCAAATGGGGAAAGCAAGGCAATGAAAGGCAAGGCAAAAGGGCAATGCAAGGCAAGGTAAGGCAAAAACGCAAAGCAAGGTAAGGCAAAATGGCAAAGCAAGGCAAGGCAAAGCAAACGGGTAAAGCAAGGCAATGCAAGGCAAAAGGGCAAAGAAAGGAAAGGCAAGGCAAGGCAAGACAAGGCCAAGTGAAAAAACAAGGCAAGGCAAAAGACCAAAGCAAGGCAAGGCAAGGCAAGACAAAAAGGCAAAGCAAGGCAAGTCTACAGGGCAAAGCAAGGCAAGGCAAGGCAAGGTAAAAGGGCAAAGCAAGGCAAGGCAAATGGGGAAAGCAAGACAATGAAAGGCAAGGCAAAATGGCAATGCAAGGCAAGGTAAGGCAAAAACGCAAAGCAAGGCAAGGCAAAATGGCAAAGCAAGGCAAGGCAAAGCAAACGGGTAAAGCAAGGCAATGCAAGGCAAAAGGGCAAAGAAAGGAAAGGGAAGGCAAGGCAAGACAAGGCCAAGTGAAAAAGCAAGGCAAGGCAAAAGACCAAAGCAAGGCAAGGCAAGGCAAGGCAAAAAGGCAAAGCAAGGAAAGGCAAAAGGGCAAAGCAAGACAAGGCACGGCAAGGCAAAAGGGCAAAGAAAGGCAAGGGAATGCAAGGCAAAAGGGCAAAGTAAGGTAAGGCAAAGCAAAAGAGCAAAGCAAGGCAAGGCAAGGCAAAAGGGCAAAGCATGGCAAGGCAAGGAAAGGCAAAAGAGAAAAGAAGGGCAAGGCAAGGCAAGGCAAAACGGCAAAGTAAGGCAAGGCAAGGCAAAACGGCAAAGTAAGGCAAGGCAAGGCAAATGGCAAAGCAAGGCAATACAAAGCAAGGCAAAAGAGCAAAGCAAGTGAAGGCAAAGCAAACGGGTAAAGCAAGGCAAGGCAAAAAGGCAAAAAAGGCAAGGCAAGGAAAGGCAAAATGGAAAAGCATGGCAAAGCAAGGCAAAAGGGCAAAGTTAAGCAAGGCAAGTCAAAAGTCAGAGCAAGACAACGGAAGGCAAGGCAAAAAGGCAAAGAAAGGAAAGGCAAAAATGCAAAGCAAGGCAAGGCAAAAGGGCAAAGCAAGGCAAGGGAAGGCAAGGCAAAAGTGCAAACCAAGGCATGCAAAGGCAATACAAAAGAGCAAAGCAAGGCAAGGCAACGCAAAAGGGCAAAGCAAGGCAAGGCAAAAGGGCAAGGCAAGGCAAGGCAAGGCAAAGCAAAACGGCAAAGCAAGGCAAGGCAAGGCAAAAGGGTAAAGAAAAGGAAGGCAAAGCAAACGGGTAAACCAAGGCAAGGCAAGGCAAAAAGGCAAAGAAAGGCAAAGAAAGGAAAGGCAAATGGTCAAAGCAAGGCAAGGCAAGTCAAGGCAAAACGGCAAAGAAAGGAAAAACAAGGAAGGGCAAAACGGAAAAGCAAGGAAAGGTAAGGCAAGGTAAATGAGCAAAGCAAGGCAAGGCAAGGCAAAAGGGTAAAGCATGGTAAGGGAAGAGAAACGGGTAAAGAAAGGCAATGCAAGGCAAAAGGGCAAAGAAAGGCAAGGTAAGGCAAAAGGGCAAAGGAAAACAATGCAAGGCAAGTCTAAAGGGCAAAGCAAGGCAAGGCAAGGCAAGGCAAAAGGGCAAAGCAAGGCAAGGCAAATAAGGAAAGCAAGGTAATGAAAGGCAAAGGAAAAGGGCAAAGCAAGGCATGGCAAGGCAAAATGGGCAAACCAAGGCAAGGCAAGGGAAAAGGGCAAAGCTAAGCAAGGAAAGTCAAAAGGGAAAGCAAGACAAGGCAAGGGAAGGCAAAAGGGCAATGCAAGACAAAGCAAAGCAAACGGGTAAAGCAAGGCAATACAAGGCAAAAGGGCAAAGAAAGGCAAGGCAAGGAAAGGCAAAAACGAAAAGCAAGGTAATGCAAGGCAAAAGGGCAAAGCAAGGGAAGGCAAGGCAAAAGTGCAAACCAAGGCATGCAAAGGCAACACAAAAGAGCAAAGCAAGGCAAGGCAACGCAAAAGGGCAAAGCAAGGCAAGGCAAAAGGGCAAAGCAAGGAAAGGCAAGGAAAGGGAAAAGGGTAAAGCAAGGTAATGCAAGGCAAAAGGGCAAAGCAAGGCAAGGCAAGGCAAAAGGGTAAAGAAAGGGAAGGCAAAGCAAACGGGTAAAGCAAGGCAAGGCAAAAAGGCAAAGTAAGGCAAAGAAAGGCAAAGAAAGGAAAGGCAAATGGGCAAAGCAAGGCAAGGCAAGTCAAGGCAAAAAGTCAAAGAAAGGAAAGGCAAGGAAAGGCAAAACGGAAAAGCAAGGAACGGTAAGGCAACGTAAATGGGCAAAGCAAGGCAAGGCATGGCAAAAGGGCAAAGCATGGTAAGGGAACAGAAACGGGTAAAGAAAGGATATGCAAGGCAAAAGGGCAAAGAAAGGAAAGGCAAAAGGGCAAAGGAAGACAATGCATGGCAAGTCTAAAGGGCAAAGCAAGGCAAGGCAAGGCAAGGCAAAAGGGCAAAGCAAGGCAAGGCAAGGCAAAAGGGCAAAGCAAGGCACGGCAAATGGGGAAAGCAAGGTAATGAAAGGCAAAGGAAAAAGTCAAAGCAAGGCATGGCAATGCATAAAGGCAAACCAAGGCAAGGCAAAGCAAAAGGGCAATGCAAGGCAAGGTAAGGCAAAAACGCAAAGCAAGGCAAGGCAAAATGGCAAAGCAAGGCAAGGCAAAGCAAACGGGTAAAGCAAGGCAATGCAAGGCAAAAGGGCAAAGAAAGGCAAAGAAAGGAAAGGCAAATGGTCAAAGCAAGGCAAGGCAAGTCAAGGCAAAACGGCAAAGAAAGGAAAAACAAGGAAGGGCAAAACGGAAAAGCAAGGAACGGTAAGGCAAGGTAAATGGGCAAAGCAAGGCAAGGCATGGCAAAAGGGCAAAGCATGGTAAGGGAACAGAAACGGGTAAAGAAAGGATATGCAAGGCAAAAGGGCAAAGAAAGGAAAGGCAAAAGGGCAAAGGAAGACAATGCATGGCAAGTCTAAAGGGCAAAGCAAGGCAAGGCAAGGCAAGGCAAAAGGGCAAAGCAAGGCACGGCAAATGGGGAAAGCAAGGTAATGAAAGGCAAAGGAAAAAGTCAAAGCAAGGCATGGCAATGCATAAAGGCAAACCAAGGCAAGGCAAAGCAAAAGGGCAATGCAAGGCAAGGTAAGGCAAAAACGCAAAGCAAGGCAAGGCAAAATGGCAAAGCAAGGCAAGGCAAAGCAAACGGGTAAAGCAAGGCAATGCAAGGCAAAAGGGCAAAGAAAGGCAAGGCAAGGAAAGGCAAAAAGGCAAAGCAAGGCAAGGCAAAAGGGCAAAGAAAGGCAAGGGAAGGCAAGGCAAAACGGCAAAGAAAGGAAAGGCAAGGAAAGGCAAAAGGGAGAAGTAAGGAAAGGTAAGGCAAGGTAGAAATGGCAAAGCAAAGCAAGGCAAGGCAAAAGGGCAAAGCATGGTAAGGGAAGAGAAACGGGTAAAGAAAGGCAATGCAAGGCAAAAGGGCAAAGCAAGGAAAGGCAAAAGGGCAAAGGACGACAATGCAAGGCAAGTCTAAAGGGCAAAGCAGGGCAAGGCAAGGCAAAAGGCTAAAGAAAGGGAAGGCAAAGCAAATGGTTAAAGCAAGGCAAGGCAAGGCAAATGGGCAAAGCAAAGCAAGGTAAGGCAAGGTAAATGGGCAAAACAAGGCAAGGCAAGGCAAAAGGGCAAAGCATGTCAAGGGAAGAGAAACGGGTAAAGGGCAATGCAAGGCAAAAGGGCAAAGAAAGGCAAGGCAAGGAAAGGCAAGGCAAAATGAAAAAGAAAGGCAAGGCAAAAGGCCAAAGCAAGGCAAGGCAAGGCAAAAGAGCCAAGCAAGGCGAGGCAAGGCAAGGCAAAAGGGCAAAGCAAGGAAAGGCAAGGAAAGGCAAAACGGAGAAGTAAGGAAAGGTAAGGCAAGGTAAAAATGGCAAAGCAAGGCAAGGCAAGGCAAAAGGGCAAAGCATGGTAAGGGAAGAGAAACGGGTAAAGAAAGGCAATACAAGGCAAAAGGGCAAAGAAAGGCAAGGTAATGCAAAAGAGCAAAGTAAGGCTAGGAAAGGCAAGGCAAAAGGGCAAAGCAAGGCATGGCAAGGCATAAAGGCAAACCAAGGCAAGGCAAGGGAAAAGGGCAAAGCTAAGCAAGGAAAGTCAAAAGGGAAAGCAAGACAAGGCAAGGCAAGGCAAAAGGGCAATGCAAGGCAAGGTAAGGCAAAAACGCAAAGCAAGGCAAGGCAAAATGGCAAAGCAAGGCAAGGCAAAGCAAACGGGTAAAGCAAGGCAATGCAAGGCAAAAGGGCAAAGAAAGGCAAGGCAAGGAAAGGCAAAAATGAAAAGCAAGGCAAGGCAAAAGGGCAAAGAAAGGCAAGGGAAGGCAAGGCAAAAGTGCAAACCAAGGCATGCAAAGGCAACACAAAAGAGCAAAGCAAGGCAAGGCAACGCAAAAGGGCAAAGCAAGGCAAGGCAAAAGGGCAAAGCAAGGAAAGGCAAGGAAAGGGAAAAGGGTAAAGCAAGGTAATGCAAGGCAAATGGGGAAAGCAAGGCAATGAAAGGCAAGGCAAAAGGGCAATGCAAGGCAAGGTAAGGCAAAAACGCAAAGCAAGGTAAGGCAAAATGGCAAAGCAAGGCAAGGCAAAGCAAACGGGTAAAGCAAGGCAATGCAAGGCAAAAGGGCAAAGAAAGGAAAGGCAAGGCAAGGCAAGACAAGGCCAAGTGAAAAAACAAGGCAAGGCAAAAGACCAAAGCAAGGCAAGGCAAGGCAAGACAAAAAGGCAAAGCAAGGCAAGTCTACAGGGCAAAGCAAGGCAAGGCAAGGCAAGGTAAAAGGGCAAAGCAAGGCAAGGCAAATGGGGAAAGCAAGACAATGAAAGGCAAGGCAAAATGGCAATGCAAGGCAAGGTAAGGCAAAAACGCAAAGCAAGGCAAGGCAAAATGGCAAAGCAAGGCAAGGCAAAGCAAACGGGTAAAGCAAGGCAATGCAAGGCAAAAGGGCAAAGAAAGGAAAGGGAAGGCAAGGCAAGACAAGGCCAAGTGAAAAAGCAAGGCAAGGCAAAAGACCAAAGCAAGGCAAGGCAAGGCAAGGCAAAAAGGCAAAGCAAGGAAAGGCAAAAGGGCAAAGCAAGACAAGGCACGGCAAGGCAAAAGGGCAAAGAAAGGCAAGGGAATGCAAGGCAAAAGGGCAAAGTAAGGTAAGGCAAAGCAAAAGAGCAAAGCAAGGCAAGGCAAGGCAAAAGGGCAAAGCATGGCAAGGCAAGGAAAGGCAAAAGAGAAAAGAAGGGCAAGGCAAGGCAAGGCAAAACGGCAAAGTAAGGCAAGGCAAGGCAAAACGGCAAAGTAAGGCAAGGCAAGGCAAATGGCAAAGCAAGGCAATACAAAGCAAGGCAAAAGAGCAAAGCAAGTGAAGGCAAAGCAAACGGGTAAAGCAAGGCAAGGCAAAAAGGCAAAAAAGGCAAGGCAAGGAAAGGCAAAATGGAAAAGCATGGCAAAGCAAGGCAAAAGGGCAAAGTTAAGCAAGGCAAGTCAAAAGTCAGAGCAAGACAACGGAAGGCAAGGCAAAAAGGCAAAGAAAGGAAAGGCAAAAATGCAAAGCAAGGCAAGGCAAAAGGGCAAAGCAAGGCAAGGGAAGGCAAGGCAAAAGTGCAAACCAAGGCATGCAAAGGCAATACAAAAGAGCAAAGCAAGGCAAGGCAACGCAAAAGGGCAAAGCAAGGCAAGGCAAAAGGGCAAGGCAAGGAAAGGCAAGGCAAAGCAAAACGGCAAAGCAAGGCAAGGCAAGGCAAAAGGGTAAAGAAAAGGAAGGCAAAGCAAACGGGTAAACCAAGGCAAGGCAAGGCAAAAAGGCAAAGAAAGGCAAAGAAAGGAAAGGCAAATGGTCAAAGCAAGGCAAGGCAAGTCAAGGCAAAACGGCAAAGAAAGGAAAAACAAGGAAGGGCAAAACGGAAAAGCAAGGAAAGGTAAGGCAAGGTAAATGAGCAAAGCAAGGCAAGGCAAGGCAAAAGGGTAAAGCATGGTAAGGGAAGAGAAACGGGTAAAGAAAGGCAATGCAAGGCAAAAGGGCAAAGAAAGGCAAGGTAAGGCAAAAGGGCAAAGGAAAACAATGCAAGGCAAGTCTAAAGGGCAAAGCAAGGCAAGGCAAGGCAAGGCAAAAGGGCAAAGCAAGGCAAGGCAAATAAGGAAAGCAAGGTAATGAAAGGCAAAGGAAAAGGGCAAAGCAAGGCATGGCAAGGCAAAATGGGCAAACCAAGGCAAGGCAAGGGAAAAGGGCAAAGCTAAGCAAGGAAAGTCAAAAGGGAAAGCAAGACAAGGCAAGGGAAGGCAAAAGGGCAATGCAAGACAAAGCAAAGCAAACGGGTAAAGCAAGGCAATACAAGGCAAAAGGGCAAAGAAAGGCAAGGCAAGGAAAGGCAAAAACGAAAAGCAAGGTAATGCAAGGCAAAAGGGCAAAGCAAGGGAAGGCAAGGCAAAAGTGCAAACCAAGGCATGCAAAGGCAACACAAAAGAGCAAAGCAAGGCAAGGCAACGCAAAAGGGCAAAGCAAGGCAAGGCAAAAGGGCAAAGCAAGGAAAGGCAAGGAAAGGGAAAAGGGTAAAGCAAGGTAATGCAAGGCAAAAGGGCAAAGCAAGGCAAGGCAAGGCAAAAGGGTAAAGAAAGGGAAGGCAAAGCAAACGGGTAAAGCAAGGCAAGGCAAAAAGGCAAAGTAAGGCAAAGAAAGGCAAAGAAAGGAAAGGCAAATGGGCAAAGCAAGGCAAGGCAAGTCAAGGCAAAAAGTCAAAGAAAGGAAAGGCAAGGAAAGGCAAAACGGAAAAGCAAGGAACGGTAAGGCAACGTAAATGGGCAAAGCAAGGCAAGGCATGGCAAAAGGGCAAAGCATGGTAAGGGAACAGAAACGGGTAAAGAAAGGATATGCAAGGCAAAAGGGCAAAGAAAGGAAAGGCAAAAGGGCAAAGGAAGACAATGCATGGCAAGTCTAAAGGGCAAAGCAAGGCAAGGCAAGGCAAGGCAAAAGGGCAAAGCAAGGCAAGGCAAGGCAAAAGGGCAAAGCAAGGCACGGCAAATGGGGAAAGCAAGGTAATGAAAGGCAAAGGAAAAAGTCAAAGCAAGGCATGGCAATGCATAAAGGCAAACCAAGGCAAGGCAAAGCAAAAGGGCAATGCAAGGCAAGGTAAGGCAAAAACGCAAAGCAAGGCAAGGCAAAATGGCAAAGCAAGGCAAGGCAAAGCAAACGGGTAAAGCAAGGCAATGCAAGGCAAAAGGGCAAAGAAAGGCAAGGCAAGGAAAGGCAAAAAGGCAAAGCAAGGCAAGGCAAAAGGGCAAAGAAAGGCAAGGGAAGGCAAGGCAAAACGGCAAAGAAAGGAAAGGCAAGGAAAGGCAAAAGGGAGAAGTAAGGAAAGGTAAGGCAAGGTAGAAATGGCAAAGCAAAGCAAGGCAAGGCAAAAGGGCAAAGCATGGTAAGGGAAGAGAAACGGGTAAAGAAAGGCAATGCAAGGCAAAAGGGCAAAGCAAGGCAAGGCAAAAGGGCAAAGGACGACAACGCAAGGCAAGTCTAAAGGGCAAAGCAAGGCAAGGCAAGGCAAGGCAAAAGGGCAAAGCAAGGCAAGGCAAATGGGGAAAGCAAGGTAATGAAAGGCAAGGGAAAAGGGCAAAGCAGGGCAAGGCAAGGCAAAAGGCTAAAGAAAGGGAAGGCAAAGCAAATGGTTAAAGCAAGGCAAGGCAAGGCAAATGGGCAAAGCAAAGCAAGGTAAGGCAAGGTAAATGGGCAAAACAAGGCAAGGCAAGGCAAAAGGGCAAAGCATGTAAGGGAAGAGAAACGGGTAAAGAAGGGCAATGCAAGGCAAAAGGGCAAAGAAAGGCAAGGCAAGGAAAGGCAAGGCAAAATGAAAAAGAAAGGCAAGGCAAAAGGCCAAAGCAAGGCAAGGCAAGGCAAAAGAGCAAAGCAAGGCGAGGCAAGGCAAGGCAAAAGGGCAAAGCAAGGAAAGGCAAGGAAAGGCAAAACGGAGATGTAAGGAAAGGTAAGGCAAGGTAAAAATGGCAAAGCAAGGCAAGGCAAGGCAAAAGGGCAAAGCATGGTAAGGGAAGAGAAACGGGTAAAGAAAGGCAATACAAGGCAAAAGGGCAAAGAAAGGCAAGGTAATGCAAAAGAGCAAAGTAAGGCTAGGAAAGGCAAGGCAAAAGGGCAAAGCAAGGCATGGCAAGGCATAAAGGCAAACCAAGGCAAGGCAAGGGAAAAGGGCAAAGCTAAGCAAGGAAAGTCAAAACGAAAGCAAGACAAGGCAAGGCAAGGCAAAAGGGCAATGCAAGGCAAGGTAAGGCAAAAACGGAAAGCAAGGCAAGGCAAAATGGCAAAGCAAGGCAAGGCAAAGCAAACGGGTAAAGCAAGGCAATGCAAGGCAAAAGGGCAAAGAAAGGCAAGGCAAGGAAAGGCAAAAATGAAAAGCAAGGCAAGGCAAAAGGGCAAAGAAAGGCAAGGGAAGGCAAGGCAAAAGTGCAAACCAAGGCATGCAAAGGCAACACAAAAGAGCAAAGCAAGGCAAGGCAACGCAAAAGGGCAAAGCAAGGCAAGGCAAAAGGGCAAAGCAAGGAAAGGCAAGGAAAGGGAAAAGGGTAAAGCAAGGTAATGCAAGGCAAATGGGGAAAGCAAGGCAATGAAAGGCAAGGCAAAAGGGCAATGCAAGGCAAGGTAAGGCAAAAACGCAAAGCAAGGTAAGGCAAAATGGCAAAGCAAGGCAAGGCAAAGCAAACGGGTAAAGCAAGGCAATGCAAGGCAAAAGGGCAAAGAAAGGCAAGGCAAGGCAAGGCAAGACAAGGCCAAGTGAAAAAGCAAGGCAAGGCAAAAGACCAAAGCAAGGCAAGGCAAGGCAAGACAAAAAGGCAAAGCAAGGCAAGTCTACAGGGCAAAGCAAGGCAAGGCAAGGCAAGGCAAAAGGGCAAAGCAAGGCAAGGCAAATGGGGAAAGCAAGACAATGAAAGGCAAGGCAAAATGGCAATGCAAGGCAAGGTAAGGCAAAAACGCAAAGCAAGGCAAGGCAAAATGGCAAAGCAAGGCAAGGCAAAGCAAACGGGTAAAGCAAGGCAATGCAAGGCAAAAGGGCAAAGGAAAGGGAAGGCAAGGCAAGACAAGGCCAAGTGAAAAAGCAAGGCAAGGCAAAAGACCAAAGCAAGGCAAGGCAAGGCAAGGCAAAAAGGCAAAGCAAGGAAAGGCAAAAGGGCAAAGGAAGACAAGGCACGGCAAGGCAAAAGGGCAAAGAAAGGCAAGGGAATGCAAGGCAAAAGGGCAAAGTAAGGTAAGGCAAAGCAAAAGAGCAAAGCAAGGCAAGGCAAGGCAAAAGGGCAAAGCATGGCAAGGCAAGGAAAGGCAAAAGAGAAAAGAAGGGCAAGGCAAGGCAAGGCAAAACGGCAAAGCATGGCAAGGCAAGGCAAAACGGCAAAGTAAGGCAAGGCAAGGCAAATGGCAAAGCAAGGCAATACAAAGCAAGGCAAAAGAGCAAAGCAAGTGAAGGCAAAGCAAACGGGTAAAGCAAGGCAAGGCAAAAAGGCAAAAAAGGCAAGGCAAGGAAAGGCAAAATGGAAAAGCATGGCAAAGCAAGGCAAAAGGGCAAAGTTAAGCAAGGCAAGTCAAAAGTCAGAGCAAGACAACGGAAGGCAAGGCAAAAAGGCAAAGAAAGGAAAGGCAAAAATGCAAAGCAAGGCAAGGCAAAAGGGCAAAGCAAGGCAAGGGAAGGCAAGGCAAAAGTGCAAACCAAGGCATGCAAAGGCAATACAAAAGAGCAAAGCAAGGCAAGGCAACGCAAAAGGGCAAAGCAAGGCAAGGCAAAAGGGCAAGGCAAGGCAAGGCAAGGCAAAGCAAAACGGCAAAGCAAGGCAAGGCAAGGCAAAAGGGTAAAGAAAAGGAAGGCAAAGCAAACGGGTAAACCAAGGCAAGGCAAGGCAAAAAGGCAAAGAAAGGCAAAGAAAGGAAAGGCAAATGGTCAAAGCAAGGCAAGGCAAGTCAAGGCAAAACGGCAAAGAAAGGAAAAACAAGGAAGGGCAAAACGGAAAAGCAAGGAAAGGTAAGGCAAGGTAAATGAGCAAAGCAAGGCAAGGCAAGGCAAAAGGGTAAAGCATGGTAAGGGAAGAGAAACGGGTAAAGAAAGGCAATGCAAGGCAAAAGGGCAAAGAAAGGCAAGGTAAGGCAAAAGGGCAAAGGAAAACAATGCAAGGCAAGTCTAAAGGGCAAAGCAAGGCAAGGCAAGGCAAGGCAAAAGGGCAAAGCAAGGCAAGGCAAATAAGGAAAGCAAGGTAATGAAAGGCAAAGGAAAAGGGCAAAGCAAGGCATGGCAAGGCAAAATGGGCAAACCAAGGCAAGGCAAGGGAAAAGGGCAAAGCTAAGCAAGGAAAGTCAAAAGGGAAAGCAAGACAAGGCAAGGGAAGGCAAAAGGGCAATGCAAGACAAAGCAAAGCAAACGGGTAAAGCAAGGCAATACAAGGCAAAAGGGCAAAGAAAGGCAAGGCAAGGAAAGGCAAAAACGAAAAGCAAGGTAATGCAAGGCAAAAGGGCAAAGCAAGGGAAGGCAAGGCAAAAGTGCAAACCAAGGCATGCAAAGGCAACACAAAAGAGCAAAGCAAGGCAAGGCAACGCAAAAGGGCAAAGCAAGGCAAGGCAAAAGGGCAAAGCAAGGAAAGGCAAGGAAAGGGAAAAGGGTAAAGCAAGGTAATGCAAGGCAAAAGGGCAAAGCAAGGCAAGGCAAGGCAAAAGGGTAAAGAAAGGGAAGGCAAAGCAAACGGGTAAAGCAAGGCAAGGCAAAAAGGCAAAGTAAGGCAAAGAAAGGCAAAGAAAGGAAAGGCAAATGGGCAAAGCAAGGCAAGGCAAGTCAAGGCAAAAAGTCAAAGAAAGGAAAGGCAAGGAAAGGCAAAACGGAAAAGCAAGGAACGGTAAGGCAACGTAAATGGGCAAAGCAAGGCAAGGCATGGCAAAAGGGCAAAGCATGGTAAGGGAACAGAAACGGGTAAAGAAAGGATATGCAAGGCAAAAGGGCAAAGAAAGGAAAGGCAAAAGGGCAAAGGAAGACAATGCATGGCAAGTCTAAAGGGCAAAGCAAGGCAAGGCAAGGCAAGGCAAAAGGGCAAAGCAAGGCAAGGCAAGGCAAAAGGGCAAAGCAAGGCACGGCAAATGGGGAAAGCAAGGTAATGAAAGGCAAAGGAAAAAGTCAAAGCAAGGCATGGCAATGCATAAAGGCAAACCAAGGCAAGGCAAAGCAAAAGGGCAATGCAAGGCAAGGTAAGGCAAAAACGCAAAGCAAGGCAAGGCAAAATGGCAAAGCAAGGCAAGGCAAAGCAAACGGGTAAAGCAAGGCAATGCAAGGCAAAAGGGCAAAGAAAGGCAAAGAAAGGAAAGGCAAATGGTCAAAGCAAGGCAAGGCAAGTCAAGGCAAAACGGCAAAGAAAGGAAAAACAAGGAAGGGCAAAACGGAAAAGCAAGGAACGGTAAGGCAAGGTAAATGGGCAAAGCAAGGCAAGGCATGGCAAAAGGGCAAAGCATGGTAAGGGAACAGAAACGGGTAAAGAAAGGATATGCAAGGCAAAAGGGCAAAGAAAGGAAAGGCAAAAGGGCAAAGGAAGACAATGCATGGCAAGTCTAAAGGGCAAAGCAAGGCAAGGCAAGGCAAGGCAAAAGGGCAAAGCAAGGCACGGCAAATGGGGAAAGCAAGGTAATGAAAGGCAAAGGAAAAAGTCAAAGCAAGGCATGGCAATGCATAAAGGCAAACCAAGGCAAGGCAAAGCAAAAGGGCAATGCAAGGCAAGGTAAGGCAAAAACGCAAAGCAAGGCAAGGCAAAATGGCAAAGCAAGGCAAGGCAAAGCAAACGGGTAAAGCAAGGCAATGCAAGGCAAAAGGGCAAAGAAAGGCAAGGCAAGGAAAGGCAAAAAGGCAAAGCAAGGCAAGGCAAAAGGGCAAAGAAAGGCAAGGGAAGGCAAGGCAAAACGGCAAAGAAAGGAAAGGCAAGGAAAGGCAAAAGGGAGAAGTAAGGAAAGGTAAGGCAAGGTAGAAATGGCAAAGCAAAGCAAGGCAAGGCAAAAGGGCAAAGCATGGTAAGGGAAGAGAAACGGGTAAAGAAAGGCAATGCAAGGCAAAAGGGCAAAGCAAGGAAAGGCAAAAGGGCAAAGGACGACAATGCAAGGCAAGTCTAAAGGGCAAAGCAGGGCAAGGCAAGGCAAAAGGCTAAAGAAAGGGAAGGCAAAGCAAATGGTTAAAGCAAGGCAAGGCAAGGCAAATGGGCAAAGCAAAGCAAGGTAAGGCAAGGTAAATGGGCAAAACAAGGCAAGGCAAGGCAAAAGGGCAAAGCATGTCAAGGGAAGAGAAACGGGTAAAGGGCAATGCAAGGCAAAAGGGCAAAGAAAGGCAAGGCAAGGAAAGGCAAGGCAAAATGAAAAAGAAAGGCAAGGCAAAAGGCCAAAGCAAGGCAAGGCAAGGCAAAAGAGCCAAGCAAGGCGAGGCAAGGCAAGGCAAAAGGGCAAAGCAAGGAAAGGCAAGGAAAGGCAAAACGGAGAAGTAAGGAAAGGTAAGGCAAGGTAAAAATGGCAAAGCAAGGCAAGGCAAGGCAAAAGGGCAAAGCATGGTAAGGGAAGAGAAACGGGTAAAGAAAGGCAATACAAGGCAAAAGGGCAAAGAAAGGCAAGGTAATGCAAAAGAGCAAAGTAAGGCTAGGAAAGGCAAGGCAAAAGGGCAAAGCAAGGCATGGCAAGGCATAAAGGCAAACCAAGGCAAGGCAAGGGAAAAGGGCAAAGCTAAGCAAGGAAAGTCAAAAGGGAAAGCAAGACAAGGCAAGGCAAGGCAAAAGGGCAATGCAAGGCAAGGTAAGGCAAAAACGCAAAGCAAGGCAAGGCAAAATGGCAAAGCAAGGCAAGGCAAAGCAAACGGGTAAAGCAAGGCAATGCAAGGCAAAAGGGCAAAGAAAGGCAAGGCAAGGAAAGGCAAAAATGAAAAGCAAGGCAAGGCAAAAGGGCAAAGAAAGGCAAGGGAAGGCAAGGCAAAAGTGCAAACCAAGGCATGCAAAGGCAACACAAAAGAGCAAAGCAAGGCAAGGCAACGCAAAAGGGCAAAGCAAGGCAAGGCAAAAGGGCAAAGCAAGGAAAGGCAAGGAAAGGGAAAAGGGTAAAGCAAGGTAATGCAAGGCAAATGGGGAAAGCAAGGCAATGAAAGGCAAGGCAAAAGGGCAATGCAAGGCAAGGTAAGGCAAAAACGCAAAGCAAGGTAAGGCAAAATGGCAAAGCAAGGCAAGGCAAAGCAAACGGGTAAAGCAAGGCAATGCAAGGCAAAAGGGCAAAGAAAGGAAAGGCAAGGCAAGGCAAGACAAGGCCAAGTGAAAAAACAAGGCAAGGCAAAAGACCAAAGCAAGGCAAGGCAAGGCAAGACAAAAAGGCAAAGCAAGGCAAGTCTACAGGGCAAAGCAAGGCAAGGCAAGGCAAGGTAAAAGGGCAAAGCAAGGCAAGGCAAATGGGGAAAGCAAGACAATGAAAGGCAAGGCAAAATGGCAATGCAAGGCAAGGTAAGGCAAAAACGCAAAGCAAGGCAAGGCAAAATGGCAAAGCAAGGCAAGGCAAAGCAAACGGGTAAAGCAAGGCAATGCAAGGCAAAAGGGCAAAGAAAGGAAAGGGAAGGCAAGGCAAGACAAGGCCAAGTGAAAAAGCAAGGCAAGGCAAAAGACCAAAGCAAGGCAAGGCAAGGCAAGGCAAAAAGGCAAAGCAAGGAAAGGCAAAAGGGCAAAGCAAGACAAGGCACGGCAAGGCAAAAGGGCAAAGAAAGGCAAGGGAATGCAAGGCAAAAGGGCAAAGTAAGGTAAGGCAAAGCAAAAGAGCAAAGCAAGGCAAGGCAAGGCAAAAGGGCAAAGCATGGCAAGGCAAGGAAAGGCAAAAGAGAAAAGAAGGGCAAGGCAAGGCAAGGCAAAACGGCAAAGTAAGGCAAGGCAAGGCAAAACGGCAAAGTAAGGCAAGGCAAGGCAAATGGCAAAGCAAGGCAATACAAAGCAAGGCAAAAGAGCAAAGCAAGTGAAGGCAAAGCAAACGGGTAAAGCAAGGCAAGGCAAAAAGGCAAAAAAGGCAAGGCAAGGAAAGGCAAAATGGAAAAGCATGGCAAAGCAAGGCAAAAGGGCAAAGTTAAGCAAGGCAAGTCAAAAGTCAGAGCAAGACAACGGAAGGCAAGGCAAAAAGGCAAAGAAAGGAAAGGCAAAAATGCAAAGCAAGGCAAGGCAAAAGGGCAAAGCAAGGCAAGGGAAGGCAAGGCAAAAGTGCAAACCAAGGCATGCAAAGGCAATACAAAAGAGCAAAGCAAGGCAAGGCAACGCAAAAGGGCAAAGCAAGGCAAGGCAAAAGGGCAAGGCAAGGAAAGGCAAGGCAAAGCAAAACGGCAAAGCAAGGCAAGGCAAGGCAAAAGGGTAAAGAAAAGGAAGGCAAAGCAAACGGGTAAACCAAGGCAAGGCAAGGCAAAAAGGCAAAGAAAGGCAAAGAAAGGAAAGGCAAATGGTCAAAGCAAGGCAAGGCAAGTCAAGGCAAAACGGCAAAGAAAGGAAAAACAAGGAAGGGCAAAACGGAAAAGCAAGGAAAGGTAAGGCAAGGTAAATGAGCAAAGCAAGGCAAGGCAAGGCAAAAGGGTAAAGCATGGTAAGGGAAGAGAAACGGGTAAAGAAAGGCAATGCAAGGCAAAAGGGCAAAGAAAGGCAAGGTAAGGCAAAAGGGCAAAGGAAAACAATGCAAGGCAAGTCTAAAGGGCAAAGCAAGGCAAGGCAAGGCAAGGCAAAAGGGCAAAGCAAGGCAAGGCAAATAAGGAAAGCAAGGTAATGAAAGGCAAAGGAAAAGGGCAAAGCAAGGCATGGCAAGGCAAAATGGGCAAACCAAGGCAAGGCAAGGGAAAAGGGCAAAGCTAAGCAAGGAAAGTCAAAAGGGAAAGCAAGACAAGGCAAGGGAAGGCAAAAGGGCAATGCAAGACAAAGCAAAGCAAACGGGTAAAGCAAGGCAATACAAGGCAAAAGGGCAAAGAAAGGCAAGGCAAGGAAAGGCAAAAACGAAAAGCAAGGTAATGCAAGGCAAAAGGGCAAAGCAAGGGAAGGCAAGGCAAAAGTGCAAACCAAGGCATGCAAAGGCAACACAAAAGAGCAAAGCAAGGCAAGGCAACGCAAAAGGGCAAAGCAAGGCAAGGCAAAAGGGCAAAGCAAGGAAAGGCAAGGAAAGGGAAAAGGGTAAAGCAAGGTAATGCAAGGCAAAAGGGCAAAGCAAGGCAAGGCAAGGCAAAAGGGTAAAGAAAGGGAAGGCAAAGCAAACGGGTAAAGCAAGGCAAGGCAAAAAGGCAAAGTAAGGCAAAGAAAGGCAAAGAAAGGAAAGGCAAATGGGCAAAGCAAGGCAAGGCAAGTCAAGGCAAAAAGTCAAAGAAAGGAAAGGCAAGGAAAGGCAAAACGGAAAAGCAAGGAACGGTAAGGCAACGTAAATGGGCAAAGCAAGGCAAGGCATGGCAAAAGGGCAAAGCATGGTAAGGGAACAGAAACGGGTAAAGAAAGGATATGCAAGGCAAAAGGGCAAAGAAAGGAAAGGCAAAAGGGCAAAGGAAGACAATGCATGGCAAGTCTAAAGGGCAAAGCAAGGCAAGGCAAGGCAAGGCAAAAGGGCAAAGCAAGGCAAGGCAAGGCAAAAGGGCAAAGCAAGGCACGGCAAATGGGGAAAGCAAGGTAATGAAAGGCAAAGGAAAAAGTCAAAGCAAGGCATGGCAATGCATAAAGGCAAACCAAGGCAAGGCAAAGCAAAAGGGCAATGCAAGGCAAGGTAAGGCAAAAACGCAAAGCAAGGCAAGGCAAAATGGCAAAGCAAGGCAAGGCAAAGCAAACGGGTAAAGCAAGGCAATGCAAGGCAAAAGGGCAAAGAAAGGCAAGGCAAGGAAAGGCAAAAAGGCAAAGCAAGGCAAGGCAAAAGGGCAAAGAAAGGCAAGGGAAGGCAAGGCAAAACGGCAAAGAAAGGAAAGGCAAGGAAAGGCAAAAGGGAGAAGTAAGGAAAGGTAAGGCAAGGTAGAAATGGCAAAGCAAAGCAAGGCAAGGCAAAAGGGCAAAGCATGGTAAGGGAAGAGAAACGGGTAAAGAAAGGCAATGCAAGGCAAAAGGGCAAAGCAAGGCAAGGCAAAAGGGCAAAGGACGACAACGCAAGGCAAGTCTAAAGGGCAAAGCAAGGCAAGGCAAGGCAAGGCAAAAGGGCAAAGCAAGGCAAGGCAAATGGGGAAAGCAAGGTAATGAAAGGCAAGGGAAAAGGGCAAAGCAGGGCAAGGCAAGGCAAAAGGCTAAAGAAAGGGAAGGCAAAGCAAATGGTTAAAGCAAGGCAAGGCAAGGCAAATGGGCAAAGCAAAGCAAGGTAAGGCAAGGTAAATGGGCAAAACAAGGCAAGGCAAGGCAAAAGGGCAAAGCATGTAAGGGAAGAGAAACGGGTAAAGAAGGGCAATGCAAGGCAAAAGGGCAAAGAAAGGCAAGGCAAGGAAAGGCAAGGCAAAATGAAAAAGAAAGGCAAGGCAAAAGGCCAAAGCAAGGCAAGGCAAGGCAAAAGAGCAAAGCAAGGCGAGGCAAGGCAAGGCAAAAGGGCAAAGCAAGGAAAGGCAAGGAAAGGCAAAACGGAGATGTAAGGAAAGGTAAGGCAAGGTAAAAATGGCAAAGCAAGGCAAGGCAAGGCAAAAGGGCAAAGCATGGTAAGGGAAGAGAAACGGGTAAAGAAAGGCAATACAAGGCAAAAGGGCAAAGAAAGGCAAGGTAATGCAAAAGAGCAAAGTAAGGCTAGGAAAGGCAAGGCAAAAGGGCAAAGCAAGGCATGGCAAGGCATAAAGGCAAACCAAGGCAAGGCAAGGGAAAAGGGCAAAGCTAAGCAAGGAAAGTCAAAACGAAAGCAAGACAAGGCAAGGCAAGGCAAAAGGGCAATGCAAGGCAAGGTAAGGCAAAAACGGAAAGCAAGGCAAGGCAAAATGGCAAAGCAAGGCAAGGCAAAGCAAACGGGTAAAGCAAGGCAATGCAAGGCAAAAGGGCAAAGAAAGGCAAGGCAAGGAAAGGCAAAAATGAAAAGCAAGGCAAGGCAAAAGGGCAAAGAAAGGCAAGGGAAGGCAAGGCAAAAGTGCAAACCAAGGCATGCAAAGGCAACACAAAAGAGCAAAGCAAGGCAAGGCAACGCAAAAGGGCAAAGCAAGGCAAGGCAAAAGGGCAAAGCAAGGAAAGGCAAGGAAAGGGAAAAGGGTAAAGCAAGGTAATGCAAGGCAAATGGGGAAAGCAAGGCAATGAAAGGCAAGGCAAAAGGGCAATGCAAGGCAAGGTAAGGCAAAAACGCAAAGCAAGGTAAGGCAAAATGGCAAAGCAAGGCAAGGCAAAGCAAACGGGTAAAGCAAGGCAATGCAAGGCAAAAGGGCAAAGAAAGGCAAGGCAAGGCAAGGCAAGACAAGGCCAAGTGAAAAAGCAAGGCAAGGCAAAAGACCAAAGCAAGGCAAGGCAAGGCAAGACAAAAAGGCAAAGCAAGGCAAGTCTACAGGGCAAAGCAAGGCAAGGCAAGGCAAGGCAAAAGGGCAAAGCAAGGCAAGGCAAATGGGGAAAGCAAGACAATGAAAGGCAAGGCAAAATGGCAATGCAAGGCAAGGTAAGGCAAAAACGCAAAGCAAGGCAAGGCAAAATGGCAAAGCAAGGCAAGGCAAAGCAAACGGGTAAAGCAAGGCAATGCAAGGCAAAAGGGCAAAGGAAAGGGAAGGCAAGGCAAGACAAGGCCAAGTGAAAAAGCAAGGCAAGGCAAAAGACCAAAGCAAGGCAAGGCAAGGCAAGGCAAAAAGGCAAAGCAAGGAAAGGCAAAAGGGCAAAGGAAGACAAGGCACGGCAAGGCAAAAGGGCAAAGAAAGGCAAGGGAATGCAAGGCAAAAGGGCAAAGTAAGGTAAGGCAAAGCAAAAGAGCAAAGCAAGGCAAGGCAAGGCAAAAGGGCAAAGCATGGCAAGGCAAGGAAAGGCAAAAGAGAAAAGAAGGGCAAGGCAAGGCAAGGCAAAACGGCAAAGCATGGCAAGGCAAGGAAAGGCAAAAGGGAAAAGAAGGGCAAGGCAAAGCAACGCAAAAGGGCAAAGCAAGGCAAGGCAAAAGGGCAAGGCAAGGCAAGGCAAGGCAAAGCAAAACGGCAAAGCAAGGCAAGGCAAGGCAAAAGGGTAAAGAAAGGGAAGGCAAAGCAAACGGGTAAAGCAAGGCAAGGCAAGGCAAAAAGGCAAAGAAAGGCAAAGAAAGGAAAGGCAAATGGTCAAAGCAAGGCAAGGCAAGTCAAGGCAAAACGGCAAAGAAAGGAAAAACAAGGAAGGGCAAAACGGAAAAGCAAGGAAAGGTAAGGCAAGGTAAACGAGCAAAGCAAGGCAAGGCAAGGCAAAAGGGCAAAGCATGGTAAGGGAAGAGAAACGGGTAAAGAAAGGCAATGCAAGGCAAAAGGGCAAAGCAAGGCAAGGCAAATAAGGAAAGCAAGGTAATGAAAGACAAAGGAAAAGGGCAAAGCAAGGCATGGCAAGGCATAAAGGCAAACCAAGGCAAGGCAAAACAAAAGGGCAAAGCTAAGCAAGGAAAGTCAAAACGAAAGCAAGACAAGGCAAGGCAAGGCAAAAGGGCAATGCAAGGCAAGGTAAGGCAAAAACGGAAAGCAAGGCAAGGCAAAATGGCAAAGCAAGGCAAGGCAAAGCAAACGAGTAAAGCAAGGCAATGCAAGGCAAAAGGGCAAAGAAAGGCAAGGCAAGGAAAGGCAAAAAGGCAAAGCAAGGCAAGGCAAAAGGGCAAAGAAAGGCAAGGGAAGGCAAGGCAAAACGGCAAAGAAAGGAAAGGCAAGGAAAGGCAAAAGGGAGAAGTAAGGAAAGGTAAGGCAAGGTAGAAATGGCAAAGCAAAGCAAGGCAAGGCAAAAGGGCAAAGCATGGTAAGGGAAGAGAAACGGGTAAAGAAAGGCAATGCAAGGCAAAAGGGCAAAGCAAGGAAAGGCAAAAGGGCAAAGGACGACAACGCAAGGCAAGTCTAAAGGGCAAAGCAAGGCAAGGCAAGGCAAGGCAAAAGGGCAAAGCAAGGCAAGGCAAATGGGGAAAGCAAGGTAATGAAAGGCAAGGGAAAAGGGCAAAGCAGGGCAAGGCAAGGCAAAAGGCTAAAGAAAGGGAAGGCAAAGCAAATGGTTAAAGCAAGGCAAGGCAAGGCAAATGGGCAAAGCAAAGCAAGGTAAGGCAAGGTAAATGGGCAAAGCAAGGCAAGGCAAGGCAAAGGGGCAAAGCAAGGAAAGGCAAGGAAAGGCAAAACGGAGAAGTAAGGAAAGGTAAGGCAAGGTAAAAATGGCAAAGCAAGGCAAGGCAAGTCAAAAGGGCAAAGCATGGTAAGGGAAGAGAAACGGGTATAGAAAGGCAATACAAGGCAAAAGGGCAAAGAAAGGCAAGGTAATGCAAAAGAGCAAAGTAAGGCTAGGAAAGGCAAGGCAAAAGGGCAAAGCAAGGCATGGCAAGGCATAAAGGCAAACCAAGGCAAGGCAAGGGAAAAGGGCAAAGCTAAGCAAGGAAAGTCAAAACGAAAGCAAGACAAGGCAAGGCAAGGCAAAAGGGCAATGCAAGGCAAGGTAAGGCAAAAAAGGAAAGCAAGGCAAGGCAAAATGGCAAAGCAAGGCAAGGCAAAGCAAACGGGTAAAGCAAGGCAATGCAAGGCAAAAGGGCAAAGAAAGGCAAGGCAAAAGGGCAAAGAAAGGCAAGGGAAGGCAAGGCAAAAGTGCAAACCAAGGCATGCAAAGGCAACACAAAAGAGCAAAGCAAGGCAAGGCAACGCAAAAGGGCAAAGCAAGGCAAGGCAAAAGGGCAAAGCAAGGAAAGGCAAGGAAAGGGAAAAGGGTAAAGCAAGGTAATGCAAGGCAAATGGGGAAAGCAAGGCAATGAAAGGCAAGGCAAAAGGGCAATGCAAGGCAAGGTAAGGCAAAAACGCAAAGCAAGGCAAGGCAAAATGGCAAAGCAAGGCAAGGCAAAGCAAACGGGTAAAGCAAGGCAATGCAAGGCAAAAGGGCAAAGAAAGGAAAGGCAAGGCAAGGCAAGACAAGGCCAAGTGAAAAAGCAAGGCAAGGCAAAAGACGAAAGCAAGGCAAGGCAAGGCAAGAAAAAAGGCAAAGCAAGGCAAGTCTACAGGGCAAAGCAAGGCAAGGCAAGGCAAGGCAAAAGGGCAAAGCAAGGCAAGGCAAATGGGGAAAGCAAGACAATGAAAGGCAAGGCAAAATGGCAATGCAAGGCAAGGTAAGGCAAAAACGCAAAGCAAGGCAAGGCAAAATGGCAAAGCAAGGCAAGGCAAAGCAAACGGGTAAAGCAAGGCAATGCAAGGCAAAAGGGCAAAGAAAGGAAAGGGAAGGCAAGGCAAGACAAGGCCAAGTGAAAAAGCAAGGCAAGGCAAAAGACCAAAGCAAGGCAAGGCAAGGCAAGGCAAAAAGGCAAAGCAAGGAAAGGCAAAAGGGCAAAGCAAGACAAGGCACGGCAAGGCAAAAGGGCAAAGAAAGGCAAGGGAATGCAAGGCAAAAGGGCAAAGTAAGGTAAGGCAAAGCAAAAGAGCAAAGCAAGGCAAGGCAAGGCAAAAGGGCAAAGCATGGCAAGGCAAGGAAAGGCAAAAGAGAAAAGAAGGGCAAGGCAAGGCAAGGCAAAACGGCAAAGTAAGGCAAGGCAAGGCAAATGGCAATGCAATGCAATACAAAGCAAGGCAAAAGAGCAAAGCAAGTGAAGGCAAAGCAAACGGGTAAAGCAAGGCAAGGCAAAAAGGCAAAGAAAGGCAAGGCAAGGAAAGGCAAAATGGAAAAGCATGGCAAAGCAAGGCAAAAGTGCAAAGTTAAGCAAGGCAAGTCAAAAGTCAAAGCAAGACAACGGAAGGCAAGGCAAAAAGGCAAAGAAAGGAAAGGCAAAAATGCAAAGCAAGGCAAGGCAAAAGGGCAAAGCAAGGCAAGGGAAGGCAAGGCAAAAGTGCAAACCAAGGCATGCAAAGGCAATACAAAAGAGCAAAGCAAGGCAAGGCAACGCAAAAGGGCAAAGCAAGGCAAGGCAAAAGGGCAAGGCAAGGCAAGGCAAGGCAAAGCAAAACGGCAAAGCAAGGCAAGGCAAGGCAAAAGGCTAAAGAAAGGGAAGGCAAAGCAAACGGGTAAAGCAAGGCAAGGCAAAAAGGCAAAGAAAGGCAAAGAAAGGAAAGGCAAATGGTCAAAGCAAGGCAAGGCAAGTCAAGGCAAAACGGCAAAGAAAGGAAAAACAAGGAAGGGCAAAACGGAAAAGCAAGGAAAGGTAAGGCAAGGTAAATGGACAAAGCAAGGCAAGGCAAGGCAAAATGGCAAAGCATGGTAAGGGAAGAGAAACGGGTAAAGAAAGGCAATGCAACACAAAAGAGCAAAGCAAGGCAAGGCAACGCAAAAGGGCAAAGCAAGGCAAGGCAAAAGGGCAAAGCAAGGAAAGGCAAGGAAAGGGAAAAGGGTAAAGCAAGGTAATGCAAGGCAAATGGGGAAAGCAAGGCAATGAAAGGCAAGGCAAAAGGGCAATGCAAGGCAAGGTAAGGCAAAAACGCAAAGCAAGGCAAGGCAAAATGGCAAAGCAAGGCAAGGCAAAGCAAACGGGTAAAGCAAGGCAATGCAAGGCAAAAGGGCAAAGAAAGGAAAGGCAAGGCAAGGCAAGACAAGGCCAAGTGAAAAAGCAAGGCAAGGCAAACGACCAAAGCAAGGCAAGGCAAGGCAAGAAAAAAGGCAAAGCAAGGCAAGTCTACAGGGCAAAGCAAGGCAAGGCAAGGCAAGGCAAAAGGGCAAAGCAAGGCAAGGCAAATGGGGAAAGCAAGACAATGAAAGGCAAGGCAAAATGGCAATGCAAGGCAAGGTAAGGCAAAAACGCAAAGCAAGGCAAGGCAAAATGGCAAAGCAAGGCAAGGCAAAGCAAACGGGTAAAGCAAGGCAATGCAAGGCAAAAGGGCAAAGAAAGGAAAGGGAAGGCAAGGCAAGACAAGGCCAAGTGAAAAAGCAAGGCAAGGCAAAAGACCAAAGCAAGGCAAGGCAAGGCAAGGCAAAAAGGCAAAGCAAGGAAAGGCAAAAGGGCAAAGCAAGACAAGGCACGGCAAGGCAAAAGGGCAAAGAAAGGCAAGGGAATGCAAGGCAAAAGGGCAAAGTAAGGTAAGGCAAAGCAAAAGAGCAAAGCAAGGCAAGGCAAGGCAAAAGGGCAAAGCAATGGCAAGGCAAGGAAAGGCAAAAGAGAAAAGAAGGGCAAGGCAAGGCAAGGCAAAACGGCAAAGTAAGGCAAGGCAAGGCAAAACGGCAAAGTAAGGCAAGGCAAGGCAAATGGCAATGCAATGCAATACAAAGCAAGGCAAAAGAGCAAAGCAAGTGAAGGCAAAGCAAACGGGTAAAGCAACGCAAGGCAAAAAGGCAAAGAAAGGCAAGGCAAGGAAAGGCAAAATGGAAAAGCATGGCAAAGCAAGGCAAAAGTGCAAAGTTAAGCAAGGCAAGTCAAAAGTCAAAGCAAGACAACGGAAGGCAAGGCAAAAAGGCAAAGAAAGGAAAGGCAAAAATGCAAAGCAAGGCAAGGCAAAAGGGCAAAGCAAGGCAAGGGAAGGCAAGGCAAAAGTGCAAACCAAGGCATGCAAAGGCAATACAAAAGAGCAAAGCAAGGCAAGGCAACGCAAAAGGGCAAAGCAAGGCAAGGCAAAAGGGCAAGGCAAGGCAAGGCAAGGCAAAGCAAAACGGCAAAGCAAGGCAAGGCAAGGCAAAAGGGCAAAGCATGTCAAGGGAAGAGAAACGGGTAAAGAAGGGCAATGCAAGGCAAAAGGGCAAAGAAAGGCAAGGCAAGGAAAGGCAAGGCAAAATGAAAAAGAAAGGCAAGGCAAAAGGCCAAAGCAAGGCAAGGCAAGGCAAAAGAGCCAAGCAAGGCGAGGCAAGGCAAGGCAAAAGGGCAAAGCAAGGAAAGGCAAGGAAAGGCAAAACGGAGAAGTAAGGAAAGGTAAGGCAAGGTAAAAATGGCAAAGCAAGGGAAGGCAAGGCAAAAGGGCAAAGCATGGTAAGGGAAGAGAAACGGGTAAAGAAAGGCAATACAAGGCAAAAGGGCAAAGAAAGGCAAGGTAATGCAAAAGAGCAAAGTAAGGCTAGGAAAGGCAAGGCAAAAGGGCAAAGCAAGGCATGGCAAGGCATAAAGGCAAACCAAGGCAAGGCAAGGGAAAAGGGCAAAGCTAAGCAAGGAAAGTCAAAACGAAAGCAAGACAAGGCAAGGCAAGGCAAAAGGGCAATGCAAGGCAAGGTAAGGCAAAAAAGGAAAGCAAGGCAAGGCAAAATGGCAAAGCAAGGCAAGGCAAAGCAAACGGGTAAAGCAAGGCAATGCAAGGCAAAAGGGCAAAGAAAGGCAAGGCAAGGAAAGGCAAAAATGAAAAGCAAGGCAAGGCAAAAGGGCAAAGAAAGGCAAGGGAAGGCAAGGCAAAAGTGCAAACCAAGGCATGCAAAGGCAACACAAAAGAGGAAAGCAAGGCAAGGCAACGCAAAAGGGCAAAGCAAGGCAAGGCAAAAGGGCAAAGCAAGGAAAGGCAAGGCAAAAGGGTAAAGAAAGGGAAGGCAAAGCAAACGGGTAAAGCAAGGCAAGGCAAGGCAAAAAGGCAAAGAAAGGCAAAGAAAGGAAAGGCAAATGGGCAATGCAAGGCAAGGCAAGTCAAGGCAAAAAGTCAAAGAAAGGAAAGGCAAGGAAAGGCCAAACGGAAAAGCAAGGAACGGTAAGGCAAGGTAAATGGGCATAGCAAGGCAAGGCAAGGCAAAAGGGCAAAGCATGGTAAGGGAACAGAAACGGGTAAAGAAAGGATATGCAAGGCAAAAGGGCAAAGCAAGGAAAGGCAAAAGGGCAAAGGAAGACAATGCATGGCAAGTCTAAAGGGCAAAGCAAGGCAAGGCAAGGCAAAAGGGCAAAGCAAGGCACGGCAAATGGGGAAAGCAAGGTAATGAAAGGCAAAGGAAAAAGTCAAAGCAAGGCATGGCAATGCATAAAGGCAAACCAAGGCAAGGCAAAGCAAAAGGGCAATGCAAGGCAAGGTAAGGCAAAAACGCAAAGCAAGGCAAGGCAAAATGGCAAAGCAAGGCAAGGCAAAGCAAACGGGTAAAGCAAGGCAATGCAAGGCAAAAGGGCAAAGAAAGGCAAGGCAAGGAAAGGCAAAAAGGCAAAGCAAGGCAAGGCAAAAGGGCAAAGAAAGGCAAGGGAAGGCAAGGCAAAACGGCAAAGAAAGGAAAGGCAAGGAAAGGCAAAAGGGAGAAGTAAGGAAAGGTAAGGCAAGGTAGAAATGGCAAAGCAAAGCAAGGCAAGGCAAAAGGGCAAAGCATGGTAAGGGAAGAGAAATGGGTAAAGAAAGGCAATGCAAGGCAAAAGGGCAAAGCAAGGAAAGGCAAAAGGGCAAAGGACGACAATGCAAGGCAAGTCTAAAGGGCAAAGCAAGGCAAGGCAAGGCAAAAGGGCAAAGCAAGGCAAGGCAAATGAGGAAAGCAAGGTAATGAAAGGCAAGGGAAAAGGGCAAAGCAGGGCAAGGCAAGGCAAAAGGCTAAAGAAAGGGAAGGCAAAGCAAATGGTTAAAGCAAGGCACGGCAAGGCAAAAGGGCAATGCAAGGCAAGGCAAGGCAAAAGGGCAAAGCAAGGCAAGGCAAATGGGGAAAGCAAGGTAATGAAAGGCAAGAGAAAAGGGCAAAGCAGGGCAAGGCAAGGCAAAAGGCTAAAAAAAGGGAAGGCAAAGCAAATGGTTAAAGCAAGGCAAGGCAAGGCAAATGGGCAAAGGAAAGCAAGGTAAGGCAAGGTAAATGGGCAAAACAAGGCAAGGCAAGGCAAAAGGGCAAAGCATGTCAAGGGAAGAGAAACGGGTAAAGAAGGGCAATGCAAGGCAAAAGGGCAAAGAAAGGCAAGGCAAGGAAAGGCAAGGCAAAATGAAAAAGAAAGGCAAGGCAAAAGGCCAAAGCAAGGCAAGGCAAGGCAAAAGAGCAAAGCAAGGCGAGGCAAGGCAAGGCAAAAGGGCAAAGCAAGGAAAGGCAAGGAAAGGCAAAACGGAGAAGTAAGGAAAGGTAAGGCAAGGTAAAAATGGCAAAGCAAGGCAAGGCAAGGCAAAAGGGCAAAGCATGGTAAGGGAAGAGAAACGGGTAAAGAAAGGCAATAGAAGGCAAAAGGGCAAAGAAAGGCAAGGTAATGCAAAAGAGCAAAGTAAGGCTAGGAAAGGCAAGGCAAAAGGGCAAAGCAAGGCATGGCAAGGCATAAAGGCAAACCAAGGCAAGGCAAGGGAAAAGGGCAAAGCTAAGCAAGGAAAGTCAAAAGGGAAAGCAAGACAAGGCAAGGCAAGGCAAAAGGGCAATGCAAGGCAAGGTAAGGCAAAAACGCAAAGCAAGGCAAGGCAAAATGGCAAAGCAAGGCAAGGCAAAGCAAACGGGTAAAGCAAGGCAATGCAAGGCAAAAGGGCAAAGAAAGGCAAGGCAAGGAAAGGCAAAAATGAAAAGCAAGGCAAGGCAAAAGGGCAAAGAAAGGCAAGGGAATGCAAGGCAAAAGGGCAAAGTAAGGTAAGGCAAAGCAAAAGAGCAAAGCAAGGCAAGGCAAGGCAAAAGGGCAAAGCATGGTAAGGTAAGAGAAATGGGTAAAGAAAGGCAATGCAAGGCAAAAGGGCAAAGCAAGGCAAGGCAAATAAAGAAAGCAAGGTAATGAAAGACAAAGGAAAAAGGCAAAGCAAACGGGTAAAGCAAGGCAATGCAAGTCAAAAGGGCAAAGAAAGGCAAGGCAAGGAAAGGCAAAAATGAAAAGCAAGGCAAAGCAAAAGGGCAAAGAAAGGCAAGGGAAGGCAAGGCAAAAGTGCAAACCAAGGCATGCAAAGGCAACACAAAAGAGGAAAGCAAGGCAAGGCAAAATGGCAAAGCAAGGCAAGGCAAAGCAAACGGGTAAAGCAAGGCAATGCAAGGCAAAAGGGCAAAGAAAGGCAAGGCAAGGCAAGGCAAGACAAGGCCAAGTGAAAAAGCAAGGCAAGGCAAAAGACCAAAGCAAGGCAAGGCAAGGCAAGACAAAAAGGCAAAGCAAGGCAAGTCTACAGGGCAAAGCAAGGCAAGGCAAGGCAAGGCAAAAGGGCAAAGCAAGGCAAGGCAAAGCAAACGGGTAAAGCAAGGCAATGCAAGGCAAAAGGGCAAAGAAAGGAAAGGGAAGGCAAGGCAAGACAAGGCCAAGTGAAAAAGCAAGGCAAGGCAAAAGACCAAAGCAAGGCAAGGCAAGGCAAGGCAAAAAGGCAAAGCAAGGAAAGGCAAAAGGGCAAAGCAAGACAAGGCACGGCAAGGCAAAAGGGCAAAGAAAGGCAAGGGAATGCAAGGCAAAAGGGCAAAGTAAGGTAAGGCAAAGCAAAAGAGCAAAGCAAGGCAAGGCAAGGCAAAAGGGCAAAGCAATGGCAAGGCAAGGAAAGGCAAAAGAGAAAAGAAGGGCAAGGCAAGGCAAGGCAAAACGGCAAAGTAAGGCAAGGCAAGGCAAAACGGCAAAGTAAGGCAAGGCAAGGCAAATGGCAATGCAATGCAATACAAAGCAAGGCAAAAGAGCAAAGCAAGTGAAGGCAAAGCAAACGGGTAAAGCAAGGCAAGGCAAAAAGGCAAAGAAAGGCAAGGCAAGGAAAGGCAAAATGGAAAAGCATGGCAAAGCAAGGCAAAAGTGCAAAGTTAAGCAAGGCAAGTCAAAAGTCAAAGCAAGACAACGGAAGGCAAGGCAAAAAGGCAAAGAAAGGAAAGGCAAAAATGCAAAGCAAGGCAAGGCAAAAGGGCAAAGCAAGGCAAGGGAAGGCAAGGCAAAAGTGCAAACCAAGGCATGCAAAGGCAATACAAAAGAGCAAAGCAAGGCAAGGCAACGCAAAAGGGCAAAGCAAGGCAAGGCAAAAGGGCAAGGCAAGGCAAGGCAAGGCAAAGCAAAACGGCAAAGCAAGGCAAGGCAAGGCAAAAGGGCAAAGCATGTCAAGGGAAGAGAAACGGGTAAAGAAGGGCAATGCAAGGCAAAAGGGCAAAGAAAGGCAAGGCAAGGAAAGGCAAGGCAAAATGAAAAAGAAAGGCAAGGCAAAAGGCCAAAGCAAGGCAAGGCAAGGCAAAAGAGCCAAGCAAGGCGAGGCAAGGCAAGGCAAAAGGGCAAAGCAAGGAAAGGCAAGGAAAGGCAAAACGGAGAAGTAAGGAAAGGTAAGGCAAGGTAAAAATGGCAAAGCAAGGGAAGGCAAGGCAAAAGGGCAAAGCATGGTAAGGGAAGAGAAACGGGTAAAGAAAGGCAATACAAGGCAAAAGGGCAAAGAAAGGCAAGGTAATGCAAAAGAGCAAAGTAAGGCTAGGAAAGGCAAGGCAAAAGGGCAAAGCAAGGCATGGCAAGGCATAAAGGCAAACCAAGGCAAGGCAAGGGAAAAGGGCAAAGCTAAGCAAGGAAAGTCAAA
Organism: Columba guinea; assembly: GCA_032206185.1. NCBI lineage: Eukaryota > Metazoa > Chordata > Aves > Columbiformes > Columbidae > Columba > Columba guinea. The sequence continues at coordinate 185,414 of JAVLUU010000289.1, forward strand.
ACGAAAGCAAGACAAGGCAAGGCAAGGCAAAAGGGCAATGCAAGGCAAGGTAAGGCAAAAAAGGAAAGCAAGGCAAGGCAAAATGGCAAAGCAAGGCAAGGCAAAGCAAACGGGTAAAGCAAGGCAATGCAAGGCAAAAGGGCAAAGAAAGGCAAGGCAAGGAAAGGCAAAAATGAAAAGCAAGGCAAGGCAAAAGGGCAAAGAAAGGCAAGGGAAGGCAAGGCAAAAGTGCAAACCAAGGCATGCAAAGGCAACACAAAAGAGGAAAGCAAGGCAAGGCAACGCAAAAGGGCAAAGCAAGGCAAGGCAAAAGGGCAAAGCAAGGAAAGGCAAGGCAAAAGGGTAAAGAAAGGGAAGGCAAAGCAAACGGGTAAAGCAAGGCAAGGCAAGGCAAAAAGGCAAAGAAAGGCAAAGAAAGGAAAGGCAAATGGGCAATGCAAGGCAAGGCAAGTCAAGGCAAAAAGTCAAAGAAAGGAAAGGCAAGGAAAGGCCAAACGGAAAAGCAAGGAACGGTAAGGCAAGGTAAATGGGCATAGCAAGGCAAGGCAAGGCAAAAGGGCAAAGCATGGTAAGGGAACAGAAACGGGTAAAGAAAGGATATGCAAGGCAAAAGGGCAAAGCAAGGAAAGGCAAAAGGGCAAAGGAAGACAATGCATGGCAAGTCTAAAGGGCAAAGCAAGGCAAGGCAAGGCAAAAGGGCAAAGCAAGGCACGGCAAATGGGGAAAGCAAGGTAATGAAAGGCAAAGGAAAAAGTCAAAGCAAGGCATGGCAATGCATAAAGGCAAACCAAGGCAAGGCAAAGCAAAAGGGCAATGCAAGGCAAGGTAAGGCAAAAACGCAAAGCAAGGCAAGGCAAAATGGCAAAGCAAGGCAAGGCAAAGCAAACGGGTAAAGCAAGGCAATGCAAGGCAAAAGGGCAAAGAAAGGCAAGGCAAGGAAAGGCAAAAAGGCAAAGCAAGGCAAGGCAAAAGGGCAAAGAAAGGCAAGGGAAGGCAAGGCAAAACGGCAAAGAAAGGAAAGGCAAGGAAAGGCAAAAGGGAGAAGTAAGGAAAGGTAAGGCAAGGTAGAAATGGCAAAGCAAAGCAAGGCAAGGCAAAAGGGCAAAGCATGGTAAGGGAAGAGAAATGGGTAAAGAAAGGCAATGCAAGGCAAAAGGGCAAAGCAAGGAAAGGCAAAAGGGCAAAGGACGACAATGCAAGGCAAGTCTAAAGGGCAAAGCAAGGCAAGGCAAGGCAAAAGGGCAAAGCAAGGCAAGGCAAATGAGGAAAGCAAGGTAATGAAAGGCAAGGGAAAAGGGCAAAGCAGGGCAAGGCAAGGCAAAAGGCTAAAGAAAGGGAAGGCAAAGCAAATGGTTAAAGCAAGGCACGGCAAGGCAAAAGGGCAATGCAAGGCAAGGCAAGGCAAAAGGGCAAAGCAAGGCAAGGCAAATGGGGAAAGCAAGGTAATGAAAGGCAAGAGAAAAGGGCAAAGCAGGGCAAGGCAAGGCAAAAGGCTAAAAAAAGGGAAGGCAAAGCAAATGGTTAAAGCAAGGCAAGGCAAGGCAAATGGGCAAAGGAAAGCAAGGTAAGGCAAGGTAAATGGGCAAAACAAGGCAAGGCAAGGCAAAAGGGCAAAGCATGTCAAGGGAAGAGAAACGGGTAAAGAAGGGCAATGCAAGGCAAAAGGGCAAAGAAAGGCAAGGCAAGGAAAGGCAAGGCAAAATGAAAAAGAAAGGCAAGGCAAAAGGCCAAAGCAAGGCAAGGCAAGGCAAAAGAGCAAAGCAAGGCGAGGCAAGGCAAGGCAAAAGGGCAAAGCAAGGAAAGGCAAGGAAAGGCAAAACGGAGAAGTAAGGAAAGGTAAGGCAAGGTAAAAATGGCAAAGCAAGGCAAGGCAAGGCAAAAGGGCAAAGCATGGTAAGGGAAGAGAAACGGGTAAAGAAAGGCAATAGAAGGCAAAAGGGCAAAGAAAGGCAAGGTAATGCAAAAGAGCAAAGTAAGGCTAGGAAAGGCAAGGCAAAAGGGCAAAGCAAGGCATGGCAAGGCATAAAGGCAAACCAAGGCAAGGCAAGGGAAAAGGGCAAAGCTAAGCAAGGAAAGTCAAAAGGGAAAGCAAGACAAGGCAAGGCAAGGCAAAAGGGCAATGCAAGGCAAGGTAAGGCAAAAACGCAAAGCAAGGCAAGGCAAAATGGCAAAGCAAGGCAAGGCAAAGCAAACGGGTAAAGCAAGGCAATGCAAGGCAAAAGGGCAAAGAAAGGCAAGGCAAGGAAAGGCAAAAATGAAAAGCAAGGCAAGGCAAAAGGGCAAAGAAAGGCAAGGGAATGCAAGGCAAAAGGGCAAAGTAAGGTAAGGCAAAGCAAAAGAGCAAAGCAAGGCAAGGCAAGGCAAAAGGGCAAAGCATGGTAAGGTAAGAGAAATGGGTAAAGAAAGGCAATGCAAGGCAAAAGGGCAAAGCAAGGCAAGGCAAATAAAGAAAGCAAGGTAATGAAAGACAAAGGAAAAAGGCAAAGCAAACGGGTAAAGCAAGGCAATGCAAGTCAAAAGGGCAAAGAAAGGCAAGGCAAGGAAAGGCAAAAATGAAAAGCAAGGCAAAGCAAAAGGGCAAAGAAAGGCAAGGGAAGGCAAGGCAAAAGTGCAAACCAAGGCATGCAAAGGCAACACAAAAGAGGAAAGCAAGGCAAGGCAAAATGGCAAAGCAAGGCAAGGCAAAGCAAACGGGTAAAGCAAGGCAATGCAAGGCAAAAGGGCAAAGAAAGGCAAGGCAAGGCAAGGCAAGACAAGGCCAAGTGAAAAAGCAAGGCAAGGCAAAAGACCAAAGCAAGGCAAGGCAAGGCAAGGCAAAAAGGCAAAGCAAGGAAAGGCAAAAGGGCAAAGGAAGACAAGGCACGGCAAGGCAAAAGGGCAAAGAAAGGCAAGGGAATGCAAGGCAAAAGGGCAAAGTAAGGTAAGGCAAAGCAAAAGAGCAAAGCAAGGCAAGGCAAGGCAAAAGGGCAAAGCATGGCAAGGCAAGGAAAGGCAAAAGAGAAAAGAAGGGCAAGGCAAGGCAAGGCAAAACGGCAAAGCATGGCAAGGCAAGGAAAGGCAAAAGAGAAAAGAAGGGCAAGGCAAAGCAACGCAAAAGGGCAAAGCAAGGCAAGGCAAAAGGGCAAGGCAACCAAGGCAAGGCAAAGCAAAACGGCAAAGCAAGGCAAGGCAAGGCAAAAGGGTAAAGAAAGGGAAGGCAAAGCAAACGGGTAAAGCAAGGCAAGGCAAGGTAAAAAGGCAAAGAAAGGCAAAGAAAGGAAAGGCAAACGGGTAAAGCAAGGCAAGGCATGTCAAGGCAAAAAGGCAAAGAAAGGAAAGGCAAAGAAAGGCAAAACGGAAAAGCAAGGAAAGGTAAGGCAAGGTAAATGGGCAAAGCAAGGCAAGGCAAGGCAAAAGGGCAAAGCATGGTAAGGGAAGAGAAACGGGTAAAGAAAGGCAATGCAAGGCAAAAGGGCAAAGCAAGGCAAGGCAAATAAGGAAAGCAAGGTAATGAAAGACAAAGGAAAAGGGCAAAGCAAGGCATGGCAAGGCATAAAGGCAAACCAAGGCAAGGCAAAACAAAAGGGCAAAGCTAAGCAAGGAAAGTCAAAACGAAAGCAAGACAAGGCAAGGCAAGGCAAAAGGGCAATGCAAGGCAAGGTAAGGCAAAAACGCAAAGCAAGGCAAGGCAAAATGGCAAAGCAAGGCAAGGCAAAGCAAACGGGTAAAGCAAGGCAATGCAAGGCAAAAGGGCAAAGAAAGGCAAGGCAAGGAAAGGCAAAAAGGCAAAGCAAGGCAAGGCAAAAGGGCAAAGAAAGGCAAGGGAAGGCAAGGCAAAACGGCAAAGAAAGGAAAGGCAAGGAAAGGCAAAAGGGAGAAGTAAGGAAAGGTAAGGCAAGGTAGAAATGGCAAAGCAAAGCAAGGCAAGGCAAAAGGGCAAAGCATGGTAAGGGAAGAGAAACGGGTAAAGAAAGGCAATGCAAGGCAAAAGGGCAAAGCAAGGAAAGGCAAAAGGGCAAAGGACGACAATGCAAGGCAAGTCTAAAGGGCAAAGCAAGGCAAGGCAAGGCAAGGCAAAAGGGCAAAGCAAGGCAAGGCAAATGGGGAAAGCAAGGTAATGAAAGGCAAGGGAAAAGGGCAAAGCAGGGCAAGGCAAGGCATAAGGCTAAAGAAAGGGAAGGCAAAGCAAATGGTTAAAGGAAGGCAAGGCAAGGCAAATGGGCAAAGCAAAGCAAGGTAAGGCAAGGTAAATGGGCAAAGCAAGGCAAGGCAAGGCAAAGGGGCAAAGCAAGGAAAGGCAAGGAAAGGCAAAACGGATAAGTAAGGAAAGGTAAGGCAAGGTAAAAATGGCAAAGCAAGGCAAGGCAAGGCAAAAGGGCAAAGCATGGTAAGGGAAGAGAAACGGGTAAAGAAAGGCAATACAAGGCAAAAGGGCAAAGAAAGGCAAGGTAATGCAAAAGAGCAAAGTAAGGCTAGGAAAGGCAAGGCAAAAGGGCAAAGCAAGGCATGGCAAGGCATAAAGGCAAACCAAGGCAAGGCAAGGGAAAAGGGCAAAGCTAAGCAAGGAAAGTCAAAACGAAAGCAAGACAAGGCAAGGCAAGGCAAAAGGGCAATGCAAGGCAAGGTAAGGCAAAAAAGGAAAGCAAGGCAAGGCAAAATGGCAAAGCAAGGCAAGGCAAAGCAAACGGGTAAAGCAAGGCAATGCAAGGCAAAAGGGCAAAGAAAGGCAAGGCAAAAGGGCAAAGAAAGGCAAGGGAAGGCAAGGCAAAAGTGCAAACCAAGGCATGCAAAGGCAACACAAAAGAGCAAAGCAAGGCAAGGCAACGCAAAAGGGCAAAGCAAGGCAAGGCAAAAGGGCAAAGCAAGGAAAGGCAAGGAAAGGGAAAAGGGTAAAGCAAGGTAATGCAAGGCAAATGGGGAAAGCAAGGCAATGAAAGGCAAGGCAAAAGGGCAATGCAAGGCAAGGTAAGGCAAAAACGCAAAGCAAGGCAAGGCAAAATGGCAAAGCAAGGCAAGGCAAAGCAAACGGGTAAAGCAAGGCAATGCAAGGCAAAAGGGCAAAGAAAGGAAAGGCAAGGCAAGGCAAGACAAGGCCAAGTGAAAAAGCAAGGCAAGGCAAAAGACGAAAGCAAGGCAAGGCAAGGCAAGAAAAAAGGCAAAGCAAGGCAAGTCTACAGGGCAAAGCAAGGCAAGGCAAGGCAAGGCAAAAGGGCAAAGCAAGGCAAGGCAAATGGGGAAAGCAAGACAATGAAAGGCAAGGCAAAATGGCAATGCAAGGCAAGGTAAGGCAAAAACGCAAAGCAAGGCAAGGCAAAATGGCAAAGCAAGGCAAGGCAAAGCAAACGGGTAAAGCAAGGCAATGCAAGGCAAAAGGGCAAAGAAAGGAAAGGGAAGGCAAGGCAAGACAAGGCCAAGTGAAAAAGCAAGGCAAGGCAAAAGACCAAAGCAAGGCAAGGCAAGGCAAGGCAAAAAGGCAAAGCAAGGAAAGGCAAAAGGGCAAAGCAAGACAAGGCACGGCAAGGCAAAAGGGCAAAGAAAGGCAAGGGAATGCAAGGCAAAAGGGCAAAGTAAGGTAAGGCAAAGCAAAAGAGCAAAGCAAGGCAAGGCAAGGCAAAAGGGCAAAGCATGGCAAGGCAAGGAAAGGCAAAAGAGAAAAGAAGGGCAAGGCAAGGCAAGGCAAAACGGCAAAGTAAGGCAAGGCAAGGCAAATGGCAATGCAATGCAATACAAAGCAAGGCAAAAGAGCAAAGCAAGTGAAGGCAAAGCAAACGGGTAAAGCAAGGCAAGGCAAAAAGGCAAAGAAAGGCAAGGCAAGGAAAGGCAAAATGGAAAAGCATGGCAAAGCAAGGCAAAAGTGCAAAGTTAAGCAAGGCAAGTCAAAAGTCAAAGCAAGACAACGGAAGGCAAGGCAAAAAGGCAAAGAAAGGAAAGGCAAAAATGCAAAGCAAGGCAAGGCAAAAGGGCAAAGCAAGGCAAGGGAAGGCAAGGCAAAAGTGCAAACCAAGGCATGCAAAGGCAATACAAAAGAGCAAAGCAAGGCAAGGCAACGCAAAAGGGCAAAGCAAGGCAAGGCAAAAGGGCAAGGCAAGGCAAGGCAAGGCAAAGCAAAACGGCAAAGCAAGGCAAGGCAAGGCAAAAGGCTAAAGAAAGGGAAGGCAAAGCAAACGGGTAAAGCAAGGCAAGGCAAAAAGGCAAAGAAAGGCAAAGAAAGGAAAGGCAAATGGTCAAAGCAAGGCAAGGCAAGTCAAGGCAAAACGGCAAAGAAAGGAAAAACAAGGAAGGGCAAAACGGAAAAGCAAGGAAAGGTAAGGCAAGGTAAATGGACAAAGCAAGGCAAGGCAAGGCAAAATGGCAAAGCATGGTAAGGGAAGAGAAACGGGTAAAGAAAGGCAATGCAACACAAAAGAGCAAAGCAAGGCAAGGCAACGCAAAAGGGCAAAGCAAGGCAAGGCAAAAGGGCAAAGCAAGGAAAGGCAAGGAAAGGGAAAAGGGTAAAGCAAGGTAATGCAAGGCAAATGGGGAAAGCAAGGCAATGAAAGGCAAGGCAAAAGGGCAATGCAAGGCAAGGTAAGGCAAAAACGCAAAGCAAGGCAAGGCAAAATGGCAAAGCAAGGCAAGGCAAAGCAAACGGGTAAAGCAAGGCAATGCAAGGCAAAAGGGCAAAGAAAGGAAAGGCAAGGCAAGGCAAGACAAGGCCAAGTGAAAAAGCAAGGCAAGGCAAACGACCAAAGCAAGGCAAGGCAAGGCAAGAAAAAAGGCAGAGCAAGGCAAGTCTACAGGGCAAAGCAAGGCAAGGCAAGGCAAGGCAAAAGGGCAAAGCAAGGCAAGGCAAATGGGGAAAGCAAGACAATGAAAGGCAAGGCAAAATGGCAATGCAAGGCAAGGTAAGGCAAAAACGCAAAGCAAGGCAAGGCAAAATGGCAAAGCAAGGCAAGGCAAAGCAAACGGGTAAAGCAAGGCAATGCAAGGCAAAAGGGCAAAGAAAGGAAAGGGAAGGCAAGGCAAGACAAGGCCAAGTGAAAAAGCAAGGCAAGGCAAAAGACCAAAGCAAGGCAAGGCAAGGCAAGGCAAAAAGGCAAAGCAAGGAAAGGCAAAAGGGCAAAGCAAGACAAGGCACGGCAAGGCAAAAGGGCAAAGAAAGGCAAGGGAATGCAAGGCAAAAGGGCAAAGTAAGGTAAGGCAAAGCAAAAGAGCAAAGCAAGGCAAGGCAAGGCAAAAGGGCAAAGCAATGGCAAGGCAAGGAAAGGCAAAAGAGAAAAGAAGGGCAAGGCAAGGCAAGGCAAAACGGCAAAGTAAGGCAAGGCAAGGCAAAACGGCAAAGTAAGGCAAGGCAAGGCAAATGGCAATGCAATGCAATACAAAGCAAGGCAAAAGAGCAAAGCAAGTGAAGGCAAAGCAAACGGGTAAAGCAAGGCAAGGCAAAAAGGCAAAGAAAGGCAAGGCAAGGAAAGGCAAAATGGAAAAGCATGGCAAAGCAAGGCAAAAGTGCAAAGTTAAGCAAGGCAAGTCAAAAGTCAAAGCAAGACAACGGAAGGCAAGGCAAAAAGGCAAAGAAAGGAAAGGCAAAAATGCAAAGCAAGGCAAGGCAAAAGGGCAAAGCAAGGCAAGGGAAGGCAAGGCAAAAGTGCAAACCAAGGCATGCAAAGGCAATACAAAAGAGCAAAGCAAGGCAAGGCAACGCAAAAGGGCAAAGCAAGGCAAGGCAAAAGGGCAAGGCAAGGCAAGGCAAGGCAAAGCAAAACGGCAAAGCAAGGCAAGGCAAGGCAAAAGGCTAAAGAAAGGGAAGGCAAAGCAAACGGGTAAAGCAAGGCAAGGCAAAAAGGCAAAGAAAGGCAAAGAAAGGAAAGGCAAATGGTCAAAGCAAGGCAAGGCAAGTCAAGGCAAAACGGCAAAGAAAGAAAAACAAGGAAGGGCAAAACGGAAAAGCAAGGAAAGGTAAGGCAAGGTAAATGGACAAAGCAAGGCAAGGCAAGGCAAAATGGCAAAGCATGGTAAGGGAAGAGAAACGGGTAAAGAAAGGCAATGCAACACAAAAGAGCAAAGCAAGGCAAGGCAACGCAAAAGGGCAAAGCAAGGCAAGGCAAAAGGGCAAAGCAAGGAAAGGCAAGGAAAGGGAAAAGGGTAAAGAAAGGTAATGCAAGGCAAATGGGGAAAGCAAGGCAATGAAAGGCAAGGCAAAAGGGCAATGCAAGGCAAGGTAAGGCAAAAAAGGAAAGCAAGGCAAGGCAAAATGGCAAAGCAAGGCAAGGCAAAGCAAACGGGTAAAGCAAGGCAATGCAAGGCAAAAGGGCAAAGAAAGGCAAGGCAAGGAAAGGCAAAAATGAAAAGCAAGTCAAGGCAAAAGGGCAAAGAAAGGCAAGGGAAGGCAAGGCAAAAGTGCAAACCAAGGCATGCAAAGGCAACACAAAAGAGCAAAGCAAGGCAAGGCAACGCAAAAGGGCAAAGCAAGGCAAGGCAAAAGGGCAAAGCAAGGAAAGGCAAGGAAAGGGAAAAAGGTAAAGCAAGGTAATGCAAGGCAAATGGGGAAAGCAAGGCAATGAAAGGCAAGGCAAAAGGGCAATGCAAGGCAAGGTAAGGCAAAAACGCAAAGCAAGGCAAGGCAAAATGGCAAAGCAAGGCAAGGCAAAGCAAACGGGTAAAGCAAGGCAATGCAAGGCAAAAGGGCAAAGAAAGGAAAGGCAAGGCAAGGCAAGACAAGGCCAAGTGAAAAAGCAAGGCAAGGCAAAAGACGAAAGCAAGGCAAGGCAAGGCAAGAAAAAAGGCAAAGCAAGGCAAGTCTACAGGGCAAAGCAAGGCAAGGCAAGGCAAGGCAAAAGGGCAAAGCAAGGCAAGGCAAATGGGGAAAGCAAGACAATGAAAGGCAAGGCAAAATGGCAATGCAAGGCAAGGTAAGGCAAAAACGCAAAGCAAGGCAAGGCAAAATGGCAAAGCAAGGCAAGGCAAAGCAAACGGGTAAAGCAAGGCAATGCAAGGCAAAAGGGCAAAGAAAGGAAAGGGAAGGCAAGGCAAGACAAGGCCAAGTGAAAAAGCAAGGCAAGGCAAAAGACCAAAGCAAGGCAAGGCAAGGCAAGGCAAAAAGGCAAAGCAAGGAAAGGCAAAAGGGCAAAGCAAGACAAGGCACGGCAAGGCAAAAGGGCAAAGAAAGGCAAGGGAATGCAAGGCAAAAGGGCAAAGTAAGGTAAGGCAAAGCAAAAGAGCAAAGCAAGGCAAGGCAAGGCAAAAGGGCAAAGCATGGCAAGGCAAGGAAAGGCAAAAGAGAAAAGAAGGGCAAGGCAAGGCAAGGCAAAACGGCAAAGTAAGGCAAGGCAAGGCAAAACGGCAAAGTAAGGCAAGGCAAGGCAAATGGCAATGCAATGCAATACAAAGCAAGGCAAAAGAGCAAAGCAAGTGAAGGCAAAGCAAACGGGTAAAGCAAGGCAAGGCAAAAAGGCAAAGAAAGGCAAGGCAAGGAAAGGCAAAATGGAAAAGCATGGCAAAGCAAGGCAAAAGGGCAAAGTTAAGCAAGGCAAGTCAAAAGTCAAAGCAAGACAACGGAAGGCAAGGCAAAAAGGCAAAGAAAGGAAAGGCAAAAATGCAAAGCAAGGCAAGGCAAAAGGGCAAAGCAAGGCAAGGGAAGGCAAGGCAAAAGTGCAAACCAAGGCATGCAAAGGCAATACAAAAGAGCAAAGCAAGGCAAGGCAACGCAAAAGGGCAAAGCAAGGCAAGGCAAAAGGGCAAGGCAAGGCAAGGCAAGGCAAAGCAAAACGGCAAAGCAAGGCAAGGCAAGGCAAAAGGCTAAAGAAAGGGAAGGCAAAGCAAACGGGTAAAGCAAGGCAAGGCAAGGCAAAAAGGCAAAGAAAGGCAAAGAAAGGAAAGGCAAATGGTCAAAGCAAGGCAAGGCAAGTCAAGGCAAAACGGCAAAGAAAGGAAAAACAAGGAAGGGCAAAACGGAAAAGCAAGGAAAGGTAAGGCAAGGTAAATGGACAAAGCAAGGCAAGGCAAGGCAAAATGGCAAAGCATGGTAAGGGAAGAGAAACGGGTAAAGAAAGGCAATGCAACACAAAAGAGCAAAGCAAGGCAAGGCAACGCAAAAGGGCAAAGCAAGGCAAGGCAAAAGGGCAAAGCAAGGAATGGCAAGGAAAGGGAAAAGGGTAAAGCAAGGTAATGCAAGGCAAATGGGGAAAGCAAGGCAATGAAAGGCAAGGCAAAAGGGCAATGCAAGGCAAGGTAAGGCAAAAACGCAAAGCAAGGCAAGGCAAAATGGCAAAGCAAGGGAAGGCAAAGCAAACGGGTAAAGCAAGGCAATGCAAGGCAAAAGGGCAAAGAAAGGAAAGGCAAGGCAAGGCAAGACAAGGCCAAGTGAAAAAGCAAGGCAAGGCAAAAGACGAAAGCAAGGCAAGGCAAGGCAAGAAAAAAGGCAAAGCAAGGCAAGTCTACAGGGCAAAGCAAGGCAAGGCAAGGCAAGGCAAAAGGGTAAAGCAAGGCAAGGCAAATGGGGAAAGCAAGACAATGAAAGGCAAGGCAAAATGGCAATGCAAGGCAAGGTAAGGCAAAAACGCAAAGCAAGGCAAGGTAAGGCAAAAACGCAAAGCAAGGCAAGGCAAAATGGCAAAGCAAGGCAAGGCAAAGCAAACGGGTAAAGCAAGGCAATGCAAGGCAAAAGGGCAAAGAAAGGAAAGGGAAGGCAAGGCAAGACAAGGCCAAGTGAAAAAGCAAGGCAAGGCAAAAGACCAAAGCAAGGCAAGGCAAGGCAAGGCAAAAAAGCAAAGCAAGGCAAGTCTACAGGGCAAAGCAAGACAAGGCACGGCAAGGCAAAAAGGCAAAGAAAGGCAAGGGAATGCAAGGCAAAAGGGCAAAGTAAGGTAAGGCAAAGCAAAAGAGCAAAGCAAGGCAAGGCAAGGCAAAAGGGCAAAGCAATGGCAAGGCAAGGAAAGGCAAAAGAGAAAAGAAGGGCAAGGCAAGGCAAGGCAAAACGGCAAAGTAAGGCAAGGCAAGGCAAAACGGCAAAGTAAGGCAAGGCAAGGCAAATGGCAATGCAATGCAATACAAAGCAAGGCAAAAGAGCAAAGCAAGTGAAGGCAAAGCAAACGGGTAAAGCAAGGCAAGGCAAAAAGGCAAAGAAAGGCAAGGCAAGGAAAGGCAAAATGGAAAAGCATGGCAAAGCAAGGCAAAAGTGCAAAGTTAAGCAAGGCAAGTCAAAAGTCAAAGCAAGACAACGGAAGGCAAGGCAAAAAGGCAAAGAAAGGAAAGGCAAAAATGCAAAGCAAGGCAAGGCAAAAGGGCAAAGCAAGGCAAGGGAAGGCAAGGCAAAAGTGCAAACCAAGGCATGCAAAGGCAATACAAAAGAGCAAAGCAAGGCAAGGCAACGCAAAAGGGCAAAGCAAGGCAAGGCAAAAGGGCAAGGCAAGGCAAGGCAAGGCAAAGCAAAACGGCAAAGCAAGGCAAGGCAAGGCAAAAGGCTAAAGAAAGGGAAGGCAAAGCAAACGGGTAAAGCAAGGCAAGGCAAGGCAAAAAGGCAAAGAAAGGCAAAGAAAGGAAAGGCAAATGGTCAAAGCAAGGCAAGGCAAGTCAAGGCAAAACGGCAAAGAAAGGAAAAACAAGGAAGGGCAAAACGGAAAAGCAAGGAAAGGTAAGGCAAGGTAAATGGACAAAGCAAGGCAAGGCAAGGCAAAATGGCAAAGCATGGTAAGGGAAGAGAAACGGGTAAAGAAAGGCAATGCAAGGCAAAAGGGCAAAGCAAGGCAAGGCAAATAAGGAAAGCAAGGTAATGAAAGACAAAGGAAAAGGGCAAAGCAAGGCATGGCAAGGCATAAAGGCAAACCAAGGCAAGGCAAGGCAAAAGGGCAAAGCTAAGCAAGGAAAGTCAAAACGAAAGCAAGACAAGGCAAGGCAAGGCAAAAGGGCAAAGCAAGGCAAGGGACGGCAAGGCAAAAGTGCAAACCAAGGCATGCAAAGCCAACACAAAAGAGGAAAGCAAGGCAAGGCAAAATGGCAAAGCAAGGCAAGGCAAAGCAAACGGGTAAAGCAAGGCAATGCAAGGCAAAAGGGCAAAGAAAGGCAAGGCAAGGAAAGGCAAAAATGAAAAGCAAGGCAAGGCAAAAGGGCAAAGAAAGGCAAGGGAAGGCAAGGCAAAAGTGCAAACCAAACCATGCAAAGGCAACACAAAAGAGCAAAGCAAGGCAAGGCAACGCAAAAGGGCAAAGCAAGGCAAGGCAAAAGGGCAAAGCAAGGAAAGGCAAGGCAAAAGGGTAAAGAAAGGGAAGGCAAAGCAAACGGGTAAAGCAAGGCAAGGCAAGGCAAAAAGGCAAAGAAAGGCAAAGAAAGGAAAGGCAAATGGGCAAAGCAAGGCAAGGCAAGTCAAGGCAAAAAGTCAAAGAAAGGAAAGGCAAGGAAAGGCAAAACGGAAAAGCAAGGAACGGTAAGGCAAGGTAAATGGGCAAAGCAAGGCAAGGTAAGGCAAAAGGGCAAAGCATGGTAAGGGAACAGAAACGGGTAAAGAAAGGATATGCAAGGCAAAAGGGCAAAGAAAGGAAAGGCAAAAGGGCAAAGGAAGACAATGCATGGCAAGTCTAAAGGGCAAAGCAAGGCAAGGCAAGGCAAAAGGGCAAAGCAAGGCACGGAAAATGGGGAAAGCAAGGTAATGAAAGGCAAAGGAAAAAGTCAAAGCAAGGCATGGCAATGCATAAAGGCAAACCAAGGCAAGGCAAAGCAAAAGGGCAATGCAAGGCAAGGTAAGGCAAAAACGCAAAGCAAGGCAAGGCAAAATGGCAAAGCAAGGGAAGGCAAAGCAAACGGGTAAAGCAAGGCAATGCAAGGCAAAAGGGCAAAGAAAGGAAAGGGAAGGCAAGGCAAGACAAGGCCAAGTGAAAAAGCAAGGCAAGGCAAAAGACCAAAGCAAGGCAAGGCAAGGCAAGGCAAAAAGGCAAAGCAAGGAAAGGCAAAAGGGCAAAGCAAGACAAGTCAAGACAAGGCAAAAGGGCAAAGAAAGGCAAGGGAATGCAAGGCAAAAGGGCAAAGTAAGGTAAGGCAAAGCAAAAGAGCAAAGCAAGGCAAGGCAAGGCAAAAGGGCAAAGCATGGCAAGGCAAGGAAAGGCAAAAGAGAAAAGAAGGGCAAGGCAAGGCAAGGCAAAACGGCAAAGTAAGGCAAGGCAAGGCAAAACGGCAAAGTAAGGCAAGGCAAGGCAAATGGCAATGCAAGGCAATACAAAGCAAGGCAAAAGAGCAAAGCAAGTGAAGGCAAAGCAAACGGGTAAAGCAAGGCAAGGCAAAAAGGCAAAGAAAGGCAAGGCAAGGAAAGGCAAAATGGAAAAGCATGGCAAAGCAAGGCGAAAGGGCAAAGTTAAGCAAGGCAAGTCAAAAGTCAAAGCAAGACAACGGAAGGCAAGGCAAAAAGGCAAAGAAAGGAAAGGCAAAAATGCAAAGCAAGGCAAGGCAAAAGGGCAAAGCAAGGCAAGGGAAGGCAAGGCAAAAGTGCAAACCAAGGCATGCAAAGGCAATACAAAAGAGCAAAGCAAGGCAAGGCAACGCAAAAGGGAAAAGCAAGGCAAGGCAAAAGGGCAAGGCAAGGCAAGGCAAGGCAAAGCAAAACGGCAAAGCAAGGCAAGGCAAGGCAAGAGGCTAAAGAAAGGGAAGGCAAAGCAAACGGGTAAAGCAAGGCAAGGCAAGGCAAAAAGGCAAAGAAAGGCAAAGAAAGGAAAGGCAAATGGGCAAAGCAAGGCAAGGCAAGTCAAGGCAAAACGGCAAAGAAAGGAAAAACAAGGAAGGGCAAAACGGAAAAGCAAGGAAAGGTAAGGCAAGGTAAACGAGCAAAGCAAGGCAAGGCAAGGCAAAAGGGCAAAGCACGGTAAGGGAAGACAAATGGGTAAAGAAAGGCAATGCAAGGCAAAAGGGCAAAGCAAGGCAAGGCAAATAAGGAAAGCAAGGTAATGAAAGGCAAAGGAAAAGGGCAAAGCAAGGCAAGGCAAGGCAAAAGTCCAAAGCTAAGCAAAGAAAGTCAAAAGGGAAAGCAAGACAAGGCAAGGCAAGGCAAAAGGGCAATGCAAGGCAAGGCAAAGCAAACGGGTAAAGCAAGGCAATGCAAGGCAAAAGGGCAAAGAAAGGCAAGGCAAGGAAAGGCAAAAATGAAAAGCAAGGCAAGGCAAAAGGGCAAAGAAAGGCAAGGGAAGGCAAGGCAAAAGTGCAAACCAAGGCATGCAAAGGCAACACAAAAGAGCAAAGCAAGGCAAGGCAACGCAAAAGGGCAAAGCAAGGCAAGGCAAAAGGGCAAAGCAAGGAAAGGCAAGGAAAGGGAAAAGGGAAAAGCAAGGTAATACAAGGCAAAAGGGCAAAGCAAGGCAAGGCAAGGCAAAAGGGTAAAGAAAGGGAAGGCAAAGCAAACGGGTAAAGCAAGGCAAGGCAAGGCAAAAAGGCAAAGAAAGGCAAAGAAAGGAAAGGCAAATGGGCAAAGCAAGGCAAGGCAAGTCAAGGCAAAAAGGCAAAGAAAGGAAAGGCAAGGAAAGGCAAAACGTAAAAGCAAGGAAAGGTAAGGCAAGGTAAATGGGCAAAGCAAGGCAAGGCAAGGCAAAAGGGCAAAGCATGGCAAGGGAAGAGAAACGGGTAAAGAAAGGCAATGCAAGACAAAAGGGCAAAGAAAGGCAAGGTAAGGCAAAAGAGCAAAGTAAGGCTAAGGCAAGGCAAGGCAAACGGCAAAGCAAGGAAAGGCAAAAGGGCAAAGGAAGACAATGCAAGGCAAGTCTACAGGGCAAAGCAAGGCAAGGCAAGGCAAAAGGGCAAAGCAAGGCAAGGCAAATGGGGAAAGCAAGGCAATGAAAGGCAGGGCAAAAGGGCAATGCAAGGCAAGGTAAGGCAAAAACGCAAAGCAAGGCAAGGCAAAATGGCAAAGCAAGGCAAGGCAAAGCAAACGGGTAAAGCAAGGTAATGCAAGGCAAAAGGGCAAAGAAAGGAAAGGCAAGGCAAGGCAAGACAAGGCCAAGTGAAAAAGCAAGGCAAGTCAAAAGACCAAATCAAGGCAAGGCAAGGAAAGGCAAAAAGGCAAAGCAAGGCAAATCTACAGGGCAAAGCAAGGCAAGGCAAGGCAAAAGGGCAAAGCAAGGCAAGGCAAATGGGGAAAGCAAGGCAATGAAAGGCAAGGCAAAAGGGCAATGCAAGGCAAGGTAAGGCAAAAACGCAAAGCAAGGCAAGGCAAATTGGCAAAGCAAGGCAAGGCAAAGCAAACGGGTAAAGCAAGGCAATGCAAGGCAAAAGGGCAAAGAAAGGAAAGGGAAGGCAAGGAAAGACAAGGCCAAGTGAAAAAGCAAGGCAAGGCAAAAGACCAAAGCAAGGCAAGGCAAGGCAAAAAGGCAAAGCAAGGAAAGGCAAAAGGGCAAAGCAAGACAATGCAAGGCAAGGCAAAAGGGCAAAGAAAGGCACGGGAATGCAAGGCAAAATGGCAAAGTAAGGTAAGGCAAAGCAAAAGAGCAAAGCAAGGTAAGGCAAGGCAAAAGGGCAAAGCATGGCAAGGCAAGGAAAGGCAAAAGAGAAAAGAAGGGCAAGGCAAGGCAAGGCAAAACGGCAAAGTAAGGCAAGGCAAGGCAAATGGCAAAGCAAGGCAATACAAAGCAAGGCAAAAGAGCAAAGCAAAAGGGTAAAGCAAGGCAAGGCAAAAAGGCAAAGAAAGGCAAGGCAAGGAAAGGCAAAATGGAAAAGCATGGCAAAGCAAGGCAAAAGGGCAAAGTTAAGCAAGGCAAGTCAAAAGGGAAAGCAAGACAACGGAAGGCAAGGCAAAAAGGCAAAGAAAGGAAAGGCAAAAATGCAAAGCAAGGCAAGGCAAAAGGGCAAAGCAAGGCAAGGCAAAAGGGCAAGGCCAGGCAAGGCAAGGCAAAGCAAAACGGCAAAGCAATGCAAGGCAAGGCAAGGCAAAAGGGCAAAGCAAGGAAAGGCAAATGGGGAAAGCAAGGTAATGAAAGGCAAGGCAAAAGGGCAATGCAAGGCAAGGCAAAAGGGCAAAGAAAGGCACGGGAATGCAAGGCAAAATGGCAAAGTAAGGTAAGGCAAAGCAAAAGAGCAAAGCAAGGCAAGGCAAGGCAAAAGGGCAAAGCATGGCAAGGCAAGGAAAGGCAAAAGAGAAAAGAAGGGCAAGGCAAGGCAAGGCAAAACGGCAAAGTAAGGCAAGGCAAGGCAAATGGCAAAGCAAGGCAATACAAAGCAAGGCAAAAGAGCAAAGCAAAAGGGTAAAGCAAGGCAAGGCAAAAAGGCAAAGAAAGGCAAGGCAAGGAAAGGCAAAATGGAAAAGCATGGCAAAGCAAGGCAAAAGGGCAAAGTTAAGCAAGGCAAGTCAAAAGGGAAAGCAAGACAACGGAAGGCAAGGCAAAAAGGCAAAGAAAGGAAAGGCAAAAATGCAAAGCAAGGCAAGGCAAAAGGGCAAAGCAAGGCAAGGCAAAAGGGCAAAGCAAGGCAAGGCAAAAGGGCAAGGCCAGGCAAGGCAAGGCAAAGCAAAACGGCAAAGCAAGGCAAGGCAAGGCAAAAGGCTAAAGAAAGGGAAGGCAAAGCAAACGGGTAAAGCAAGGCAAGGCATGTCAAGGCAAAAAGGCAAAGAAAGGAAAGGCAAAGAAAGGCAAAACGGAAAAGCAAGGAAAGGTAAGGCAAGGTAAATGGGCAAAGCAAGGCAAGGCAAGGCAAAAGGGCAAAGCATGGTAAGGGAAGAGAAACGGGTAAAGAAAGTCAATGCAAGGCAAAAGGGCAAAGAAAGGCAAGGTAAGGCAAAAGAGCAAAGTAAGGCTAAGGCAAGGCAAGGCAAAAGGGCAAAGCAAGGAAAGGCAAAAGGGCAAAGGAAGACAATGCAAGGCAAGTCTACAGGGCAAAGCAAGGCAAGGCAAGGCAAAAGGGCAAAGCAAGGCAAGACAAATGGGGAAAGCAAGGCAATGAAAGGCAAGGCAAAAGGGCAATGAAAGGCAAGGTAAGGCAAAAACGCAAAGCAAGGCAAGGCAAAATGGCAAAGCAAGGCAAGGCAAAGCAAACGGGTAAAGCAAGGCAATGCAAAGCAAAAGGGCAAAGAAAGGCAAGGGACGGCAAGGCAAAAGGGCAAAGCAAGACAAGGCAAGGAAAGGCAAAAGAGAAAAGAAGGGCAAGGCAAGGCAAGGCAAAACGGCAAAGTAAGGCAAGGCAAGGCAAAAGGGCAAGGCAAGGCAAGGCAAAAGAGCAAAGCAAGGCAAGACAAGTCAAAAGGGCAAAGCAAGACAATGCAAGAGAAGGCAAAAGGGCAAACCAAGGCAAGGCAAATGGGGAAAGCAAGGTAATGAAAGGCAAGGGAAAAGGGCAAAGCAGGGCAAGGCAAGGCAAAAGGCTAAAGAAAGGGAAGGCAAAGCAAATGGTTAAAGCAAGGCAAGGCAAGGCAAAAAGGCAAAGAAAGGCAAGGCAAGGCAAGGCAAATGGGCAAAGCAAAGCAAGGTAAGGCAAGGTAAATGGGCAAAGCAAGGCAAGGCAAGGCAAAAGGGCAAAGCATGTGAAGGGAAGAGAAACGGGTAAAGAAGGGCAATGCAAGGCAAAAGGGTAAAGAAAGGCAAGGCAAGGAAAGGCAAGGCAAAATGAAAAAGAAAGGCAAGGCAAAAGGCCAAAGCAAGGCAAGGCAAGGCAAAAGAGCCAAGCAAGGAAAGGCAAAAGGGCAAAGCAAGACAATGCAAGGCAAGTCTAAATAGCAAAGCAAGGCAATGCAAGAGAAGGCAAAAGGGCAAACCAAGGCAAGGCAAATGGGGAAAGCAAGGTAATGAAAGGCAAGGGAAAAGGGCAAAGCAAGGCATTGCAAGGTAAAAAAGCAAACCAAGGCAAGGCAAGGGAAAAGGGCAAAGCTAAGCAAGGCAAGTCAAAAGGGAAAGCAAGACAAGGCATGGCAAGGCAAAAGGGCAATGCAAGGCAAGGTAAGGCAAAAACGCAAAGCGAGGCAAAGAAAAAGGGCAAAGAAAGGCAAGGGAAGGCAAGGCAAAAGTGCAAACCAAGGCATGCAAAGGCAACACAAAAGAGCAAAGCAAGGTAATGCAAGGCAAAAGGGCAAAGCAAGACAAGGCAAGGCAAGCCAAAAGGGAATAGCAAGGCAAGGCAAAACGGCCAAGCAAGGCAAGGCAAGGCAAAAGGGTAAAGAAAGGGAAGGCAAAGCAAACGGGTAATGCAAGGCAAGGCAAGGCAGAAAGGCAAAGAAAGGCAAAGAAAGGAAAGGCAAATGGGCAAAGCAAGGCAAGGCAAGTCAAGGCAAAAGAGAAAAGAAGGGCAAGGCAAGGCAAGGCAAAACGGAAAAGTAAGGAAAGGTAAGGCAAGGTAAATGGGCAAAGCAAGGCAAGGCAAGGCAAAAGGGCATAGCAAGGAAAGGCAAAAGGGCAAAGGAAGACAAAGCAAGGCAAGTCTAAAGGGCAAAGCAAGGCAAGGAAAAGGCAAGGCATAAAGGCAAACCAAGGCAAGGCAAGGAAAAATGGAAAAGCTAAGCAAGGAAAGTCAAACGTGAAAGCAAGACAATGCAAGGCAAGGCAAAATGGCAAAGCAAGGCAAGGCAAAGGAAAGGGGTAAAGCAAGGCAATGCAAGGCAAAAGGGCAAAGAAAGGCAAGGCAAGGAAAGGCAAGACAAGGCCAAGTGAAAAAGCAAGGCAAGGCAAAAGAGCAAAGCAAGGCAAGGCAAGGCAAAAAGGCAAAGCAAGGAAAGGCAAAAGGGAAAAGCAAGACAACGCAAGGCAAGGCAAAAGGGCAAAGAAAGGCAAGGGAAGGCAAGGCAAAAGGGCAAAGCATGGTAAGGGAAGAGAAACGGGTAAAGAAAGGCAATGCAAGGCAAAAGGGCAAAGAAAGGAAAGGCAAAAGGGCAAAGGAAGACAATGCAAGGCAAGTCTAAAGGGCAAAGCAAGGCAAGGCAAGGCAAGGCAAAAGGGCAAAGCAAGGAAAGGCAAATGGGGAAAGCAAGGTAATGAAAGGCAAGGGAAAAGGGCAAAGCAGGGCAAGGCAAGGCAAAAGGCTAAAGAAAGGGAAGGCAAAGCAAATGGTTAAAGCAAGGCAAGGCAAGGCAAATGGGCAAAGCAAAGCAAGGTAAGGCAAGGTAAATGGGCAAAGCAAGGCAAGGCAAGGCAAAAGGGCAAAGCATGTCAAGGGAAGAGAAACGGGTAAAGAAGGGCAATGCAAGGCGAAAGGGCAAAGAAAGGCAAGGCAAGGAAAGGCAAGGCAAAATGAAAAAGAAAGGCAAGGCAAAAGGCCAAAGCAAGGCAAGGCAAGGCAAAAGAGCAAAGCAAGGCGAGGCAAGGCAAGGCAAAAGGGCAAAGAAAGGAAAGGCAAGGAAAGGCAAAACGGAGAAGTAAGGAAAGGTAAGGCAAGGTAAAAATGGCAAAGCAAGGCAAGGCAAGGCAAAATGGCAAAGCATGGTAAGGGAAGAGAAACGGGTAAAGAAAGGCAATACAAGGCAAAAGGGCAAAGAAAGGCAAGGTAATGCAAAAGAGCAAAGTAAGGCTAGGAAAGGCAAGGCAAAAGGGCAAAGCAAGGCATGGCAAGGGAAAAGGGCAAAGCTAAGCAATGAAAGTCAAAAGGGAAAGCAAGACAAGGCAAGGCAAGGCAAAAGTGCAATGCAAGACAAGGTAAGGCAAAAACGCAAAGCAAGGCAAGGCAAAATGGCAAAGTAAGGCAAGGCAAAGCAAACGGGTAAAGCAAGGCAATGCAAGGCAAAAGGGCAAAGAAAGGCAAGGCAAGGAAAGGCAAAAATGAAAAGCAAGGCAAGGCAAAAGGGCAAAGAAAGGCAAGGGAAGGCAAGGCAAAAGTGCAAACCAAGGCATGCAAAGGCAACACAAAAGAGCAAAGCAAGGCAGGGAAAAGGGCAAAGCAAGGAAAGGCAAGGAAAGGGAAAAGGGTAAAGCAAGGTAATGCAAGGCAAAAGGGCAAAGCAAGGAAAGGCAAGGCAAAAAGGTAAAGAAAGGGAAGGCAAAGCAAACGGGTAAAGCAAGGCAAGGCAAGGCAAAAAGGCAAAGAAAGGCAAAGAAAGGAAAGGCAAATGGGCAAAACAAGGCAAGGCAATTCAAGGCAAAAAGGCAAAGAAAGGAAAGGCAAGGAAAGGCAAAACGGAAAAGCAAGGAAAGGTAAGGCAAGGTAAATGGGCAAAGCAAGGCAAGGCAAGGCAAAATGGCAAAGCAGGGTAAGGGAAGAGAAACGGGTAAAGAAAGGCAATGCAAGGCAAAAGGGCAAAGAAAGGCAAGGTAAGGCAAAAGAGCAAAGGAAGGCTAGGAAAGGCAAGGCAAAAGGGCAAAGCAAGGCATGGCAAGGCATAAAGGCAAACCAAGGCAAGGCAAGGGAAAAGGGCAAAGCTAAGCAAGGAAAGTCAAAAGGGAAAGCAAGACAAGGCAAGGCAAGGCAAAAGGGCAATGCAAGGCAAGGTAAGGCAAAAACGCAAAGCAAGGCAAGGCAAAATGGCAAAGCAAGGCAAGGCAAAGCAAACGGGTAAAGCAAGGCAATGCAAAGCAAAAGGGCAAAGAAAGGCAAGGGAAGGCAAGGCAAAAGGACAAAGCAAGAGAAGGCAAGGAAAGGCAAAAGAGAAAAGAAGGGCAAGGCAAGGCAAGGCAAAACGGCAAAGTAAGGCAAGGCAAGGCAAAAGGGCAAGGCAAGGCAAGGCAAAAGAGCAAAGCAAGGCAAGACAAGTCAAAAGGGCACTGCAAGGCAATGCAAGAGAAGGCAAAAGGGCAAACCAAGGCAAGGCAAATGGGGAAAGCAAGGTAATGAAAGGCAAAGGAAAAGGGCAAAGCAGGGCAAGGCAAGGCAAAAGGCTAAAGAAAGGGAAGGCAAAGCAAATGGGCAAAGCAAGCAAGGAAAGTCAAAAGGGAAAGCAAGACAAAGCAAGGCTAGGCAAAAGGGCAATGCAAGGCAAGGTAAGGCAAAAACGCAAAGCAAGGCAAGGCAAAATGGCAAAGCAAGGCAAGGCAAAGCAAACGGGTAAAGCAAGGCAATGCAAGGCAAAAGGGCAAAGAAAGGCAAGGCAAGGAAAGGCAAAAATGAAAAGCAAGGCAAGGCAAAAGGGCAAAGAAAGGCAAGGGAAGGCAAGGCAAAAGTGCAAACCAAGGCATGCAAAGGCAACACAAAAGAGCAAAGCAAGGCAAGGCAACGCAAAAGGGCAAAGCAAGGCAAGGCAAAAGGGCAAAGCAAGGAAAGGCAAGGAAAGGGAAAAGGGAAAAGCAAGGTAATACAAGGCAAAAGGGCAAAGCAAGGCAAGGCAAGGCAAAAGGGTAAAGAAAGGGAAGGCAAAGCAAACGGGTAAAGCAAGGCAAGGCAAGGCAAAAAGGCAAAGAAAGGCAAAGAAAGGAAAGGCAAATGGGCAAAGCAAGGCAAGGCAAGTCAAGGCAAAAAGGCAAAGAAAGGAAAGGCAAGGAAAGGCAAAACGGAAAAGCAAGGAAAGGTAAGGCAAGGTAAATGGGCAAAGCAAGGCAAGGCAAGGCAAAATGGCAAAGCATGGCAAGGGAAGAGAAACGGGTAAAGAAAGGCAATGCAAGACAAAAGGGCAAAGAAAGGCAAGGTAAGGCAAAAGAGCAAAGTAAGGCTAAGGCAAGGCAAGGCAAATGGCAAAGCAAGGAAAGGCAAAAGGGCAAAGGAAGACAATGCAAGGCAAGTCTACAGGGCAAAGCAAGGCAAGGCAAGGCAAAAGGGCAAAGCAAGGCAAGGCAAATGGGGAAAGCAAGGCAATGAAAGGCAGGGCAAAAGGGCAATGCAAGGCAAGGTAAGGCAAAAACGCAAAGCAAGGCAAGGCAAAATGGCAAAGCAAGGCAAGGCAAAGCAAACGGGTAAAGCAAGGTAATGCAAGGCAAAAGGGCAAAGAAAGGAAAGGCAAGGCAAGGCAAGACAAGGCCAAGTGAAAAAGCAAGGCAAGTCAAAAGACCAAAGCAAGGCAAGGCAAGGAAAGGCAAAAAGGCAAAGCAAGGCAAATCTACAGGGCAAAGCAAGGCAAGGCAAGGCAAAAGGGCAAAGCAAGGCAAGGCAAATGGGGAAAGCAAGGCAATGAAAGGCAAGGCAAAAGGGCAATGCAAGGCAAGGCAAAAGGGCAAAGAAAGGCACGGGAATGCAAGGCAAAATGGCAAAGTAAGGTAAGGCAAAGCAAAAGAGCAAAGCAAGGCAAGGCAAGGCAAAAGGGCAAAGCATGGCAAGGCAAGGAAAGGCAAAAGAGAAAAGAAGGGCAAGGCAAGGCAAGGCAAAACGGCAAAGTAAGGCAAGGCAAGGCAAATGGCAAAGCAAGGCAATACAAAGCAAGGCAAAAGAGCAAAGCAAAAGGGTAAAGCAAGGCAAGGCAAAAAGGCAAAGAAAGGCAAGGCAAGGAAAGGCAAAATGGAAAAGCATGGCAAAGCAAGGCAAAAGGGCAAAGTTAAGCAAGGCAAGTCAAAAGGGAAAGCAAGACAACGGAAGGCAAGGCAAAAAGGCAAAGAAAGGAAAGGCAAAAATGCAAAGCAAGGCAAGGCAAAAGGGCAAAGCAAGGCAAGGCAAAAGGGCAAAGCAAGGCAAGGCAAAAGGGCAAGGCCAGGCAAGGCAAGGCAAAGCAAAACGGCAAAGCAAGGCAAGGCAAGGCAAAAGGCTAAAGAAAGGGAAGGCAAAGCAAACGGGTAAAGCAAGGCAAGGCATGTCAAGGCAAAAAGGCAAAGAAAGGAAAGGCAAAGAAAGGCAAAACGGAAAAGCAAGGAAAGGTAAGGCAAGGTAAATGGGCAAAGCAAGGCAAGGCAAGGCAAAAGGGCAAAGCATGGTAAGGGAAGAGAAACGGGTAAAGAAAGTCAATGCAAGGCAAAAGGGCAAAGAAAGGCAAGGTAAGGCAAAAGAGCAAAGTAAGGCTAAGGCAAGGCAAGGCAAAAGGGCAAAGCAAGGAAAGGCAAAAGGGCAAAGGAAGACAATGCAAGGCAAGTCTACAGGGCAAAGCAAGGCAAGGCAAGGCAAAAGGGCAAAGCAAGGCAAGACAAATGGGGAAAGCAAGGCAATGAAAGGCAAGGCAAAAGGGCAATGAAAGGCAAGGTAAGGCAAAAACGCAAAGCAAGGCAAGGCAAAATGGCAAAGCAAGGCAAGGCAAAGCAAACGGGTAAAGCAAGGCAATGCAAAGCAAAAGGGCAAAGAAAGGCAAGGGACGGCAAGGCAAAAGGGCAAAGCAAGACAAGGCAAGGAAAGGCAAAAGAGAAAAGAAGGGCAAGGCAAGGCAAGGCAAAACGGCAAAGTAAGGCAAGGCAAGGCAAAAGGGCAAGGCAAGGCAAGGCAAAAGAGCAAAGCAAGGCAAGACAAGTCAAAAGGGCAAAGCAAGACAATGCAAGAGAAGGCAAAAGGGCAAACCAAGGCAAGGCAAATGGGGAAAGCAAGGTAATGAAAGGCAAGGGAAAAGGGCAAAGCAGGGCAAGGCAAGGCAAAAGGCTAAAGAAAGGGAAGGCAAAGCAAATGGTTAAAGCAAGGCAAGGCAAGGCAAAAAGGCAAAGAAAGGCAAGGCAAGGCAAGGCAAATGGGCAAAGCAAAGCAAGGTAAGGCAAGGTAAATGGGCAAAGCAAGGCAAGGCAAGGCAAAAGGGCAAAGCATGTGAAGGGAAGAGAAACGGGTAAAGAAGGGCAATGCAAGGCAAAAGGGTAAAGAAAGGCAAGGCAAGGAAAGGCAAGGCAAAATGAAAAAGAAAGGCAAGGCAAAAGGCCAAAGCAAGGCAAGGCAAGGCAAAAGAGCCAAGCAAGGAAAGGCAAAAGGGCAAAGCAAGACAATGCAAGGCAAGTCTAAATAGCAAAGCAAGGCAATGCAAGAGAAGGCAAAAGGGCAAACCAAGGCAAGGCAAATGGGGAAAGCAAGGTAATGAAAGGCAAGGGAAAAGGGCAAAGCAAGGCATTGCAAGGTAAAAAAGCAAACCAAGGCAAGGCAAGGGAAAAGGGCAAAGCTAAGCAAGGCAAGTCAAAAGGGAAAGCAAGACAAGGCATGGCAAGGCAAAAGGGCAATGCAAGGCAAGGTAAGGCAAAAACGCAAAGCGAGGCAAAGAAAAAGGGCAAAGAAAGGCAAGGGAAGGCAAGGCAAAAGTGCAAACCAAGGCATGCAAAGGCAACACAAAAGAGCAAAGCAAGGTAATGCAAGGCAAAAGGGCAAAGCAAGACAAGGCAAGGCAAGCCAAAAGGGAATAGCAAGGCAAGGCAAAACGGCCAAGCAAGGCAAGGCAAGGCAAAAGGGTAAAGAAAGGGAAGGCAAAGCAAACGGGTAATGCAAGGCAAGGCAAGGCAGAAAGGCAAAGAAAGGCAAAGAAAGGAAAGGCAAATGGGCAAAGCAAGGCAAGGCAAGTCAAGGCAAAAGAGAAAAGAAGGGCAAGGCAAGGCAAGGCAAAACGGAAAAGTAAGGAAAGGTAAGGCAAGGTAAATGGGCAAAGCAAGGCAAGGCAAGGCAAAAGGGCATAGCAAGGAAAGGCAAAAGGGCAAAGGAAGACAAAGCAAGGCAAGTCTAAAGGGCAAAGCAAGGCAAGGAAAAGGCAAGGCATAAAGGCAAACCAAGGCAAGGCAAGGAAAAATGGAAAAGCTAAGCAAGGAAAGTCAAACGTGAAAGCAAGACAATGCAAGGCAAGGCAAAATGGCAAAGCAAGGCAAGGCAAAGGAAAGGGGTAAAGCAAGGCAATGCAAGGCAAAAGGGCAAAGAAAGGCAAGGCAAGGAAAGGCAAGACAAGGCCAAGTGAAAAAGCAAGGCAAGGCAAAAGAGCAAAGCAAGGCAAGGCAAGGCAAAAAGGCAAAGCAAGGAAAGGCAAAAGGGAAAAGCAAGACAACGCAAGGCAAGGCAAAAGGGCAAAGAAAGGCAAGGGAAGGCAAGGCAAAAGGGCAAAGCATGGTAAGGGAAGAGAAACGGGTAAAGAAAGGCAATGCAAGGCAAAAGGGCAAAGAAAGGAAAGGCAAAAGGGCAAAGGAAGACAATGCAAGGCAAGTCTAAAGGGCAAAGCAAGGCAAGGCAAGGCAAGGCAAAAGGGCAAAGCAAGGAAAGGCAAATGGGGAAAGCAAGGTAATGAAAGGCAAGGGAAAAGGGCAAAGCAGGGCAAGGCAAGGCAAAAGGCTAAAGAAAGGGAAGGCAAAGCAAATGGTTAAAGCAAGGCAAGGCAAGGCAAATGGGCAAAGCAAAGCAAGGTAAGGCAAGGTAAATGGGCAAAGCAAGGCAAGGCAAGGCAAAAGGGCAAAGCATGTCAAGGGAAGAGAAACGGGTAAAGAAGGGCAATGCAAGGCGAAAGGGCAAAGAAAGGCAAGGCAAGGAAAGGCAAGGCAAAATGAAAAAGAAAGGCAAGGCAAAAGGCCAAAGCAAGGCAAGGCAAGGCAAAAGAGCAAAGCAAGGCGAGGCAAGGCAAGGCAAAAGGGCAAAGAAAGGAAAGGCAAGGAAAGGCAAAACGGAGAAGTAAGGAAAGGTAAGGCAAGGTAAAAATGGCAAAGCAAGGCAAGGCAAGGCAAAAGGGCAAAGCATGGTAAGGGAAGAGAAACGGGTAAAGAAAGGCAATACAAGGCAAAAGGGCAAAGAAAGGCAAGGTAATGCAAAAGAGCAAAGTAAGGCTAGGAAAGGCAAGGCAAAAGGGCAAAGCAAGGCATGGCAAGGGAAAAGGGCAAAGCTAAGCAATGAAAGTCAAAAGGGAAAGCAAGACAAGGCAAGGCAAGGCAAAAGTGCAATGCAAGACAAGGTAAGGCAAAAACGCAAAGCAAGGCAAGGCAAAATGGCAAAGTAAGGCAAGGCAAAGCAAACGGGTAAAGCAAGGCAATGCAAGGCAAAAGGGCAAAGAAAGGCAAGGCAAGGAAAGGCAAAAATGAAAAGCAAGGCAAGGCAAAAGGGCAAAGAAAGGCAAGGGAAGGCAAGGCAAAAGTGCAAACCAAGGCATGCAAAGGCAACACAAAAGAGCAAAGCAAGGCAGGGAAAAGGGCAAAGCAAGGAAAGGCAAGGAAAGGGAAAAGGGTAAAGCAAGGTAATGCAAGGCAAAAGGGCAAAGCAAGGAAAGGCAAGGCAAAAAGGTAAAGAAAGGGAAGGCAAAGCAAACGGGTAAAGCAAGGCAAGGCAAGGCAAAAAGGCAAAGAAAGGCAAAGAAAGGAAAGGCAAATGGGCAAAACAAGGCAAGGCAATTCAAGGCAAAAAGGCAAAGAAAGGAAAGGCAAGGAAAGGCAAAACGGAAAAGCAAGGAAAGGTAAGGCAAGGTAAATGGGCAAAGCAAGGCAAGGCAAGGCAAAATGGCAAAGCAGGGTAAGGGAAGAGAAACGGGTAAAGAAAGGCAATGCAAGGCAAAAGGGCAAAGAAAGGCAAGGTAAGGCAAAAGAGCAAAGGAAGGCTAGGAAAGGCAAGGCAAAAGGGCAAAGCAAGGCATGGCAAGGCATAAAGGCAAACCAAGGCAAGGCAAGGGAAAAGGGCAAAGCTAAGCAAGGAAAGTCAAAAGGGAAAGCAAGACAAGGCAAGGCAAGGCAAAAGGGCAATGCAAGGCAAGGTAAGGCAAAAACGCAAAGCAAGGCAAGGCAAAATGGCAAAGCAAGGCAAGGCAAAGCAAACGGGTAAAGCAAGGCAATGCAAAGCAAAAGGGCAAAGAAAGGCAAGGGAAGGCAAGGCAAAAGGGCAAAGCAAGAGAAGGCAAGGAAAGGCAAAAGAGAAAAGAAGGGCAAGGCAAGGCAAGGCAAAACGGCAAAGTAAGGCAAGGCAAGGCAAAAGGGCAAGGCAAGGCAAGGCAAAAGAGCAAAGCAAGGCAAGACAAGTCAAAAGGGCACTGCAAGGCAATGCAAGAGAAGGCAAAAGGGCAAACCAAGGCAAGGCAAATGGGGAAAGCAAGGTAATGAAAGGCAAAGGAAAAGGGCAAAGCAGGGCAAGGCAAGGCAAAAGGCTAAAGAAAGGGAAGGCAAAGCAAATGGGCAAAGCAAGCAAGGAAAGTCAAAAGGGAAAGCAAGACAAAGCAAGGCTAGGCAAAAGGGCAATGCAAGGCAAGGTAAGGCAAAAACGCAAAGCAAGGCAAGGCAAAATGGCAAAGCAAGGCAAGGCAAAGCAAACGGGTAAAGCAAGGCAATGCAAGGCAAAAGGGCAAAGAAAGGCAAGGCAAGGAAAGGCAAAAATGAAAAGCAAGGCAAGGCAAAAGGGCAAAGAAAGGCAAGGGAAGGCAAGGCAAAAGTGCAAACCAAGGCATGCAAAGGCAACACAAAAGAGCAAAGCAAGGCAAGGCAACGCAAAAGGGCAAAGCAAGGCAAGGCAAAAGGGCAAAGCAAGGAAAGGCAAGGAAAGGGAAAAGGGAAAAGCAAGGTAATACAAGGCAAAAGGGCAAAGCAAGGCAAGGCAAGGCAAAAGGGTAAAGAAAGGGAAGGCAAAGCAAACGGGTAAAGCAAGGCAAGGCAAGGCAAAAAGGCAAAGAAAGGCAAAGAAAGGAAAGGCAAATGGGCAAAGCAAGGCAAGGCAAGTCAAGGCAAAAAGGCAAAGAAAGGAAAGGCAAGGAAAGGCAAAACGGAAAAGCAAGGAAAGGTAAGGCAAGGTAAATGGGCAAAGCAAGGCAAGGCAAGGCAAAATGGCAAAGCATGGCAAGGGAAGAGAAACGGGTAAAGAAAGGCAATGCAAGACAAAAGGGCAAAGAAAGGCAAGGTAAGGCAAAAGAGCAAAGTAAGGCTAAGGCAAGGCAAGGCAAATGGCAAAGCAAGGAAAGGCAAAAGGGCAAAGGAAGACAATGCAAGGCAAGTCTACAGGGCAAAGCAAGGCAAGGCAAGGCAAAAGGGCAAAGCAAGGCAAGGCAAATGGGGAAAGCAAGGCAATGAAAGGCAGGGCAAAAGGGCAATGCAAGGCAAGGTAAGGCAAAAACGCAAAGCAAGGCAAGGCAAAATGGCAAAGCAAGGCAAGGCAAAGCAAACGGGTAAAGCAAGGTAATGCAAGGCAAAAGGGCAAAGAAAGGAAAGGCAAGGCAAGGCAAGACAAGGCCAAGTGAAAAAGCAAGGCAAGTCAAAAGACCAAAGCAAGGCAAGGCAAGGAAAGGCAAAAAGGCAAAGCAAGGCAAATCTACAGGGCAAAGCAAGGCAAGGCAAGGCAAAAGGGCAAAGCAAGGCAAGGCAAATGGGGAAAGCAAGGCAATGAAAGGCAAGGCAAAAGGGCAATGCAAGGCAAGGCAAAAGGGCAAAGAAAGGCACGGGAATGCAAGGCAAAATGGCAAAGTAAGGTAAGGCAAAGCAAAAGAGCAAAGCAAGGCAAGGCAAGGCAAAAGGGCAAAGCATGGCAAGGCAAGGAAAGGCAAAAGAGAAAAGAAGGGCAAGGCAAGGCAAGGCAAAACGGCAAAGTAAGGCAAGGCAAGGCAAATGGCAAAGCAAGGCAATACAAAGCAAGGCAAAAGAGCAAAGCAAAAGGGTAAAGCAAGGCAAGGCAAAAAGGCAAAGAAAGGCAAGGCAAGGAAAGGCAAAATGGAAAAGCATGGCAAAGCAAGGCAAAAGGGCAAAGTTAAGCAAGGCAAGTCAAAAGGGAAAGCAAGACAACGGAAGGCAAGGCAAAAAGGCAAAGAAAGGAAAGGCAAAAATGCAAAGCAAGGCAAGGCAAAAGGGCAAAGCAAGGCAAGGCAAAAGGGCAAAGCAAGGCAAGGCAAAAGGGCAAGGCCAGGCAAGGCAAGGCAAAGCAAAACGGCAAAGCAAGGCAAGGCAAGGCAAAAGGCTAAAGAAAGGGAAGGCAAAGCAAACGGGTAAAGCAAGGCAAGGCATGTCAAGGCAAAAAGGCAAAGAAAGGAAAGGCAAAGAAAGGCAAAACGGAAAAGCAAGGAAAGGTAAGGCAAGGTAAATGGGCAAAGCAAGGCAAGGCAAGGCAAAAGGGCAAAGCATGGTAAGGGAAGAGAAACGGGTAAAGAAAGTCAATGCAAGGCAAAAGGGCAAAGAAAGGCAAGGTAAGGCAAAAGAGCAAAGTAAGGCTAAGGCAAGGCAAGGCAAAAGGGCAAAGCAAGGAAAGGCAAAAGGGCAAAGGAAGACAATGCAAGGCAAGTCTACAGGGCAAAGCAAGGCAAGGCAAGGCAAAAGGGCAAAGCAAGGCAAGACAAATGGGGAAAGCAAGGCAATGAAAGGCAAGGCAAAAGGGCAATGAAAGGCAAGGTAAGGCAAAAACGCAAAGCAAGGCAAGGCAAAATGGCAAAGCAAGGCAAGGCAAAGCAAACGGGTAAAGCAAGGCAATGCAAAGCAAAAGGGCAAAGAAAGGCAAGGGACGGCAAGGCAAAAGGGCAAAGCAAGACAAGGCAAGGAAAGGCAAAAGAGAAAAGAAGGGCAAGGCAAGGCAAGGCAAAACGGCAAAGTAAGGCAAGGCAAGGCAAAAGGGCAAGGCAAGGCAAGGCAAAAGAGCAAAGCAAGGCAAGACAAGTCAAAAGGGCAAAGCAAGACAATGCAAGAGAAGGCAAAAGGGCAAACCAAGGCAAGGCAAATGGGGAAAGCAAGGTAATGAAAGGCAAGGGAAAAGGGCAAAGCAGGGCAAGGCAAGGCAAAAGGCTAAAGAAAGGGAAGGCAAAGCAAATGGTTAAAGCAAGGCAAGGCAAGGCAAAAAGGCAAAGAAAGGCAAGGCAAGGCAAGGCAAATGGGCAAAGCAAAGCAAGGTAAGGCAAGGTAAATGGGCAAAGCAAGGCAAGGCAAGGCAAAAGGGCAAAGCATGTGAAGGGAAGAGAAACGGGTAAAGAAGGGCAATGCAAGGCAAAAGGGTAAAGAAAGGCAAGGCAAGGAAAGGCAAGGCAAAATGAAAAAGAAAGGCAAGGCAAAAGGCCAAAGCAAGGCAAGGCAAGGCAAAAGAGCCAAGCAAGGAAAGGCAAAAGGGCAAAGCAAGACAATGCAAGGCAAGTCTAAATAGCAAAGCAAGGCAATGCAAGAGAAGGCAAAAGGGCAAACCAAGGCAAGGCAAATGGGGAAAGCAAGGTAATGAAAGGCAAGGGAAAAGGGCAAAGCAAGGCATTGCAAGGTAAAAAAGCAAACCAAGGCAAGGCAAGGGAAAAGGGCAAAGCTAAGCAAGGCAAGTCAAAAGGGAAAGCAAGACAAGGCATGGCAAGGCAAAAGGGCAATGCAAGGCAAGGTAAGGCAAAAACGCAAAGCGAGGCAAAGAAAAAGGGCAAAGAAAGGCAAGGGAAGGCAAGGCAAAAGTGCAAACCAAGGCATGCAAAGGCAACACAAAAGAGCAAAGCAAGGTAATGCAAGGCAAAAGGGCAAAGCAAGACAAGGCAAGGCAAGCCAAAAGGGAATAGCAAGGCAAGGCAAAACGGCCAAGCAAGGCAAGGCAAGGCAAAAGGGTAAAGAAAGGGAAGGCAAAGCAAACGGGTAATGCAAGGCAAGGCAAGGCAAAAAGGCAAAGAAAGGCAAAGAAAGGAAAGGCAAATGGGCAAAGCAAGGCAAGGCAAGTCAAGGCAAAAGAGAAAAGAAGGGCAAGGCAAGGCAAGGCAAAACGGAAAAGTAAGGAAAGGTAAGGCAAGGTAAATGGGCAAAGCAAGGCAAGGCAAGGCAAAAGGGCATAGCAAGGAAAGGCAAAAGGGCAAAGGAAGACAAAGCAAGGCAAGTCTAAAGGGCAAAGCAAGGCAAGGAAAAGGCAAGGCATAAAGGCAAACCAAGGCAAGGCAAGGAAAAATGGAAAAGCTAAGCAAGGAAAGTCAAACGTGAAAGCAAGACAATGCAAGGCAAGGCAAAATGGCAAAGCAAGGCAAGGCAAAGGAAAGGGGTAAAGCAAGGCAATGCAAGGCAAAAGGGCAAAGAAAGGCAAGGCAAGGAAAGGCAAGACAAGGCCAAGTGAAAAAGCAAGGCAAGGCAAAAGAGCAAAGCAAGGCAAGGCAAGGCAAAAAGGCAAAGCAAGGAAAGGCAAAAGGGAAAAGCAAGACAACGCAAGGCAAGGCAAAAGGGCAAAGAAAGGCAAGGGAAGGCAAGGCAAAAGGGCAAAGCATGGTAAGGGAAGAGAAACGGGTAAAGAAAGGCAATGCAAGGCAAAAGGGCAAAGAAAGGAAAGGCAAAAGGGCAAAGGAAGACAATGCAAGGCAAGTCTAAAGGGCAAAGCAAGGCAAGGCAAGGCAAGGCAAAAGGGCAAAGCAAGGAAAGGCAAATGGGGAAAGCAAGGTAATGAAAGGCAAGGGAAAAGGGCAAAGCAGGGCAAGGCAAGGCAAAAGGCTAAAGAAAGGGAAGGCAAAGCAAATGGTTAAAGCAAGGCAAGGCAAGGCAAATGGGCAAAGCAAAGCAAGGTAAGGCAAGGTAAATGGGCAAAGCAAGGCAAGGCAAGGCAAAAGGGCAAAGCATGTCAAGGGAAGAGAAACGGGTAAAGAAGGGCAATGCAAGGCGAAAGGGCAAAGAAAGGCAAGGCAAGGAAAGGCAAGGCAAAATGAAAAAGAAAGGCAAGGCAAAAGGCCAAAGCAAGGCAAGGCAAGGCAAAAGAGCAAAGCAAGGCGAGGCAAGGCAAGGCAAAAGGGCAAAGAAAGGAAAGGCAAGGAAAGGCAAAACGGAGAAGTAAGGAAAGGTAAGGCAAGGTAAAAATGGCAAAGCAAGGCAAGGCAAGGCAAAAGGGCAAAGCATGGTAAGGGAAGAGAAACGGGTAAAGAAAGGCAATACAAGGCAAAAGGGCAAAGAAAGGCAAGGTAATGCAAAAGAGCAAAGTAAGGCTAGGAAAGGCAAGGCAAAAGGGCAAAGCAAGGCATGGCAAGGGAAAAGGGCAAAGCTAAGCAATGAAAGTCAAAAGGGAAAGCAAGACAAGGCAAGGCAAGGCAAAAGTGCAATGCAAGACAAGGTAAGGCAAAAACGCAAAGCAAGGCAAGGCAAAATGGCAAAGTAAGGCAAGGCAAAGCAAACGGGTAAAGCAAGGCAATGCAAGGCAAAAGGGCAAAGAAAGGCAAGGCAAGGAAAGGCAAAAATGAAAAGCAAGGCAAGGCAAAAGGGCAAAGAAAGGCAAGGGAAGGCAAGGCAAAAGTGCAAACCAAGGCATGCAAAGGCAACACAAAAGAGCAAAGCAAGGCAGGGAAAAGGGCAAAGCAAGGAAAGGCAAGGAAAGGGAAAAGGGTAAAGCAAGGTAATGCAAGGCAAAAGGGCAAAGCAAGGAAAGGCAAGGCAAAAAGGTAAAGAAAGGGAAGGCAAAGCAAACGGGTAAAGCAAGGCAAGGCAAGGCAAAAAGGCAAAGAAAGGCAAAGAAAGGAAAGGCAAATGGGCAAAACAAGGCAAGGCAATTCAAGGCAAAAAGGCGAAGAAAGGAAAGGCAAGGAAAGGCAAAACGGAAAAGCAAGGAAAGGTAAGGCAAGGTAAATGGGCAAAGCAAGGCAAGGCAAGGCAAAATGGCAAAGCATGGTAAGGGAAGAGAAACGGGTAAAGAAAGGCAATAGAAGGCAAAAGGGCAAAGAAAGGCAAGGTAAGGCAAAAGAGCAAAGGAAGGCTAGGAAAGGCAAGGCAAAAGGGCAAAGCAAGGCATGGCAAGGCATAAAGGCAAACCAAGGCAAGGCAAGGGAAAAGGGCAAAGCTAAGCAAGGAAAGTCAAAAGGGAAAGCAAGACAAGGCAAGGCAAGGCAAAAGGGCAATGCAAGGCAAGGTAAGGCAAAAACGCAAAGCAAGGCAAGGCAAAATGGCAAAGCAAGGCAAGGCAAAGCAAACGGGTAAAGCAAGGCAATGCAAAGCAAAAGGGCAAAGAAAGGCAAGGGAAGGCAAGGCAAAAGGGCAAAGCAAGAGAAGGCAAGGAAAGGCAAAAGAGAAAAGAAGGGCAAGGCAAGGCAAGGCAAAACGGCAAAGTAAGGCAAGGCAAGGCAAAAGGGCAAGGCAAGGCAAGGCAAAAGAGCAAAGCAAGGCAAGACAAGTCAAAAGGGCAAAGCAAGGCAATGCAAGAGAAGGCAAAAGGGCAAACCAAGGCAAGGCAATTGGGGAAAGCAAGGTAATGAAAGGCAAAGGAAAAGGGCAAAGCAGGGCAAGGCAAGGCAAAAGGCTAAAGAAAGGGAAGGCAAAGCAAATGGGCAAAGCAAGCAAGGAAAGTCAAAAGGGAAAGCAAGACAAAGCAAGGCTAGGCAAAAGGGCAATGCAAGGCAAGGTAAGGCAAAAACGCAAAGCAAGGCAAGGCAAAATGGCAAAGCAAGGCAAGGCAAAGCAAACGGGTAAAGCAAGGCAATGCAAGGCAAAAGGGCAAAGAAAGGCAAGGCAAGGAAAGGCAAAAATGAAAAGCAAGGCAAGGCAAAAGGGCAAAGAAAGGCAAGGGAAGGCAAGGCAAAAGTGCAAACCAAGGCATGCAAAGGCAACACAAAAGAGCAAAGCAAGGCAAGGCAACGCAAAAGGGCAAAGCAAGGCAAGGCAAAAGGGCAAAGCAAGGAAAGGCAAGGAAAGGGAAAAGGGAAAAGCAAGGTAATACAAGGCAAAAGGGCAAAGCAAGGCAAGGCAAGGCAAAAGGGTAAAGAAAGGGAAGGCAAAGCAAACGGGTAAAGCAAGGCAAGGCAAGGCAAAAAGGCAAAGAAAGGAAAGGCAAAGAAAGGCAAATGGGCAAAACAAGGCAAGGCAAGTCAAGGCAAAAAGGCAAAGAAAGGAAAGGCAAGGAAAGGCAAAACGGAAAAGCAAGGAAAGGTAAGGCAAGGTAAATGGGCAAAGCAAGGCAAGGCAAGGCAAAAGGGCAAAGCATGGCAAGGGAAGAGAAACGGGTAAAGAAAGGCAATGCAAGACAAAAGGGCAAAGAAAGGCAAGGTAAGGCAAAAGAGCAAAGCAAGGCAAGGCAAGGCAAGGCAAAAGGGCAAAGCAAGGAAAGGCAAATGGGGAAAGCAAGGTAATGAAAGGCAAGGGAAAAGGGCAAAGCAGGGCAAGGCAAGGCAAAAGGCTAAAGAAAGGGAAGGCAAAGCAAATGGTTAAAGCAAGGCAAGGCAAGGCAAATGGGCAAAGCAAAGCAAGGTAAGGCAAGGTAAATGGGCAAAGCAAGGCAAGGCAAGGCAAAAGGGCAAAGCATGTCAAGGGAAGAGAAACGGGTAAAGAAGGGCAATGCAAGGCGAAAGGGCAAAGAAAGGCAAGGCAAGGAAAGGCAAGGCAAAATGAAAAAGAAAGGCAAGGCAAAAGGCCAAAGCAAGGCAAGGCAAGGCAAAAGAGCAAAGCAAGGCGAGGCAAGGCAAGGCAAAAGGGCAAAGAAAGGAAAGGCAAGGAAAGGCAAAACGGAGAAGTAAGGAAAGGTAAGGCAAGGTAAAAATGGCAAAGCAAGGCAAGGCAAGGCAAAAGGGCAAAGCATGGTAAGGGAAGAGAAACGGGTAAAGAAAGGCAATACAAGGCAAAAGGGCAAAGAAAGGCAAGGTAATGCAAAAGAGCAAAGTAAGGCTAGGAAAGGCAAGGCAAAAGGGCAAAGCAAGGCATGGCAAGGGAAAAGGGCAAAGCTAAGCAATGAAAGTCAAAAGGGAAAGCAAGACAAGGCAAGGCAAGGCAAAAGTGCAATGCAAGACAAGGTAAGGCAAAAACGCAAAGCAAGGCAAGGCAAAATGGCAAAGTAAGGCAAGGCAAAGCAAACGGGTAAAGCAAGGCAATGCAAGGCAAAAGGGCAAAGAAAGGCAAGGCAAGGAAAGGCAAAAATGAAAAGCAAGGCAAGGCAAAAGGGCAAAGAAAGGCAAGGGAAGGCAAGGCAAAAGTGCAAACCAAGGCATGCAAAGGCAACACAAAAGAGCAAAGCAAGGCAGGGAAAAGGGCAAAGCAAGGAAAGGCAAGGAAAGGGAAAAGGGTAAAGCAAGGTAATGCAAGGCAAAAGGGCAAAGCAAGGAAAGGCAAGGCAAAAAGGTAAAGAAAGGGAAGGCAAAGTAAACGGGTAAAGCAAGGCAAGGCAAGGCAAAAAGGCAAAGAAAGGCAAAGAAAGGAAAGGCAAATGGGCAAAACAAGGCAAGGCAATTCAAGGCAAAAAGGCGAAGAAAGGAAAGGCAAGGAAAGGCAAAACGGAAAAGCAAGGAAAGGTAAGGCAAGGTAAATGGGCAAAGCAAGGCAAGGCAAGGCAAAATGGCAAAGCATGGTAAGGGAAGAGAAACGGGTAAAGAAAGGCAATAGAAGGCAAAAGGGCAAAGAAAGGCAAGGTAAGGCAAAAGAGCAAAGGAAGGCTAGGAAAGGCAAGGCAAAAGGGCAAAGCAAGGCATGGCAAGGCATAAAGGCAAACCAAGGCAAGGCAAGGGAAAAGGGCAAAGCTAAGCAAGGAAAGTCAAAAGGGAAAGCAAGACAAGGCAAGGCAAGGCAAAAGGGCAATGCAAGGCAAGGTAAGGCAAAAACGCAAAGCAAGGCAAGGCAAAATGGCAAAGCAAGGCAAGGCAAAGCAAACGGGTAAAGCAAGGCAATGCAAAGCAAAAGGGCAAAGAAAGGCAAGGGAAGGCAAGGCAAAAGGGCAAAGCAAGAGAAGGCAAGGAAAGGCAAAAGAGAAAAGAAGGGCAAGGCAAGGCAAGGCAAAACGGCAAAGTAAGGCAAGGCAAGGCAAAAGGGCAAGGCAAGGCAAGGCAAAAGAGCAAAGCAAGGCAAGACAAGTCAAAAGGGCAAAGCAAGGCAATGCAAGAGAAGGCAAAAGGGCAAACCAAGGCAAGGCAATTGGGGAAAGCAAGGTAATGAAAGGCAAAGGAAAAGGGCAAAGCAGGGCAAGGCAAGGCAAAAGGCTAAAGAAAGGGAAGGCAAAGCAAATGGGCAAAGCAAGCAAGGAAAGTCAAAAGGGAAAGCAAGACAAAGCAAGGCTAGGCAAAAGGGCAATGCAAGGCAAGGTAAGGCAAAAACGCAAAGCAAGGCAAGGCAAAATGGCAAAGCAAGGCAAGGCAAAGCAAACGGGTAAAGCAAGGCAATGCAAGGCAAAAGGGCAAAGAAAGGCAAGGCAAGGAAAGGCAAAAATGAAAAGCAAGGCAAGGCAAAAGGGCAAAGAAAGGCAAGGGAAGGCAAGGCAAAAGTGCAAACCAAGGCATGCAAAGGCAACACAAAAGAGCAAAGCAAGGCAAGGCAACGCAAAAGGGCAAAGCAAGGCAAGGCAAAAGGGCAAAGCAAGGAAAGGAAAGGAAAGGGAAAAGGGAAAAGCAAGGTAATACAAGGCAAAAGGGCAAAGCAAGGCAAGGCAAGGCAAAAGGGTAAAGAAAGGGAAGGCAAAGCAAACGGGTAAAGCAAGGCAAGGCAAGGCAAAAAGGCAAAGAAAGGCAAAGAAAGGAAAGGCAAATGGGCAAAGCAAGGCAAGGCAAGTCAAGGCAAAAAGGCAAAGAAAGGAAAGGCAAGGAAAGGCAAAACGGAAAAGCAAGGAAAGGTAAGGCAAGGTAAATGGGCAAAGCAAGGCAAGGCAAGGCAAAAGGGCAAAGCATGGCAAGGGAAGAGAAACGGGTAAAGAAAGGCAATGCAAGACAAAAGGGCAAAGAAAGGCAAGGTAAGGCAAAAGAGCAAAGTAAGGCTAAGGCAAGGCAAGGCAAATGGCAAAGCAAGGAAAGGCAAAAGGGCAAAGGAAGACAATGCAAGGCAAGTCTACAGGGCAAAGCAAGGCAAGGCAAGGCAAAAGGGCAAAGCAAGGCAAGGCAAATGGGGAAAGCAAGGCAATGAAAGGCAGGGCAAAAGGGCAATGCAAGGCAAGGTAAGGCAAAAACGCAAAGCAAGGCAAGGCAAAATGGCAAAGCAAGGCAAGGCAAAGCAAACGGGTAAAGCAAGGTAATGCAAGGCAAAAGGGCAAAGAAAGGAAAGGCAAGGCAAGGCAAGACAAGGCCAAGTGAAAAAGCAAGGCAAGTCAAAAGACCAAAGCAAGGCAAGGCAAGGAAAGGCAAAAAGGCAAAGCAAGGCAAATCTACAGGGCAAAGCAAGGCAAGGCAAGGCAAAAGGGCAAAGCAAGGCAAGGCAAATGGGGAAAGCAAGGCAATGAAAGGCAAGGCAAAAGGGCAATGCAAGGCAAGGTAAGGCAAAAACGCAAAGCAAGGCAAGGCAAATTGGCAAAGCAAGGCAAGGCAAAGCAAACGGGTAAAGCAAGGCAATGCAAGGCAAGGAAAGACAAGGCCAAGTGAAAAAGCAAGGCAAGGCAAAAGACCAAAGCAAGGCAAGGCAAGGCAAAAAGGCAAAGCAAGGAAAGGCAAAAGGGCAAAGCAAGACAATGCAAGGCAAGGCAAAAGGGCAAAGAAAGGCACGGGAATGCAAGGCAAAATGGCAAAGTAAGGTAAGGCAAAGCAAAAGAGCAAAGCAAGGCAAGGCAAGGCAAAAGGGCAAAGCATGGCAAGGCAAGGAAAGGCAAAAGAGAAAAGAAGGGCAAGGCAAGGCAAGGCAAAACGGCAAAGTAAGGCAAGGCAAGGCAAATGGCAAAGCAAGGCAATACAAAGCAAGGCAAAAGAGCAAAGCAAAAGGGTAAAGCAAGGCAAGGCAAAAAGGCAAAGAAAGGCAAGGCAAGGAAAGGCAAAATGGAAAAGCATGGCAAAGCAAGGCAAAAGGGCAAAGTTAAGCAAGGCAAGTCAAAAGGGAAAGCAAGACAACGGAAGGCAAGGCAAAAAGGCAAAGAAAGGAAAGGCAAAAATGCAAAGCAAGGCAAGGCAAAAGGGCAAAGCAAGGCAAGGCAAAAGGGCAAGGCCAGGCAAGGCAAGGCAAAGCAAAACGGCAAAGCAAGGCAAGGCAAAAGGCTAAAGAAAGGGAAGGCAAAGCAAACGGGTAAAGCAAGGCAAGGCACGTCAAGGCAAAAAGGCAAAGAAAGGAAAGGCAAAGAAAGGCAAAACGGAAAAGCAAGGAAAGGTAAGGCAAGGTAAATGGGCAAAGCAAGGCAAGGCAAGTCAAGGCAAAACGGCAAAGAAAGGAAAAACAAGGAAGGGCAAAACGGAAAAGCAAGGAAAGGTAAGGCAAGGTAAATGAGCAAAGCAAGGCAAGGCAAGGCAAAAGGGCAAAGCATGGTAAGGGAAGAGAAACGGGTAAAGAAAGGCAATGCAAGGCAAAAGGGCAAAGAAAGGAAAGGCAAAAGGGCAAAGGAAGACAATGCAAGGCAAGTCTAAAGGGCAAAGCAAGGCAAGGCAAGGCAAGGCAAAAGGGCAAAGCAAGGAAAGGCAAATGGGGAAAGCAAGGTAATGAAAGGCAAGGGAAAAGGGCAAAGCAGGGCAAGGCAAGGCAAAAGGCTAAAGAAAGGGAAGGCAAAGCAAATGGTTAAAGCAAGGCAAGGCAAGGCAAATGGGCAAAGCAAAGCAAGGTAAGGCAAGGTAAATGGGCAAAGCAAGGCAAGGCAAGGCAAAAGGGCAAAGCATGTCAAGGGAAGAGAAACGGGTAAAGAAGGGCAATGCAAGGCGAAAGGGCAAAGAAAGGCAAGGCAAGGAAAGGCAAGGCAAAATGAAAAAGAAAGGCAAGGCAAAAGGCCAAAGCAAGGCAAGGCAAGGCAAAAGAGCAAAGCAAGGCGAGGCAAGGCAAGGCAAAAGGGCAAAGAAAGGAAAGGCAAGGAAAGGCAAAACGGAGAAGTAAGGAAAGGTAAGGCAAGGTAAAAATGGCAAAGCAAGGCAAGGCAAGGCAAAAGGGCAAAGCATGGTAAGGGAAGAGAAACGGGTAAAGAAAGGCAATACAAGGCAAAAGGGCAAAGAAAGGCAAGGTAATGCAAAAGAGCAAAGTAAGGCTAGGAAAGGCAAGGCAAAAGGGCAAAGCAAGGCATGGCAAGGGAAAAGGGCAAAGCTAAGCAATGAAAGTCAAAAGGGAAAGCAAGACAAGGCAAGGCAAGGCAAAAGTGCAATGCAAGACAAGGTAAGGCAAAAACGCAAAGCAAGGCAAGGCAAAATGGCAAAGTAAGGCAAGGCAAAGCAAACGGGTAAAGCAAGGCAATGCAAGGCAAAAGGGCAAAGAAAGGCAAGGCAAGGAAAGGCAAAAATGAAAAGCAAGGCAAGGCAAAAGGGCAAAGAAAGGCAAGGGAAGGCAAGGCAAAAGTGCAAACCAAGGCATGCAAAGGCAACACAAAAGAGCAAAGCAAGGCAGGGAAAAGGGCAAAGCAAGGAAAGGCAAGGAAAGGGAAAAGAGTAAAGCAAGGTAATGCAAGGCAAAAGGGCAAAGCAAGGAAAGGCAAGGCAAAAAGGTAAAGAAAGGGAAGGCAAAGCAAACGGGTAAAGCAAGGCAAGGCAAGGCAAAAAGGCAAAGAAAGGCAAAGAAAGGAAAGGCAAATGGGCAAAACAAGGCAAGGCAATTCAAGGCAAAAAGGCAAAGAAAGGAAAGGCAAGGAAAGGCAAAACGGAAAAGCAAGGAAAGGTAAGGCAAGGTAAATGGGCAAAGCAAGGCAAGGCAAGGCAAAATGGCAAAGCATGGTAAAGGAAGAGAAACGGGTAAAGAAAGGCAATGCAAGGCAAAAGGGCAAAGAAAGGCAAGGTAAGGCAAAAGAGCAAAGGAAGGCTAGGAAAGGCAAGGCAAAAGGGCAAAGCAAGGCATGGCAAGGCATAAAGGCAAACCAAGGCAAGGCAAGGGAAAAGGGCAAAGCTAAGCAAGGAAAGTCAAAAGGGAAAGCAAGACAAGGCAAGGCAAGGCAAAAGGGCAATGCAAGGCAAGGTAAGGCAAAAACGCAAAGCAAGGCAAGGCAAAATGGCAAAGCAAGGCAAGGCAAAGCAAACGGGTAAAGCAAGGCAATGCAAAGCAAAAGGGCAAAGAAAGGCAAGGGAAGGCAAGGCAAAAGGGCAAAGCAAGAGAAGGCAAGGAAAGGCAAAAGAGAAAAGAAGGGCAAGGCAAGGCAAGGCAAAACGGCAAAGTAAGGCAAGGCAAGGCAAAAGGGCAAGGCAAGGCAAGGCAAAAGAGCAAAGCAAGGCAAGACAAGTCAAAAGGGCACTGCAAGGCAATGCAAGAGAAGGCAAAAGGGCAAACCAAGGCAAGGCAATTGGGGAAAGCAAGGTAATGAAAGGCAAAGGAAAAGGGCAAAGCAGGGCAAGGCAAGGCAAAAGGCTAAAGAAAGGGAAGGCAAAGCAAATGGGCAAAGCAAGCAAGGAAAGTCAAAAGGGAAAGCAAGACAAAGCAAGGCTAGGCAAAAGGGCAATGCAAGGCAAGGTAAGGCAAAAACGCAAAGCAAGGCAAGGCAAAATGGCAAAGCAAGGCAAGGCAAAGCAAACGGGTAAAGCAAGGCAATGCAAGGCAAAAGGGCAAAGAAAGGCAAGGCAAGGAAAGGCAAAAATGAAAAGCAAGGCAAGGCAAAAGGGCAAAGAAAGGCAAGGGAAGGCAAGGCAAAAGTGCAAACCAAGGCATGCAAAGGCAACACAAAAGAGCAAAGCAAGGCAAGGCAACGCAAAAGGGCAAAGCAAGGCAAGGCAAAAGGGCAAAGCAAGGAAAGGCAAGGAAAGGGAAAAGGGAAAAGCAAGGTAATACAAGGCAAAAGGGCAAAGCAAGGCAAGGCAAGGCAAAAGGGTAAAGAAAGGGAAGGCAAAGCAAACGGGTAAAGCAAGGCAAGGCAAGGCAAAAAGGCAAAGAAAGGCAAAGAAAGGAAAGGCAAATGGGCAAAGCAAGGCAAGGCAAGTCAAGGCAAAAAGGCAAAGAAAGGAAAGGCAAGGAAAGGCAAAACGGAAAAGCAAGGAAAGGTAAGGCAAGGTAAATGGGCAAAGCAAGGCAAGGCAAGGCAAAATGGCAAAGCATGGCAAGGGAAGAGAAACGGGTAAAGAAAGGCAATGCAAGACAAAAGGGCAAAGAAAGGCAAGGTAAGGCAAAAGAGCAAAGTAAGGCTAAGGCAAGGCAAGGCAAACGGCAAAGCAAGGAAAGGCAAAAGGGCAAAGGAAGACAATGCAAGGCAAGTCTACAGGGCAAAGCAAGGCAAGGCAAGGCAAAAGGGCAAAGCAAGGCAAGGCAAATGGGGAAAGCAAGGCAATGAAAGGCAGGGCAAAAGGGCAATGCAAGGCAAGGTAAGGCAAAAACGCAAAGCAAGGCAAGGCAAAATGGCAAAGCAAGGCAAGGCAAAGCAAACGGGTAAAGCAAGGTAATGCAAGGCAAAAGGGCAAAGAAAGGAAAGGCAAGGCAAGGCAAGACAAGGCCAAGTGAAAAAGCAAGGCAAGTCAAAAGACCAAAGCAAGGCAAGGCAAGGAAAGGCAAAAAGGCAAAGCAAGGCAAATCTACAGGGCAAAGCAAGGCAAGGCAAGGCAAAAGGGCAAAGCAAGGCAAGGCAAATGGGGAAAGCAAGGCAATGAAAGGCAAGGCAAAAGGGCAATGCAAGGCAAGGTAAGGCAAAAACGCAAAGCAAGGCAAGGCAAATTGGCAAAGCAAGGCAAGGCAAAGCAAACGGGTAAAGCAAGGCAATGCAAGGCAAAAGGGGAAAGAAAGGAAAGGGAAGGCAAGGAAAGACAAGGCCAAGTGAAAAAGCAAGGCAAGGCAAAAGACCAAAGCAAGGCAAGGCAAGGCAAAAAGGCAAAGCAAGGAAAGGCAAAAGGGCAAAGCAAGACAATGCAAGGCAAGGCAAAAGGGCAAAGAAAGGCACGGGAATGCAAGGCAAAATGGCAAAGTAAGGTAAGGCAAAGCAAAAGAGCAAAGCAAGGCAAGGCAAGGCAAAAGGGCAAAGCATGGCAAGGCAAGGAAAGGCAAAAGAGAAAAGAAGGGCAAGGCAAAACGGCAAAGTAAGGCAAGGCAAGGCAAATGGCAAAGCAAGGCAATACAAAGCAAGGCAAAAGAGCAAAGCAAAAGGGTAAAGCAAGGCAAGGCAAAAAGGCAAAGAAAGGCAAGGCAAGGAAAGGCAAAATGGAAAAGCATGGCAAAGCAAGGCAAAAGGGCAAAGTTAAGCAAGGCAAGTCAAAAGGGAAAGCAAGACAACGGAAGGCAAGGCAAAAAGGCAAAGAAAGGAAAGGCAAAAATGCAAAGCAAGGCAAGGCAAAAGGGCAAAGCAAGGCAAGGCAAAAGGGCAAAGCAAGGCAAGGCAAAAGGGCAAGGCCAGGCAAGGCAAGGCAAAGCAAAACGGCAAAGCAAGGCAAGGCAAGGCAAAAGGCTAAAGAAAGGGAAGGCAAAGCAAACGGGTAAAGCAAGGCAAGGCATGTCAAGGCAAAAAGGCAAAGAAAGGAAAGGCAAAGAAAGGCAAAACGGAAAAGCAAGGAAAGGTAAGGCAAGGTAAATGGGCAAAGCAAGGCAAGGCAAGGCAAAAGGGCAAAGCATGGTAAGGGAAGAGAAACGGGTAAAGAAAGTCAATGCAAGGCAAAAGGGCAAAGAAAGGCAAGGTAAGGCAAAAGAGCAAAGTAAGGCTAAGGCAAGGCAAGGCAAAAGGGCAAAGCAAGGAAAGGCAAAAGGGCAAAGGAAGACAATGCAAGGCAAGTCTACAGGGCAAAGCAAGGCAAGGCAAGGCAAAAGGGCAAAGCAAGGCAAGACAAATGGGGAAAGCAAGGCAATGAAAGGCAAGGCAAAAGGGCAATGAAAGGCAAGGTAAGGCAAAAACGCAAAGCAAGGCAAGGCAAAATGGCAAAGCAAGGCAAGGCAAAGCAAACGGGTAAAGCAAGGCAATGCAAAGCAAAAGGGCAAAGAAAGGCAAGGGACGGCAAGGCAAAAGGGCAAAGCAAGACAAGGCAAGGAAAGGCAAAAGAGAAAAGAAGGGCAAGGCAAGGCAAGGCAAAACGGCAAAGTAAGGCAAGGCAAGGCAAAAGGGCAAGGCAAGGCAAGGCAAAAGAGCAAAGCAAGGCAAGACAAGTCAAAAGGGCAAAGCAAGACAATGCAAGAGAAGGCAAAAGGGCAAACCAAGGCAAGGCAAATGGGGAAAGCAAGGTAATGAAAGGCAAGGGAAAAGGGCAAAGCAGGGCAAGGCAAGGCAAAAGGCTAAAGAAAGGGAAGGCAAAGCAAATGGTTAAAGCAAGGCAAGGCAAGGCAAAAAGGCAAAGAAAGGCAAGGCAAGGCAAGGCAAATGGGCAAAGCAAAGCAAGGTAAGGCAAGGTAAATGGGCAAAGCAAGGCAAGGCAAGGCAAAAGGGCAAAGCATGTGAAGGGAAGAGAAACGGGTAAAGAAGGGCAATGCAAGGC
Source organism: Columba guinea (assembly GCA_032206185.1). Taxonomy (NCBI): domain Eukaryota; kingdom Metazoa; phylum Chordata; class Aves; order Columbiformes; family Columbidae; genus Columba; species Columba guinea. The sequence goes on from JAVLUU010000289.1 coordinate 228,126, forward strand.
AAAAGGGTAAAGAAAGGCAAGGCAAGGAAAGGCAAGGCAAAATGAAAAAGAAAGGCAAGGCAAAAGGCCAAAGCAAGGCAAGGCAAGGCAAAAGAGCCAAGCAAGGAAAGGCAAAAGGGCAAAGCAAGACAATGCAAGGCAAGTCTAAATAGCAAAGCAAGGCAATGCAAGAGAAGGCAAAAGGGCAAACCAAGGCAAGGCAAATGGGGAAAGCAAGGTAATGAAAGGCAAGGGAAAAGGGCAAAGCAAGGCATTGCAAGGTAAAAAAGCAAACCAAGGCAAGGCAAGGGAAAAGGGCAAAGCTAAGCAAGGCAAGTCAAAAGGGAAAGCAAGACAAGGCATGGCAAGGCAAAAGGGCAATGCAAGGCAAGGTAAGGCAAAAACGCAAAGCGAGGCAAAGAAAAAGGGCAAAGAAAGGCAAGGGAAGGCAAGGCAAAAGTGCAAACCAAGGCATGCAAAGGCAACACAAAAGAGCAAAGCAAGGTAATGCAAGGCAAAAGGGCAAAGCAAGACAAGGCAAGGCAAGCCAAAAGGGAATAGCAAGGCAAGGCAAAACGGCCAAGCAAGGCAAGGCAAGGCAAAAGGGTAAAGAAAGGGAAGGCAAAGCAAACGGGTAATGCAAGGCAAGGCAAGGCAGAAAGGCAAAGAAAGGCAAAGAAAGGAAAGGCAAATGGGCAAAGCAAGGCAAGGCAAGTCAAGGCAAAAGAGAAAAGAAGGGCAAGGCAAGGCAAGGCAAAACGGAAAAGTAAGGAAAGGTAAGGCAAGGTAAATGGGCAAAGCAAGGCAAGGCAAGGCAAAAGGGCATAGCAAGGAAAGGCAAAAGGGCAAAGGAAGACAAAGCAAGGCAAGTCTAAAGGGCAAAGCAAGGCAAGGAAAAGGCAAGGCATAAAGGCAAACCAAGGCAAGGCAAGGAAAAATGGAAAAGCTAAGCAAGGAAAGTCAAACGTGAAAGCAAGACAATGCAAGGCAAGGCAAAATGGCAAAGCAAGGCAAGGCAAAGGAAAGGGGTAAAGCAAGGCAATGCAAGGCAAAAGGGCAAAGAAAGGCAAGGCAAGGAAAGGCAAGACAAGGCCAAGTGAAAAAGCAAGGCAAGGCAAAAGAGCAAAGCAAGGCAAGGCAAGGCAAAAAGGCAAAGCAAGGAAAGGCAAAAGGGAAAAGCAAGACAACGCAAGGCAAGGCAAAAGGGCAAAGAAAGGCAAGGGAAGGCAAGGCAAAAGGGCAAAGCATGGTAAGGGAAGAGAAACGGGTAAAGAAAGGCAATGCAAGGCAAAAGGGCAAAGAAAGGAAAGGCAAAAGGGCAAAGGAAGACAATGCAAGGCAAGTCTAAAGGGCAAAGCAAGGCAAGGCAAGGCAAGGCAAAAGGGCAAAGCAAGGAAAGGCAAATGGGGAAAGCAAGGTAATGAAAGGCAAGGGAAAAGGGCAAAGCAGGGCAAGGCAAGGCAAAAGGCTAAAGAAAGGGAAGGCAAAGCAAATGGTTAAAGCAAGGCAAGGCAAGGCAAATGGGCAAAGCAAAGCAAGGTAAGGCAAGGTAAATGGGCAAAGCAAGGCAAGGCAAGGCAAAAGGGCAAAGCATGTCAAGGGAAGAGAAACGGGTAAAGAAGGGCAATGCAAGGCGAAAGGGCAAAGAAAGGCAAGGCAAGGAAAGGCAAGGCAAAATGAAAAAGAAAGGCAAGGCAAAAGGCCAAAGCAAGGCAAGGCAAGGCAAAAGAGCAAAGCAAGGCGAGGCAAGGCAAGGCAAAAGGGCAAAGAAAGGAAAGGCAAGGAAAGGCAAAACGGAGAAGTAAGGAAAGGTAAGGCAAGGTAAAAATGGCAAAGCAAGGCAAGGCAAGGCAAAAGGGCAAAGCATGGTAAGGGAAGAGAAACGGGTAAAGAAAGGCAATACAAGGCAAAAGGGCAAAGAAAGGCAAGGTAATGCAAAAGAGCAAAGTAAGGCTAGGAAAGGCAAGGCAAAAGGGCAAAGCAAGGCATGGCAAGGGAAAAGGGCAAAGCTAAGCAATGAAAGTCAAAAGGGAAAGCAAGACAAGGCAAGGCAAGGCAAAAGTGCAATGCAAGACAAGGTAAGGCAAAAACGCAAAGCAAGGCAAGGCAAAATGGCAAAGTAAGGCAAGGCAAAGCAAACGGGTAAAGCAAGGCAATGCAAGGCAAAAAGGGCAAAGAAAGGCAAGGCAAGGAAAGGCAAAAATGAAAAGCAAGGCAAGGCAAAAGGGCAAAGAAAGGCAAGGGAAGGCAAGGCAAAAGTGCAAACCAAGGCATGCAAAGGCAACACAAAAGAGCAAAGCAAGGCAGGGAAAAGGGCAAAGCAAGGAAAGGCAAGGAAAGGGAAAAGGGTAAAGCAAGGTAATGCAAGGCAAAAGGGCAAAGCAAGGAAAGGCAAGGCAAAAAGGTAAAGAAAGGGAAGGCAAAGCAAACGGGTAAAGCAAGGCAAGGCAAGGCAAAAAGGCAAAGAAAGGCAAAGAAAGGAAAGGCAAATGGGCAAAACAAGGCAAGGCAATTCAAGGCAAAAAGGCGAAGAAAGGAAAGGCAAGGAAAGGCAAAACGGAAAAGCAAGGAAAGGTAAGGCAAGGTAAATGGGCAAAGCAAGGCAAGGCAAGGCAAAATGGCAAAGCATGGTAAGGGAAGAGAAACGGGTAAAGAAAGGCAATAGAAGGCAAAAGGGCAAAGAAAGGCAAGGTAAGGCAAAAGAGCAAAGGAAGGCTAGGAAAGGCAAGGCAAAAGGGCAAAGCAAGGCATGGCAAGGCATAAAGGCAAACCAAGGCAAGGCAAGGGAAAAGGGCAAAGCTAAGCAAGGAAAGTCAAAAGGGAAAGCAAGACAAGGCAAGGCAAGGCAAAAGGGCAATGCAAGGCAAGGTAAGGCAAAAACGCAAAGCAAGGCAAGGCAAAATGGCAAAGCAAGGCAAGGCAAAGCAAACGGGTAAAGCAAGGCAATGCAAAGCAAAAGGGCAAAGAAAGGCAAGGGAAGGCAAGGCAAAAGGGCAAAGCAAGAGAAGGCAAGGAAAGGCAAAAGAGAAAAGAAGGGCAAGGCAAGGCAAGGCAAAACGGCAAAGTAAGGCAAGGCAAGGCAAAAGGGCAAGGCAAGGCAAGGCAAAAGAGCAAAGCAAGGCAAGACAAGTCAAAAGGGCACTGCAAGGCAATGCAAGAGAAGGCAAAAGGGCAAACCAAGGCAAGGCAAATGGGGAAAGCAAGGTAATGAAAGGCAAAGGAAAAGGGCAAAGCAGGGCAAGGCAAGGCAAAAGGCTAAAGAAAGGGAAGGCAAAGCAAATGGGCAAAGCAAGCAAGGAAAGTCAAAAGGGAAAGCAAGACAAAGCAAGGCTAGGCAAAAGGGCAATGCAAGGCAAGGTAAGGCAAAAACGCAAAGCAAGGCAAGGCAAAATGGCAAAGCAAGGCAAGGCAAAGCAAACGGGTAAAGCAAGGCAATGCAAGGCAAAAGGGCAAAGAAAGGCAAGGCAAGGAAAGGCAAAAATGAAAAGCAAGGCAAGGCAAAAGGGCAAAGAAAGGCAAGGGAAGGCAAGGCAAAAGTGCAAACCAAGGCATGCAAAGGCAACACAAAAGAGCAAAGCAAGGCAAGGCAACGCAAAAGGGCAAAGCAAGGCAAGGCAAAAGGGCAAAGCAAGGAAAGGCAAGGAAAGGGAAAAGGGAAAAGCAAGGTAATACAAGGCAAAAGGGCAAAGCAAGGCAAGGCAAGGCAAAAGGGTAAAGAAAGGGAAGGCAAAGCAAACGGGTAAAGCAAGGCAAGGCAAGGCAAAAAGGCAAAGAAAGGCAAAGAAAGGAAAGGCAAATGGGCAAAGCAAGGCAAGGCAAGTCAAGGCAAAAAGGCAAAGAAAGGAAAGGCAAGGAAAGGCAAAACGGAAAAGCAAGGAAAGGTAAGGCAAGGTAAATGGGCAAAGCAAGGCAAGGCAAGGCAAAAGGGCAAAGCATGGCAAGGGAAGAGAAACGGGTAAAGAAAGGCAATGCAAGACAAAAGGGCAAAGAAAGGCAAGGTAAGGCAAAAGAGCAAAGTAAGGCTAAGGCAAGGCAAGGCAAACGGCAAAGCAAGGAAAGGCAAAAGGGCAAAGGAAGACAATGCAAGGCAAGTCTACAGGGCAAAGCAAGGCAAGGCAAGGCAAAAGGGCAAAGCAAGGCAAGGCAAATGGGGAAAGCAAGGCAATGAAAGGCAGGGCAAAAGGGCAATGCAAGGCAAGGTAAGGCAAAAACGCAAAGCAAGGCAAGGCAAAATGGCAAAGCAAGGCAAGGCAAAGCAAACGGGTAAAGCAAGGTAATGCAAGGCAAAAGGGCAAAGAAAGGAAAGGCAAGGCAAGGCAAGACAAGGCCAAGTGAAAAAGCAAGGCAAGTCAAAAGACCAAAGCAAGGCAAGGCAAGGAAAGGCAAAAAGGCAAAGCAAGGCAAATCTACAGGGCAAAGCAAGGCAAGGCAAGGCAAAAGGGCAAAGCAAGGCAAGGCAAATGGGGAAAGCAAGGCAATGAAAGGCAAGGCAAAAGGGCAATGCAAGGCAAGGTAAGGCAAAAACGCAAAGCAAGGCAAGGCAAATTGGCAAAGCAAGGCAAGGCAAAGCAAACGGGTAAAGCAAGGCAATGCAAGGCAAAAGGGGAAAGAAAGGAAAGGGAAGGCAAGGAAAGACAAGGCCAAGTGAAAAAGCAAGGCAAGGCAAAAGACCAAAGCAAGGCAAGGCAAGGCAAAAAGGCAAAGCAAGGAAAGGCAAAAGGGCAAAGCAAGACAATGCAAGGCAAGGCAAAAGGGCAAAGAAAGGCACGGGAATGCAAGGCAAAATGGCAAAGTAAGGTAAGGCAAAGCAAAAGAGCAAAGCAAGGCAAGGCAAGGCAAAAGGGCAAAGCATGGCAAGGCAAGGAAAGGCAAAAGAGAAAAGAAGGGCAAGGCAAGGCAAGGCAAAACGGCAAAGTAAGGCAAGGCAAGGCAAATGGCAAAGCAAGGCAATACAAAGCAAGGCAAAAGAGCAAAGCAAAAGGGTAAAGCAAGGCAAGGCAAAAAGGCAAAGAAAGGCAAGGCAAGGAAAGGCAAAATGGAAAAGCATGGCAAAGCAAGGCAAAAGGGCAAAGTTAAGCAAGGCAAGTCAAAAGGGAAAGCAAGACAACGGAAGGCAAGGCAAAAAGGCAAAGAAAGGAAAGGCAAAAATGCAAAGCAAGGCAAGGCAAAAGGGCAAAGCAAGGCAAGGCAAAAGGGCAAAGCAAGGCAAGGCAAAAGGGCAAGGCCAGGCAAGGCAAGGCAAAGCAAAACGGCAAAGCAAGGCAAGGCAAGGCAAAAGGCTAAAGAAAGGGAAGGCAAAGCAAACGGGTAAAGCAAGGCAAGGCATGTCAAGGCAAAAAGGCAAAGAAAGGAAAGGCAAAGAAAGGCAAAACGGAAAAGCAAGGAAAGGTAAGGCAAGGTAAATGGGCAAAGCAAGGCAAGGCAAGGCAAAAGGGCAAAGCATGGTAAGGGAAGAGAAACGGGTAAAGAAAGTCAATGCAAGGCAAAAGGGCAAAGAAAGGCAAGGTAAGGCAAAAGAGCAAAGTAAGGCTAAGGCAAGGCAAGGCAAAAGGGCAAAGCAAGGCAAGACAAATGGGGAAAGCAAGGCAATGAAAGGCAAGGCAAAAGGGCAATGAAAGGCAAGGTAAGGCAAAAACGCAAAGCAAGGCAAGGCAAAATGGCAAAGCAAGGCAAGGCAAAGCAAACGGGTAAAGCAAGGCAATGCAAAGCAAAAGGGCAAAGAAAGGCAAGGGACGGCAAGGCAAAAGGGCAAAGCAAGACAAGGCAAGGAAAGGCAAAAGAGAAAAGAAGGGCAAGGCAAGGCAAGGCAAAACGGCAAAGTAAGGCAAGGCAAGGCAAAAGGGCAAGGCAAGGCAAGGCAAAAGAGCAAAGCAAGGCAAGACAAGTCAAAAGGGCAAAGCAAGACAATGCAAGAGAAGGCAAAAGGGCAAACCAAGGCAAGGAAAATGGGGAAAGCAAGGTAATGAAAGGCAAGGGAAAAGGGCAAAGCAGGGCAAGGCAAGGCAAAAGGCTAAAGAAAGGGAAGGCAAAGCAAATGGTTAAAGCAAGGCAAGGCAAGGCAAAAAGGCAAAGAAAGGCAAGGCAAGGCAAGGCAAATGGGCAAAGCAAAGCAAGGTAAGGCAAGGTAAATGGGCAAAGCAAGGCAAGGCAAGGCAAAAGGGCAAAGCATGTGAAGGGAAGAGAAACGGGTAAAGAAGGGCAATGCAAGGCAAAAGGGTAAAGAAAGGCAAGGCAAGGAAAGGCAAGGCAAAATGAAAAAGAAAGGCAAGGCAAAAGGCCAAAGCAAGGCAAGGCAAGGCAAAAGAGCCAAGCAAGGAAAGGCAAAAGGGCAAAGCAAGACAATGCAAGGCAAGTCTAAATAGCAAAGCAAGGCAATGCAAGAGAAGGCAAAAGGGCAAACCAAGGCAAGGCAAATGGGGAAAGCAAGGTAATGAAAGGCAAGGGAAAAGGGCAAAGCAAGGCATTGCAAGGTAAAAAAGCAAACCAAGGCAAGGCAAGGGAAAAGGGCAAAGCTAAGCAAGGCAAGTCAAAAGGGAAAGCAAGACAAGGCATGGCAAGGCAAAAGGGCAATGCAAGGCAAGGTAAGGCAAAAACGCAAAGCGAGGCAAAGAAAAAGGGCAAAGAAAGGCAAGGGAAGGCAAGGCAAAAGTGCAAACCAAGGCATGCAAAGGCAACACAAAAGAGCAAAGCAAGGTAATGCAAGGCAAAAGGGCAAAGCAAGACAAGGCAAGGCAAGCCAAAAGGGAATAGCAAGGCAAGGCAAAACGGCCAAGCAAGGCAAGGCAAGGCAAAAGGGTAAAGAAAGGGTAGGCAAAGCAAACGGGTAAAGCAAGGCAAGGCAAGGCAAAAAGGCAAAGAAAGGCAAAGAAAGGAAAGGCAAATGGGCAAAGCAAGGCAAGGCAAGTCAAGGCAAAAAGGCAAAGAAAGGAAAGGCAAGGAAAGGCAAAACGGAAAAGCAAGGAAAGGTAAGGCAAGGTAAATGGGCAAAGCAAGGCAAGGCAAGGCAAAATGGCAAAGCATGGCAAGGGAAGAGAAACGGGTAAAGAAAGGCAATGCAAGACAAAAGGGCAAAGAAAGGCAAGGTAAGGCAAAAGAGCAAAGTAAGGCTAAGGCAAGGCAAGGCAAACGGCAAAGCAAGGAAAGGCAAAAGGGCAAAGGAAGACAATGCAAGGCAAGTCTACAGGGCAAAGCAAGGCAAGGCAAGGCAAAAGGGCAAAGCAAGGCAAGGCAAATGGGGAAAGCAAGGCAATGAAAGGCAGGGCAAAAGGGCAATGCAAGGCAAGGTAAGGCAAAAACGCAAAGGAAGGCAAGGCAAAATGGCAAAGCAAGGCAAGGCAAAGCAAACGGGTAAAGCAAGGTAATGCAAGGCAAAAGGGCAAAGAAAGGAAAGGCAAGGCAAGGCAAGACAAGGCCAAGTGAAAAAGCAAGGCAAGTCAAAAGACCAAAGCAAGGCAAGGCAAGGAAAGGCAAAAAGGCAAAGCAAGGCAAATCTACAGGGCAAAGCAAGGCAAGGCAAGGCAAAAGGGCAAAGCAAGGCAAGGCAAATGGGGAAAGCAAGGCAATGAAAGGCAAGGCAAAAGGGCAATGCAAGGCAAGGTAAGGCAAAAACGCAAAGCAAGGCAAGGCAAATTGGCAAAGCAAGGCAAGGCAAAGCAAACGGGTAAAGCAAGGCAATGCAAGGCAAAAGGGGAAAGAAAGGAAAGGGAAGGCAAGGAAAGACAAGGCCAAGTGAAAAAGCAAGGCAAGGCAAAAGACCAAAGCAAGGCAAGGCAAGGCAAAAAGGCAAAGCAAGGAAAGGCAAAAGGGCAAAGCAAGACAATGCAAGGCAAGGCAAAAGGGCAAAGAAAGGCACGGGAATGCAAGGCAAAATGGCAAAGTAAGGTAAGGCAAAGCAAAAGAGCAAAGCAAGGCAAGGCAAGGCAAAAGGGCAAAGCATGGCAAGGCAAGGAAAGGCAAAAGAGAAAAGAAGGGCAAGGCAAGGCAAGGCAAAACGGCAAAGTAAGGCAAGGCAAGGCAAATGGCAAAGCAAGGCAATACAAAGCAAGGCAAAAGAGCAAAGCAAAAGGGTAAAGCAAGGCAAGGCAAAAAGGCAAAGAAAGGCAAGGCAAGGAAAGGCAAAATGGAAAAGCATGGCAAAGCAAGGCAAAAGGGCAAAGTTAAGCAAGGCAAGTCAAAAGGGAAAGCAAGACAACGGAAGGCAAGGCAAAAAGGCAAAGAAAGGAAAGGCAAAAATGCAAAGCAAGGCAAGGCAAAAGGGCAAAGCAAGGCAAGGCAAAAGGGCAAAGCAAGGCAAGGCAAAAGGGCAAGGCCAGGCAAGGCAAGGCAAAGCAAAAGGCTAAAGCAAGGCAAGGCAAGGCAAAAGGCTAAAGAAAGGGAAGGCAAAGCAAACGGGTAAAGCAAGGCAAGGCATGTCAAGGCAAAAAGGCAAAGAAAGGAAAGGCAAAGAAAGGCAAAACGGAAAAGCAAGGAAAGGTAAGGCAAGGTAAATGGGCAAAGCAAGGCAAGGCAAGGCAAAAGGGCAAAGCATGGTAAGGGAAGAGAAACGGGTAAAGAAAGTCAATGCAAGGCAAAAGGGCAAAGAAAGGCAAGGTAAGGCAAAAGAGCAAAGTAAGGCTAAGGCAAGGCAAGGCAAAAGGGCAAAGCAAGGAAAGGCAAAAGGGCAAAGGAAGACAATGCAAGGCAAGTCTACAGGGCAAAGCAAGGCAAGGCAAGGCAAAAGGGCAAAGCAAGGCAAGACAAATGGGGAAAGCAAGGCAATGAAAGGCAAGGCAAAAGGGCAATGAAAGGCAAGGTAAGGCAAAAACGCAAAGCAAGGCAAGGCAAAATGGCAAAGCAAGGCAAGGCAAAGCAAACGGGTAAAGCAAGGCAATGCAAAGCAAAAGGGCAAAGAAAGGCAAGGGACGGCAAGGCAAAAGGGCAAAGCAAGACAAGGCAAGGAAAGGCAAAAGAGAAAAGAAGGGCAAGGCAAGGCAAGGCAAAACGGCAAAGTAAGGCAAGGCAAGGCAAAAGGGCAAGGCAAGGCAAGGCAAAAGAGCAAAGCAAGGCAAGACAAGTCAAAAGGGCAAAGCAAGACAATGCAAGAGAAGGCAAAAGGGCAAACCAAGGCAAGGCAAATGGGGAAAGCAAGGTAATGAAAGGCAAGGGAAAAGGGCAAAGCAGGGCAAGGCAAGGCAAAAGGCTAAAGAAAGGGAAGGCAAAGCAAATGGTTAAAGCAAGGCAAGGCAAGGCAAAAAGGCAAAGAAAGGCAAGGCAAGGCAAGGCAAATGGGCAAAGCAAAGCAAGGTAAGGCAAGGTAAATGGGCAAAGCAAGGCAAGGCAAGGCAAAAGGGCAAAGCATGTGAAGGGAAGAGAAACGGGTAAAGAAGGGCAATGCAAGGCAAAAGGGTAAAGAAAGGCAAGGCAAGGAAAGGCAAGGCAAAATGAAAAAGAAAGGCAAGGCAAAAGGCCAAAGCAAGGCAAGGCAAGGCAAAAGAGCCAAGCAAGGAAAGGCAAAAGGGCAAAGCAAGACAATGCAAGGCAAGTCTAAATAGCAAAGCAAGGCAATGCAAGAGAAGGCAAAAGGGCAAACCAAGGCAAGGCAAATGGGGAAAGCAAGGTAATGAAAGGCAAGGGAAAAGGGCAAAGCAAGGCATTGCAAGGTAAAAAAGCAAACCAAGGCAAGGCAAGGGAAAAGGGCAAAGCTAAGCAAGGCAAGTCAAAAGGGAAAGCAAGACAAGGCATGGCAAGGCAAAAGGGCAATGCAAGGCAAGGTAAGGCAAAAACGCAAAGCGAGGCAAAGAAAAAGGGCAAAGAAAGGCAAGGGAAGGCAAGGCAAAAGTGCAAACCAAGGCATGCAAAGGCAACACAAAAGAGCAAAGCAAGGTAATGCAAGGCAAAAGGGCAAAGCAAGACAAGGCAAGGCAAGCCAAAAGGGAATAGCAAGGCAAGGCAAAACGGCCAAGCAAGGCAAGGCAAGGCAAAAGGGTAAAGAAAGGGAAGGCAAAGCAAACGGGTAATGCAAGGCAAGGCAAGGCAGAAAGGCAAAGAAAGGCAAAGAAAGGAAAGGCAAATGGGCAAAGCAAGGCAAGGCAAGTCAAGGCAAAAGAGAAAAGAAGGGCAAGGCAAGGCAAGGCAAAACGGAAAAGTAAGGAAAGGTAAGGCAAGGTAAATGGGCAAAGCAAGGCAAGGCAAGGCAAAAGGGCATAGCAAGGAAAGGCAAAAGGGCAAAGGAAGACAAAGCAAGGCAAGTCTAAAGGGCAAAGCAAGGCAAGGAAAAGGCAAGGCATAAAGGCAAACCAAGGCAAGGCAAGGAAAAATGGAAAAGCTAAGCAAGGAAAGTCAAACGTGAAAGCAAGACAATGCAAGGCAAGGCAAAATGGCAAAGCAAGGCAAGGCAAAGGAAAGGGGTAAAGCAAGGCAATGCAAGGCAAAAGGGCAAAGAAAGGAAAGGCAAAAGGGCAAAGGAAGACAATGCAAGGCAAGTCTAAAGGGCAAAGCAAGGCAAGGCAAGGCAAGGCAAAAGGGCAAAGCAAGGAAAGGCAAATGGGGAAAGCAAGGTAATGAAAGGCAAGGGAAAAGGGCAAAGCAGGGCAAGGCAAGGCAAAAGGCTAAAGAAAGGGAAGGCAAAGCAAATGGTTAAAGCAAGGCAAGGCAAGGCAAATGGGCAAAGCAAAGCAAGGTAAGGCAAGGTAAATGGGCAAAGCAAGGCAAGGCAAGGCAAAAGGGCAAAGCATGTCAAGGGAAGAGAAACGGGTAAAGAAGGGCAATGCAAGGCGAAAGGGCAAAGAAAGGCAAGGCAAGGAAAGGCAAGGCAAAATGAAAAAGAAAGGCAAGGCAAAAGGCCAAAGCAAGGCAAGGCAAGGCAAAAGAGCAAAGCAAGGCGAGGCAAGGCAAGGCAAAAGGGCAAAGAAAGGAAAGGCAAGGAAAGGCAAAACGGAGAAGTAAGGAAAGGTAAGGCAAGGTAAAAATGGCAAAGCAAGGCAAGGCAAGGCAAAAGGGCAAAGCATGGTAAGGGAAGAGAAACGGGTAAAGAAAGGCAATACAAGGCAAAAGGGCAAAGAAAGGCAAGGTAATGCAAAAGAGCAAAGTAAGGCTAGGAAAGGCAAGGCAAAAGGGCAAAGCAAGGCATGGCAAGGGAAAAGGGCAAAGCTAAGCAATGAAAGTCAAAAGGGAAAGCAAGACAAGGCAAGGCAAGGCAAAAGTGCAATGCAAGACAAGGTAAGGCAAAAACGCAAAGCAAGGCAAGGCAAAATGGCAAAGTAAGGCAAGGCAAAGCAAACGGGTAAAGCAAGGCAATGCAAGGCAAAAAGGGCAAAGAAAGGCAAGGCAAGGAAAGGCAAAAATGAAAAGCAAGGCAAGGCAAAAGGGCAAAGAAAGGCAAGGGAAGGCAAGGCAAAAGTGCAAACCAAGGCATGCAAAGGCAACACAAAAGAGCAAAGCAAGGCAGGGAAAAGGGCAAAGCAAGGAAAGGCAAGGAAAGGGAAAAGGGTAAAGCAAGGTAATGCAAGGCAAAAGGGCAAAGCAAGGAAAGGCAAGGCAAAAAGGTAAAGAAAGGGAAGGCAAAGCAAACGGGTAAAGCAAGGCAAGGCAAGGCAAAAAGGCAAAGAAAGGCAAAGAAAGGAAAGGCAAATGGGCAAAACAAGGCAAGGCAATTCAAGGCAAAAAGGCGAAGAAAGGAAAGGCAAGGAAAGGCAAAACGGAAAAGCAAGGAAAGGTAAGGCAAGGTAAATGGGCAAAGCAAGGCAAGGCAAGGCAAAATGGCAAAGCATGGTAAGGGAAGAGAAACGGGTAAAGAAAGGCAATAGAAGGCAAAAGGGCAAAGAAAGGCAAGGTAAGGCAAAAGAGCAAAGGAAGGCTAGGAAAGGCAAGGCAAAAGGGCAAAGCAAGGCATGGCAAGGCATAAAGGCAAACCAAGGCAAGGCAAGGGAAAAGGGCAAAGCTAAGCAAGGAAAGTCAAAAGGGAAAGCAAGACAAGGCAAGGCAAGGCAAAAGGGCAATGCAAGGCAAGGTAAGGCAAAAACGCAAAGCAAGGCAAGGCAAAATGGCAAAGCAAGGCAAGGCAAAGCAAACGGGTAAAGCAAGGCAATGCAAAGCAAAAGGGCAAAGAAAGGCAAGGGAAGGCAAGGCAAAAGGGCAAAGCAAGAGAAGGCAAGGAAAGGCAAAAGAGAAAAGAAGGGCAAGGCAAGGCAAGGCAAAACGGCAAAGTAAGGCAAGGCAAGGCAAAAGGGCAAGGCAAGGCAAGGCAAAAGAGCAAAGCAAGGCAAGACAAGTCAAAAGGGCACTGCAAGGCAATGCAAGAGAAGGCAAAAGGGCAAACCAAGGCAAGGCAAATGGGGAAAGCAAGGTAATGAAAGGCAAAGGAAAAGGGCAAAGCAGGGCAAGGCAAGGCAAAAGGCTAAAGAAAGGGAAGGCAAAGCAAATGGGCAAAGCAAGCAAGGAAAGTCAAAAGGGAAAGCAAGACAAAGCAAGGCTAGGCAAAAGGGCAATGCAAGGCAAGGTAAGGCAAAAACGCAAAGCAAGGCAAGGCAAAATGGCAAAGCAAGGCAAGGCAAAGCAAACGGGTAAAGCAAGGCAATGCAAGGCAAAAGGGCAAAGAAAGGCAAGGCAAGGAAAGGCAAAAATGAAAAGCAAGGCAAGGCAAAAGGGCAAAGAAAGGCAAGGGAAGGCAAGGCAAAAGTGCAAACCAAGGCATGCAAAGGCAACACAAAAGAGCAAAGCAAGGCAAGGCAACGCAAAAGGGCAAAGCAAGGCAAGGCAAAAGGGCAAAGCAAGGAAAGGCAAGGAAAGGGAAAAGGGAAAAGCAAGGTAATACAAGGCAAAAGGGCAAAGCAAGGCAAGGCAAGGCAAAAGGGTAAAGAAAGGGAAGGCAAAGCAAACGGGTAAAGCAAGGCAAGGCAAGGCAAAAAGGCAAAGAAAGGCAAAGAAAGGAAAGGCAAATGGGCAAAGCAAGGCAAGGCAAGTCAAGGCAAAAAGGCAAAGAAAGGAAAGGCAAGGAAAGGCAAAACGGAAAAGCAAGGAAAGGTAAGGCAAGGTAAATGGGCAAAGCAAGGCAAGGCAAGGCAAAATGGCAAAGCATGGCAAGGGAAGAGAAACGGGTAAAGAAAGGCAATGCAAGACAAAAGGGCAAAGAAAGGCAAGGTAAGGCAAAAGAGCAAAGTAAGGCTAAGGCAAGGCAAGGCAAATGGCAAAGCAAGGAAAGGCAAAAGGGCAAAGGAAGACAATGCAAGGCAAGTCTACAGGGCAAAGCAAGGCAAGGCAAGGCAAAAGGGCAAAGCAAGGCAAGGCAAATGGGGAAAGCAAGGCAATGAAAGGCAGGGCAAAAGGGCAATGCAAGGCAAGGTAAGGCAAAAACGCAAAGCAAGGCAAGGCAAAATGGCAAAGCAAGGCAAGGCAAAGCAAACGGGTAAAGCAAGGTAATGCAAGGCAAAAGGGCAAAGAAAGGAAAGGCAAGGCAAGGCAAGACAAGGCCAAGTGAAAAAGCAAGGCAAGTCAAAAGACCAAAGCAAGGCAAGGCAAGGAAAGGCAAAAAGGCAAAGCAAGGCAAATCTACAGGGCAAAGCAAGGCAAGGCAAGGCAAAAGGGCAAAGCAAGGCAAGGCAAATGGGGAAAGCAAGGCAATGAAAGGCAAGGCAAAAGGGCAATGCAAGGCAAGGTAAGGCAAAAACGCAAAGCAAGGCAAGGCAAATTGGCAAAGCAAGGCAAGGCAAAGCAAACGGGTAAAGCAAGGCAATGCAAGGCAAAAGGGGAAAGAAAGGAAAGGGAAGGCAAGGAAAGACAAGGCCAAGTGAAAAAGCAAGGCAAGGCAAAAGACCAAAGCAAGGCAAGGCAAGGCAAAAAGGCAAAGCAAGGAAAGGCAAAAGGGCAAAGCAAGACAATGCAAGGCAAGGCAAAAGGGCAAAGAAAGGCACGGGAATGCAAGGCAAAATGGCAAAGTAAGGTAAGGCAAAGCAAAAGAGCAAAGCAAGGCAAGGCAAGGCAAAAGGGCAAAGCATGGCAAGGCAAGGAAAGGCAAAAGAGAAAAGAAGGGCAAGGCAAGGCAAGGCAAAACGGCAAAGTAAGGCAAGGCAAGGCAAATGGCAAAGCAAGGCAATACAAAGCAAGGCAAAAGAGCAAAGCAAAAGGGTAAAGCAAGGCAAGGCAAAAAGGCAAAGAAAGGCAAGGCAAGGAAAGGCAAAATGGAAAAGCATGGCAAAGCAAGGCAAAAGGGCAAAGTTAAGCAAGGCAAGTCAAAAGGGAAAGCAAGACAACGGAAGGCAAGGCAAAAAGGCAAAGAAAGGAAAGGCAAAAATGCAAAGCAAGGCAAGGCAAAAGGGCAAAGCAAGGCAAGGCAAAAGGGCAAAGCAAGGCAAGGCAAAAGGGCAAGGCCAGGCAAGGCAAGGCAAAGCAAAACGGCAAAGCAAGGCAAGGCAAGGCAAAAGGCTAAAGAAAGGGAAGGCAAAGCAAACGGGTAAAGCAAGGCAAGGCATGTCAAGGCAAAAAGGCAAAGAAAGGAAAGGCAAAGAAAGGCAAAACGGAAAAGCAAGGAAAGGTAAGGCAAGGTAAATGGGCAAAGCAAGGCAAGGCAAGGCAAAAGGGCAAAGCATGGTAAGGGAAGAGAAACGGGTAAAGAAAGTCAATGCAAGGCAAAAGGGCAAAGAAAGGCAAGGTAAGGCAAAAGAGCAAAGTAAGGCTAAGGCAAGGCAAGGCAAAAGGGCAAAGCAAGGCAAGACAAATGGGGAAAGCAAGGCAATGAAAGGCAAGGCAAAAGGGCAATGAAAGGCAAGGTAAGGCAAAAACGCAAAGCAAGGCAAGGCAAAATGGCAAAGCAAGGCAAGGCAAAGCAAACGGGTAAAGCAAGGCAATGCAAAGCAAAAGGGCAAAGAAAGGCAAGGGACGGCAAGGCAAAAGGGCAAAGCAAGACAAGGCAAGGAAAGGCAAAAGAGAAAAGAAGGGCAAGGCAAGGCAAGGCAAAACGGCAAAGTAAGGCAAGGCAAGGCAAAAGGGCAAGGCAAGGCAAGGCAAAAGAGCAAAGCAAGGCAAGACAAGTCAAAAGGGCAAAGCAAGACAATGCAAGAGAAGGCAAAAGGGCAAACCAAGGCAAGGCAAATGGGGAAAGCAAGGTAATGAAAGGCAAGGGAAAAGGGCAAAGCAGGGCAAGGCAAGGCAAAAGGCTAAAGAAAGGGAAGGCAAAGCAAATGGTTAAAGCAAGGCAAGGCAAGGCAAAAAGGCAAAGAAAGGCAAGGCAAGGCAAGGCAAATGGGCAAAGCAAAGCAAGGTAAGGCAAGGTAAATGGGCAAAGCAAGGCAAGGCAAGGCAAAAGGGCAAAGCATGTGAAGGGAAGAGAAACGGGTAAAGAAGGGCAATGCAAGGCAAAAGGGTAAAGAAAGGCAAGGCAAGGAAAGGCAAGGCAAAATGAAAAAGAAAGGCAAGGCAAAAGGCCAAAGCAAGGCAAGGCAAGGCAAAAGAGCCAAGCAAGGAAAGGCAAAAGGGCAAAGCAAGACAATGCAAGGCAAGTCTAAATAGCAAAGCAAGGCAATGCAAGAGAAGGCAAAAGGGCAAACCAAGGCAAGGCAAATGGGGAAAGCAAGGTAATGAAAGGCAAGGGAAAAGGGCAAAGCAAGGCATTGCAAGGTAAAAAAGCAAACCAAGGCAAGGCAAGGGAAAAGGGCAAAGCTAAGCAAGGCAAGTCAAAAGGGAAAGCAAGACAAGGCATGGCAAGGCAAAAGGGCAATGCAAGGCAAGGTAAGGCAAAAACGCAAAGCGAGGCAAAGAAAAAGGGCAAAGAAAGGCAAGGGAAGGCAAGGCAAAAGTGCAAACCAAGGCATGCAAAGGCAACACAAAAGAGCAAAGCAAGGTAATGCAAGGCAAAAGGGCAAAGCAAGACAAGGCAAGGCAAGCCAAAAGGGAATAGCAAGGCAAGACAAAACGGCCAAGCAAGGCAAGGCAAGGCAAAAGGGTAAAGAAAGGGTAGGCAAAGCAAACGGGTAAAGCAAGGCAAGGCAAGGCAAAAAGGCAAAGAAAGGCAAAGAAAGGAAAGGCAAATGGGCAAAGCAAGGCAAGGCAAGTCAAGGCAAAAAGGCAAAGAAAGGAAAGGCAAGGAAAGGCAAAACGGAAAAGCAAGGAAAGGTAAGGCAAGGTAAATGGGCAAAGCAAGGCAAGGCAAGGCAAAATGGCAAAGCATGGCAAGGGAAGAGAAACGGGTAAAGAAAGGCAATGCAAGACAAAAGGGCAAAGAAAGGCAAGGTAAGGCAAAAGAGCAAAGTAAGGCTAAGGCAAGGCAAGGCAAACGGCAAAGCAAGGAAAGGCAAAAGGGCAAAGGAAGACAATGCAAGGCAAGTCTACAGGGCAAAGCAAGGCAAGGCAAGGCAAAAGGGCAAAGCAAGGCAAGGCAAATGGGGAAAGCAAGGCAATGAAAGGCAGGGCAAAAGGGCAATGCAAGGCAAGGTAAGGCAAAAACGCAAAGCAAGGCAAGGCAAAATGGCAAAGCAAGGCAAGGCAAAGCAAACGGGTAAAGCAAGGTAATGCAAGGCAAAAGGGCAAAGAAAGGAAAGGCAAGGCAAGGCAAGACAAGGCCAAGTGAAAAAGCAAGGCAAGTCAAAAGACCAAAGCAAGGCAAGGCAAGGAAAGGCAAAAAGGCAAAGCAAGGCAAATCTACAGGGCAAAGCAAGGCAAGGCAAGGCAAAAGGGCAAAGCAAGGCAAGGCAAATGGGGAAAGCAAGGCAATGAAAGGCAAGGCAAAAGGGCAATGCAAGGCAAGGTAAGGCAAAAACGCAAAGCAAGGCAAGGCAAATTGGCAAAGCAAGGCAAGGCAAAGCAAACGGGTAAAGCAAGGCAATGCAAGGCAAAAGGGGAAAGAAAGGAAAGGGAAGGCAAGGAAAGACAAGGCCAAGTGAAAAAGCAAGGCAAGGCAAAAGACCAAAGCAAGGCAAGGCAAGGCAAAAAGGCAAAGCAAGGAAAGGCAAAAGGGCAAAGCAAGACAATGCAAGGCAAGGCAAAAGGGCAAAGAAAGGCACGGGAATGCAAGGCAAAATGGCAAAGTAAGGTAAGGCAAAGCAAAAGAGCAAAGCAAGGCAAGGCAAGGCAAAAGGGCAAAGCATGGCAAGGCAAGGAAAGGCAAAAGAGAAAAGAAGGGCAAGGCAAGGCAAGGCAAAACGGCAAAGTAAGGCAAGGCAAGGCAAATGGCAAAGCAAGGCAATACAAAGCAAGGCAAAAGAGCAAAGCAAAAGGGTAAAGCAAGGCAAGGCAAAAAGGCAAAGAAAGGCAAGGCAAGGAAAGGCAAAATGGAAAAGCATGGCAAAGCAAGGCAAAAGGGCAAAGTTAAGCAAGGCAAGTCAAAAGGGAAAGCAAGACAACGGAAGGCAAGGCAAAAAGGCAAAGAAAGGAAAGGCAAAAATGCAAAGCAAGGCAAGGCAAAAGGGCAAAGCAAGGCAAGGCAAAAGGGCAAAGCAAGGCAAGGCAAAAGGGCAAGGCCAGGCAAGGCAAGGCAAAGCAAAAGGCTAAAGCAAGGCAAGGCAAGGCAAAAGGCTAAAGAAAGGGAAGGCAAAGCAAACGGGTAAAGCAAGGCAAGGCATGTCAAGGCAAAAAGGCAAAGAAAGGAAAGGCAAAGAAAGGCAAAACGGAAAAGCAAGGAAAGGTAAGGCAAGGTAAATGGGCAAAGCAAGGCAAGGCAAGGCAAAAGGGCAAAGCATGGTAAGGGAAGAGAAACGGGTAAAGAAAGTCAATGCAAGGCAAAAGGGCAAAGAAAGGCAAGGTAAGGCAAAAGAGCAAAGTAAGGCTAAGGCAAGGCAAGGCAAAAGGGCAAAGCAAGGAAAGGCAAAAGGGCAAAGGAAGACAATGCAAGGCAAGTCTACAGGGCAAAGCAAGGCAAGGCAAGGCAAAAGGGCAAAGCAAGGCAAGACAAATGGGGAAAGCAAGGCAATGAAAGGCAAGGCAAAAGGGCAATGAAAGGCAAGGTAAGGCAAAAACGCAAAGCAAGGCAAGGCAAAATGGCAAAGCAAGGCAAGGCAAAGCAAACGGGTAAAGCAAGGCAATGCAAAGCAAAAGGGCAAAGAAAGGCAAGGGACGGCAAGGCAAAAGGGCAAAGCAAGACAAGGCAAGGAAAGGCAAAAAAGAAAAGAAGGGCAAGGCAAGGCAAGGCAAAACGGCAAAGTAAGGCAAGGCAAGGCAAAAGGGCAAGGCAAGGCAAGGCAAAAGAGCAAAGCAAGGCAAGACAAGTCAAAAGGGCAAAGCAAGACAATGCAAGAGAAGGCAAAAGGGCAAACCAAGGCAAGGCAAATGGGGAAAGCAAGGTAATGAAAGGCAAGGGAAAAGGGCAAAGCAGGGCAAGGCAAGGCAAAAGGCTAAAGAAAGGGAAGGCAAAGCAAATGGTTAAAGCAAGGCAAGGCAAGGCAAAAAGGCAAAGAAAGGCAAGGCAAGGCAAGGCAAATGGGCAAAGCAAAGCAAGGTAAGGCAAGGTAAATGGGCAAAGCAAGGCAAGGCAAGGCAAAAGGGCAAAGCATGTGAAGGGAAGAGAAACGGGTAAAGAAGGGCAATGCAAGGCAAAAGGGTAAAGAAAGGCAAGGCAAGGAAAGGCAAGGCAAAATGAAAAAGAAAGGCAAGGCAAAAGGCCAAAGCAAGGCAAGGCAAGGCAAAAGAGCCAAGCAAGGAAAGGCAAAAGGGCAAAGCAAGACAATGCAAGGCAAGTCTAAATAGCAAAGCAAGGCAATGCAAGAGAAGGCAAAAGGGCAAACCAAGGCAAGGCAAATGGGGAAAGCAAGGTAATGAAAGGCAAGGGAAAAGGGCAAAGCAAGGCATTGCAAGGTAAAAAAGCAAACCAAGGCAAGGCAAGGGAAAAGGGCAAAGCTAAGCAAGGCAAGTCAAAAGGGAAAGCAAGACAAGGCATGGCAAGGCAAAAGGGCAATGCAAGGCAAGGTAAGGCAAAAACGCAAAGCGAGGCAAAGAAAAAGGGCAAAGAAAGGCAAGGGAAGGCAAGGCAAAAGTGCAAACCAAGGCATGCAAAGGCAACACAAAAGAGCAAAGCAAGGTAATGCAAGGCAAAAGGGCAAAGCAAGACAAGGCAAGGCAAGCCAAAAGGGAATAGCAAGGCAAGGCAAAACGGCCAAGCAAGGCAAGGCAAGGCAAAAGGGTAAAGAAAGGGAAGGCAAAGCAAACGGGTAATGCAAGGCAAGGCAAGGCAGAAAGGCAAAGAAAGGCAAAGAAAGGAAAGGCAAATGGGCAAAGCAAGGCAAGGCAAGTCAAGGCAAAAGAGAAAAGAAGGGCAAGGCAAGGCAAGGCAAAACGGAAAAGTAAGGAAAGGTAAGGCAAGTAAATGGGCAAAGCAAGGCAAGGCAAGGCAAAAGGGCATAGCAAGGAAAGGCAAAAGGGCAAAGGAAGACAAAGCAAGGCAAGTCTAAAGGGCAAAGCAAGGCAAGGAAAAGGCAAGGCATAAAGGCAAACCAAGGCAAGGCAAGGAAAAATGGAAAAGCTAAGCAAGGAAAGTCAAACGTGAAAGCAAGACAATGCAAGGCAAGGCAAAATGGCAAAGCAAGGCAAGGCAAAGGAAAGGGGTAAAGCAAGGCAATGCAAGGCAAAAGGGCAAAGAAAGGCAAGGCAAGGAAAGGCAAGACAAGGCCAAGTGAAAAAGCAAGGCAAGGCAAAAGAGCAAAGCAAGGCAAGGCAAGGCAAAAAGGCAAAGCAAGGAAAGGCAAAAGGGAAAAGCAAGACAACGCAAGGCAAGGCAAAAGGGCAAAGAAAGGCAAGGGAAGGCAAGGCAAAAGGGCAAAGCATGGTAAGGGAAGAGAAACGGGTAAAGAAAGGCAATGCAAGGCAAAAGGGCAAAGAAAGGAAAGGCAAAAGGGCAAAGGAAGACAATGCAAGGCAAGTCTAAAGGGCAAAGCAAGGCAAGGCAAGGCAAGGCAAAAGGGCAAAGCAAGGAAAGGCAAATGGGGAAAGCAAGGTAATGAAAGGCAAGGGAAAAGGGCAAAGCAGGGCAAGGCAAGGCAAAAGGCTAAAGAAAGGGAAGGCAAAGCAAATGGTTAAAGCAAGGCAAGGCAAGGCAAATGGGCAAAGCAAAGCAAGGTAAGGCAAGGTAAATGGGCAAAGCAAGGCAAGGCAAGGCAAAAGGGCAAAGCATGTCAAGGGAAGAGAAACGGGTAAAGAAGGGCAATGCAAGGCGAAAGGGCAAAGAAAGGCAAGGCAAGGAAAGGCAAGGCAAAATGAAAAAGAAAGGCAAGGCAAAAGGCCAAAGCAAGGCAAGGCAAGGCAAAAGAGCAAAGCAAGGCGAGGCAAGGCAAGGCAAAAGGGCAAAGAAAGGAAAGGCAAGGAAAGGCAAAACGGAGAAGTAAGGAAAGGTAAGGCAAGGTAAAAATGGCAAAGCAAGGCAAGGCAAGGCAAAAGGGCAAAGCATGGTAAGGGAAGAGAAACGGGTAAAGAAAGGCAATACAAGGCAAAAGGGCAAAGAAAGGCAAGGTAATGCAAAAGAGCAAAGTAAGGCTAGGAAAGGCAAGGCAAAAGGGCAAAGCAAGGCATGGCAAGGGAAAAGGGCAAAGCTAAGCAATGAAAGTCAAAAGGGAAAGCAAGACAAGGCAAGGCAAGGCAAAAGTGCAATGCAAGACAAGGTAAGGCAAAAACGCAAAGCAAGGCAAGGCAAAATGGCAAAGTAAGGCAAGGCAAAGCAAACGGGTAAAGCAAGGCAATGCAAGGCAAAAAGGGCAAAGAAAGGCAAGGCAAGGAAAGGCAAAAATGAAAAGCAAGGCAAGGCAAAAGGGCAAAGAAAGGCAAGGGAAGGCAAGGCAAAAGTGCAAACCAAGGCATGCAAAGGCAACACAAAAGAGCAAAGCAAGGCAGGGAAAAGGGCAAAGCAAGGAAAGGCAAGGAAAGGGAAAAGGGTAAAGCAAGGTAATGCAAGGCAAAAGGGCAAAGCAAGGAAAGGCAAGGCAAAAAGGTAAAGAAAGGGAAGGCAAAGCAAACGGGTAAAGCAAGGCAAGGCAAGGCAAAAAGGCAAAGAAAGGCAAAGAAAGGAAAGGCAAATGGGCAAAACAAGGCAAGGCAATTCAAGGCAAAAAGGCGAAGAAAGGAAAGGCAAGGAAAGGCAAAACGGAAAAGCAAGGAAAGGTAAGGCAAGGTAAATGGGCAAAGCAAGGCAAGGCAAGGCAAAATGGCAAAGCATGGTAAGGGAAGAGAAACGGGTAAAGAAAGGCAATAGAAGGCAAAAGGGCAAAGAAAGGCAAGGTAAGGCAAAAGAGCAAAGGAAGGCTAGGAAAGGCAAGGCAAAAGGGCAAAGCAAGGCATGGCAAGGCATAAAGGCAAACCAAGGCAAGGCAAGGGAAAAGGGCAAAGCTAAGCAAGGAAAGTCAAAAGGGAAAGCAAGACAAGGCAAGGCAAGGCAAAAGGGCAATGCAAGGCAAGGTAAGGCAAAAACGCAAAGCAAGGCAAGGCAAAATGGCAAAGCAAGGCAAGGCAAAGCAAACGGGTAAAGCAAGGCAATGCAAAGCAAAAGGGCAAAGAAAGGCAAGGGAAGGCAAGGCAAAAGGGCAAAGCAAGAGAAGGCAAGGAAAGGCAAAAGAGAAAAGAAGGGCAAGGCAAGGCAAGGCAAAACGGCAAAGTAAGGCAAGGCAAGGCAAAAGGGCAAGGCAAGGCAAGGCAAAAGAGCAAAGCAAGGCAAGACAAGTCAAAAGGGCACTGCAAGGCAATGCAAGAGAAGGCAAAAGGGCAAACCAAGGCAAGGCAAATGGGGAAAGCAAGGTAATGAAAGGCAAAGGAAAAGGGCAAAGCAGGGCAAGGCAAGGCAAAAGGCTAAAGAAAGGGAAGGCAAAGCAAATGGGCAAAGCAAGCAAGGAAAGTCAAAAGGGAAAGCAAGACAAAGCAAGGCTAGGCAAAAGGGCAATGCAAGGCAAGGTAAGGCAAAAACGCAAAGCAAGGCAAGGCAAAATGGCAAAGCAAGGCAAGGCAAAGCAAACGGGTAAAGCAAGGCAATGCAAGGCAAAAGGGCAAAGAAAGGCAAGGCAAGGAAAGGCAAAAATGAAAAGCAAGGCAAGGCAAAAGGGCAAAGAAAGGCAAGGGAAGGCAAGGCAAAAGTGCAAACCAAGGCATGCAAAGGCAACACAAAAGAGCAAAGCAAGGCAAGGCAACGCAAAAGGGCAAAGCAAGGCAAGGCAAAAGGGCAAAGCAAGGAAAGGCAAGGAAAGGGAAAAGGGAAAAGCAAGGTAATACAAGGCAAAAGGGCAAAGCAAGGCAAGGCAAGGCAAAAGGGTAAAGAAAGGGAAGGCAAAGCAAACGGGTAAAGCAAGGCAAGGCAAGGCAAAAAGGCAAAGAAAGGCAAAGAAAGGAAAGGCAAATGGGCAAAGCAAGGCAAGGCAAGTCAAGGCAAAAAGGCAAAGAAAGGAAAGGCAAGGAAAGGCAAAACGGAGAAGCAAGGAAAGGTAAGGCAAGGTAAATGGGCAAAGCAAGGCAAGGCAAGGCAAAATGGCAAAGCATGGCAAGGGAAGAGAAACGGGTAAAGAAAGGCAATGCAAGACAAAAGGGCAAAGAAAGGCAAGGTAAGGCAAAAGAGCAAAGTAAGGCTAAGGCAAGGCAAGGCAAACGGCAAAGCAAGGAAAGGCAAAAGGGCAAAGGAAGACAATGCAAGGCAAGTCTACAGGGCAAAGCAAGGCAAGGCAAGGCAAAAGGGCAAAGCAAGGCAAGGCAAATGGGGAAAGCAAGGCAATGAAAGGCAGGGCAAAAGGGCAATGCAAGGCAAGGTAAGGCAAAAACGCAAAGCAAGGCAAGGCAAAATGGCAAAGCAAGGCAAGGCAAAGCAAACGGGTAAAGCAAGGTAATGCAAGGCAAAAGGGCAAAGAAAGGAAAGGCAAGGCAAGGCAAGACAAGGCCAAGTGAAAAAGCAAGGCAAGTCAAAAGACCAAAGCAAGGCAAGGCAAGGAAAGGCAAAAAGGCAAAGCAAGGCAAATCTACAGGGCAAAGCAAGGCAAGGCAAGGCAAAAGGGCAAAGCAAGGCAAGGCAAATGGGGAAAGCAAGGCAATGAAAGGCAAGGCAAAAGGGCAATGCAAGGCAAGGTAAGGCAAAAACGCAAAGCAAGGCAAGGCAAATTGGCAAAGCAAGGCAAGGCAAAGCAAACGGGTAAAGCAAGGCAATGCAAGGCAAAAGGGGAAAGAAAGGAAAGGGAAGGCAAGGAAAGACAAGGCCAAGTGAAAAAGCAAGGCAAGGCAAAAGACCAAAGCAAGGCAAGGCAAGGCAAAAAGGCAAAGCAAGGAAAGGCAAAAGGGCAAAGCAAGACAATGCAAGGCAAGGCAAAAGGGCAAAGAAAGGCACGGGAATGCAAGGCAAAATGGCAAAGTAAGGTAAGGCAAAGCAAAAGAGCAAAGCAAGGCAAGGCAAGGCAAAAGGGCAAAGCATGGCAAGGCAAGGAAAGGCAAAAGAGAAAAGAAGGGCAAGGCAAGGCAAGGCAAAACGGCAAAGTAAGGCAAGGCAAGGCAAATGGCAAAGCAAGGCAATACAAAGCAAGGCAAAAGAGCAAAGCAAAAGGGTAAAGCAAGGCAAGGCAAAAAGGCAAAGAAAGGCAAGGCAAGGAAAGGCAAAATGGAAAAGCATGGCAAAGCAAGGCAAAAGGGCAAAGTTAAGCAAGGCAAGTCAAAAGGGAAAGCAAGACAACGGAAGGCAAGGCAAAAAGGCAAAGAAAGGAAAGGCAAAAATGCAAAGCAAGGCAAGGCAAAAGGGCAAAGCAAGGCAAGGCAAAAGGGCAAAGCAAGGCAAGGCAAAAGGGCAAGGCCAGGCAAGGCAAGGCAAAGCAAAACGGCAAAGCAAGGCAAGGCAAGGCAAAAGGCTAAAGAAAGGGAAGGCAAAGCAAACGGGTAAAGCAAGGCAAGGCATGTCAAGGCAAAAAGGCAAAGAAAGGAAAGGCAAAGAAAGGCAAAACGGAAAAGCAAGGAAAGGTAAGGCAAGGTAAATGGGCAAAGCAAGGCAAGGCAAGGCAAAAGGGCAAAGCATGGTAAGGGAAGAGAAACGGGTAAAGAAAGTCAATGCAAGGCAAAAGGGCAAAGAAAGGCAAGGTAAGGCAAAAGAGCAAAGTAAGGCTAAGGCAAGGCAAGGCAAAAGGGCAAAGCAAGGCAAGACAAATGGGGAAAGCAAGGCAATGAAAGGCAAGGCAAAAGGGCAATGAAAGGCAAGGTAAGGCAAAAACGCAAAGCAAGGCAAGGCAAAATGGCAAAGCAAGGCAAGGCAAAGCAAACGGGTAAAGCAAGGCAATGCAAAGCAAAAGGGCAAAGAAAGGCAAGGGACGGCAAGGCAAAAGGGCAAAGCAAGACAAGGCAAGGAAAGGCAAAAGAGAAAAGAAGGGCAAGGCAAGGCAAGGCAAAACGGCAAAGTAAGGCAAGGCAAGGCAAAAGGGCAAGGCAAGGCAAGGCAAAAGAGCAAAGCAAGGCAAGACAAGTCAAAAGGGCAAAGCAAGACAATGCAAGAGAAGGCAAAAGGGCAAACCAAGGCAAGGAAAATGGGGAAAGCAAGGTAATGAAAGGCAAGGGAAAAGGGCAAAGCAGGGCAAGGCAAGGCAAAAGGCTAAAGAAAGGGAAGGCAAAGCAAATGGTTAAAGCAAGGCAAGGCAAGGCAAAAAGGCAAAGAAAGGCAAGGCAAGGCAAGGCAAATGGGCAAAGCAAAGCAAGGTAAGGCAAGGTAAATGGGCAAAGCAAGGCAAGGCAAGGCAAAAGGGCAAAGCATGTGAAGGGAAGAGAAACGGGTAAAGAAGGGCAATGCAAGGCAAAAGGGTAAAGAAAGGCAAGGCAAGGAAAGGCAAGGCAAAATGAAAAAGAAAGGCAAGGCAAAAGGCCAAAGCAAGGCAAGGCAAGGCAAAAGAGCCAAGCAAGGAAAGGCAAAAGGGCAAAGCAAGACAATGCAAGGCAAGTCTAAATAGCAAAGCAAGGCAATGCAAGAGAAGGCAAAAGGGCAAACCAAGGCAAGGCAAATGGGGAAAGCAAGGTAATGAAAGGCAAGGGAAAAGGGCAAAGCAAGGCATTGCAAGGTAAAAAAGCAAACCAAGGCAAGGCAAGGGAAAAGGGCAAAGCTAAGCAAGGCAAGTCAAAAGGGAAAGCAAGACAAGGCATGGCAAGGCAAAAGGGCAATGCAAGGCAAGGTAAGGCAAAAACGCAAAGCGAGGCAAAGAAAAAGGGCAAAGAAAGGCAAGGGAAGGCAAGGCAAAAGTGCAAACCAAGGCATGCAAAGGCAACACAAAAGAGCAAAGCAAGGTAATGCAAGGCAAAAGGGCAAAGCAAGACAAGGCAAGGCAAGCCAAAAGGGAATAGCAAGGCAAGGCAAAACGGCCAAGCAAGGCAAGGCAAGGCAAAAGGGTAAAGAAAGGGAAGGCAAAGCAAACGGGTAATGCAAGGCAAGGCAAGGCAGAAAGGCAAAGAAAGGCAAAGAAAGGAAAGGCAAATGGGCAAAGCAAGGCAAGGCAAGTCAAGGCAAAAGAGAAAAGAAGGGCAAGGCAAGGCAAGGCAAAACGGAAAAGTAAGGAAAGGTAAGGCAAGGTAAATGGGCAAAGCAAGGCAAGGCAAGGCAAAAGGGCATAGCAAGGAAAGGCAAAAGGGCAAAGGAAGACAAAGCAAGGCAAGTCTAAAGGGCAAAGCAAGGCAAGGAAAAGGCAAGGCATAAAGGCAAACCAAGGCAAGGCAAGGAAAAATGGAAAAGCTAAGCAAGGAAAGTCAAACGTGAAAGCAAGACAATGCAAGGCAAGGCAAAATGGCAAAGCAAGGCAAGGCAAAGGAAACGGGTAAAGCAAGGCAATGCAAGGCAAAAGGGCAAAGAAAGGCAAGGCAAGGAAAGGCAAGACAAGGCCAAGTGAAAAAGCAAGGCAAGGCAAAAGAGCAAAGCAAGGCAAGGCAAGGCAAAAAGGCAAAGCAAGGAAAGGCAAAAGGGAAAAGCAAGACAACGCAAGGCAAGGCAAAAGGGCAAAGAAAGGCAAGGGAAGGCAAGGCAAAAGGGCAAAGCATGGTAAGGGAAGAGAAACGGGTAAAGAAAGGCAATGCAAGGCAAAAGGGCAAAGAAAGGAAAGGCAAAAGGGCAAAGGAAGACAATGCAAGGCAAGTCTAAAGGGCAAAGCAAGGCAAGGCAAGGCAAGGCAAAAGGGCAAAGCAAGGAAAGGCAAATGGGGAAAGCAAGGTAATGAAAGGCAAGGGAAAAGGGCAAAGCAGGGCAAGGCAAGGCAAAAGGCTAAAGAAAGGGAAGGCAAAGCAAATGGTTAAAGCAAGGCAAGGCAAGGCAAATGGGCAAAGCAAAGCAAGGTAAGGCAAGGTAAATGGGCAAAGCAAGGCAAGGCAAGGCAAAAGGGCAAAGCATGTCAAGGGAAGAGAAACGGGTAAAGAAGGGCAATGCAAGGCGAAAGGGCAAAGAAAGGCAAGGCAAGGAAAGGCAAGGCAAAATGAAAAAGAAAGGCAAGGCAAAAGGCCAAAGCAAGGCAAGGCAAGGCAAAAGAGCAAAGCAAGGCGAGGCAAGGCAAGGCAAAAGGGCAAAGAAAGGAAAGGCAAGGAAAGGCAAAACGGAGAAGTAAGGAAAGGTAAGGCAAGGTAAAAATGGCAAAGCAAGGCAAGGCAAGGCAAAAGGGCAAAGCATGGTAAGGGAAGAGAAACGGGTAAAGAAAGGCAATACAAGGCAAAAGGGCAAAGAAAGGCAAGGTAATGCAAAAGAGCAAAGTAAGGCTAGGAAAGGCAAGGCAAAAGGGCAAAGCAAGGCATGGCAAGGGAAAAGGGCAAAGCTAAGCAATGAAAGTCAAAAGGGAAAGCAAGACAAGGCAAGGCAAGGCAAAAGTGCAATGCAAGACAAGGTAAGGCAAAAACGCAAAGCAAGGCAAGGCAAAATGGCAAAGTAAGGCAAGGCAAAGCAAACGGGTAAAGCAAGGCAATGCAAGGCAAAAAGGGCAAAGAAAGGCAAGGCAAGGAAAGGCAAAAATGAAAAGCAAGGCAAGGCAAAAGGGCAAAGAAAGGCAAGGGAAGGCAAGGCAAAAGTGCAAACCAAGGCATGCAAAGGCAACACAAAAGAGCAAAGCAAGGCAGGGAAAAGGGCAAAGCAAGGAAAGGCAAGGAAAGGGAAAAGGGTAAAGCAAGGTAATGCAAGGCAAAAGGGCAAAGCAAGGAAAGGCAAGGCAAAAAGGTAAAGAAAGGGAAGGCAAAGCAAACGGGTAAAGCAAGGCAAGGCAAGGCAAAAAGGCAAAGAAAGGCAAAGAAAGGAAAGGCAAATGGGCAAAACAAGGCAAGGCAATTCAAGGCAAAAAGGCGAAGAAAGGAAAGGCAAGGAAAGGCAAAACGGAAAAGCAAGGAAAGGTAAGGCAAGGTAAATGGGCAAAGCAAGGCAAGGCAAGGCAAAATGGCAAAGCATGGTAAGGGAAGAGAAACGGGTAAAGAAAGGCAATAGAAGGCAAAAGGGCAAAGAAAGGCAAGGTAAGGCAAAAGAGCAAAGGAAGGCTAGGAAAGGCAAGGCAAAAGGGCAAAGCAAGGCATGGCAAGGCATAAAGGCAAACCAAGGCAAGGCAAGGGAAAAGGGCAAAGCTAAGCAAGGAAAGTCAAAAGGGAAAGCAAGACAAGGCAAGGCAAGGCAAAAGGGCAATGCAAGGCAAGGTAAGGCAAAAACGCAAAGCAAGGCAAGGCAAAATGGCAAAGCAAGGCAAGGCAAAGCAAACGGGTAAAGCAAGGCAATGCAAAGCAAAAGGGCAAAGAAAGGCAAGGGAAGGCAAGGCAAAAGGGCAAAGCAAGAGAAGGCAAGGAAAGGCAAAAGAGAAAAGAAGGGCAAGGCAAGGCAAGGCAAAACGGCAAAGTAAGGCAAGGCAAGGCAAAAGGGCAAGGCAAGGCAAGGCAAAAGAGCAAAGCAAGGCAAGACAAGTCAAAAGGGCACTGCAAGGCAATGCAAGAGAAGGCAAAAGGGCAAACCAAGGCAAGGCAAATGGGGAAAGCAAGGTAATGAAAGGCAAAGGAAAAGGGCAAAGCAGGGCAAGGCAAGGCAAAAGGCTAAAGAAAGGGAAGGCAAAGCAAATGGGCAAAGCAAGCAAGGAAAGTCAAAAGGGAAAGCAAGACAAAGCAAGGCTAGGCAAAAGGGCAATGCAAGGCAAGGTAAGGCAAAAACGCAAAGCAAGGCAAGGCAAAATGGCAAAGCAAGGCAAGGCAAAGCAAACGGGTAAAGCAAGGCAATGCAAGGCAAAAGGGCAAAGAAAGGCAAGGCAAGGAAAGGCAAAAATGAAAAGCAAGGCAAGGCAAAAGGGCAAAGAAAGGCAAGGGAAGGCAAGGCAAAAGTGCAAACCAAGGCATGCAAAGGCAACACAAAAGAGCAAAGCAAGGCAAGGCAACGCAAAAGGGCAAAGCAAGGCAAGGCAAAAGGGCAAAGCAAGGAAAGGCAAGGAAAGGGAAAAGGGAAAAGCAAGGTAATACAAGGCAAAAGGGCAAAGCAAGGCAAGGCAAGGCAAAAGGGTAAAGAAAGGGAAGGCAAAGCAAACGGGTAAAGCAAGGCAAGGCAAGGCAAAAAGGCAAAGAAAGGCAAAGAAAGGAAAGGCAAATGGGCAAAGCAAGGCAAGGCAAGTCAAGGCAAAAAGGCAAAGAAAGGAAAGGCAAGGAAAGGCAAAACGGAAAAGCAAGGAAAGGTAAGGCAAGGTAAATGGGCAAAGCAAGGCAAGGCAAGGCAAAATGGCAAAGCATGGCAAGGGAAGAGAAACGGGTAAAGAAAGGCAATGCAAGACAAAAGGGCAAAGAAAGGCAAGGTAAGGCAAAAGAGCAAAGTAAGGCTAAGGCAAGGCAAGGCAAACGGCAAAGCAAGGAAAGGCAAAAGGGCAAAGGAAGACAATGCAAGGCAAGTCTACAGGGCAAAGCAAGGCAAGGCAAGGCAAAAGGGCAAAGCAAGGCAAGGCAAATGGGGAAAGCAAGGCAATGAAAGGCAGGGCAAAAGGGCAATGCAAGGCAAGGTAAGGCAAAAACGCAAAGCAAGGCAAGGCAAAATGGCAAAGCAAGGCAAGGCAAAGCAAACGGGTAAAGCAAGGTAATGCAAGGCAAAAGGGCAAAGAAAGGAAAGGCAAGGCAAGGCAAGACAAGGCCAAGTGAAAAAGCAAGGCAAGTCAAAAGACCAAAGCAAGGCAAGGCAAGGAAAGGCAAAAAGGCAAAGCAAGGCAAATCTACAGGGCAAAGCAAGGCAAGGCAAGGCAAAAGGGCAAAGCAAGGCAAGGCAAATGGGGAAAGCAAGGCAATGAAAGGCAAGGCAAAAGGGCAATGCAAGGCAAGGTAAGGCAAAAACGCAAAGCAAGGCAAGGCAAATTGGCAAAGCAAGGCAAGGCAAAGCAAACGGGTAAAGCAAGGCAATGCAAGGCAAAAGGGGAAAGAAAGGAAAGGGAAGGCAAGGAAAGACAAGGCCAAGTGAAAAAGCAAGGCAAGGCAAAAGACCAAAGCAAGGCAAGGCAAGGCAAAAAGGCAAAGCAAGGAAAGGCAAAAGGGCAAAGCAAGACAATGCAAGGCAAGGCAAAAGGGCAAAGAAAGGCACGGGAATGCAAGGCAAAATGGCAAAGTAAGGTAAGGCAAAGCAAAAGAGCAAAGCAAGGCAAGGCAAGGCAAAAGGGCAAAGCATGGCAAGGCAAGGAAAGGCAAAAGAGAAAAGAAGGGCAAGGCAAGGCAAGGCAAAACGGCAAAGTAAGGCAAGGCAAGGCAAATGGCAAAGCAAGGCAATACAAAGCAAGGCAAAAGAGCAAAGCAAAAGGGTAAAGCAAGGCAAGGCAAAAAGGCAAAGAAAGGCAAGGCAAGGAAAGGCAAAATGGAAAAGCATGGCAAAGCAAGGCAAAAGGGCAAAGTTAAGCAAGGCAAGTCAAAAGGGAAAGCAAGACAACGGAAGGCAAGGCAAAAAGGCAAAGAAAGGAAAGGCAAAAATGCAAAGCAAGGCAAGGCAAAAGGGCAAAGCAAGGCAAGGCAAAAGGGCAAAGCAAGGCAAGGCAAAAGGGCAAGGCCAGGCAAGGCAAGGCAAAGCAAAACGGCAAAGCAAGGCAAGGCAAGGCAAAAGGCTAAAGAAAGGGAAGGCAAAGCAAACGGGTAAAGCAAGGCAAGGCATGTCAAGGCAAAAAGGCAAAGAAAGGAAAGGCAAAGAAAGGCAAAACGGAAAAGCAAGGAAAGGTAAGGCAAGGTAAATGGGCAAAGCAAGGCAAGGCAAGGCAAAAGGGCAAAGCATGGTAAGGGAAGAGAAACGGGTAAAGAAAGTCAATGCAAGGCAAAAGGGCAAAGAAAGGCAAGGTAAGGCAAAAGAGCAAAGTAAGGCTAAGGCAAGGCAAGGCAAAAGGGCAAAGCAAGGCAAGACAAATGGGGAAAGCAAGGCAATGAAAGGCAAGGCAAAAGGGCAATGAAAGGCAAGGTAAGGCAAAAACGCAAAGCAAGGCAAGGCAAAATGGCAAAGCAAGGCAAGGCAAAGCAAACGGGTAAAGCAAGGCAATGCAAAGCAAAAGGGCAAAGAAAGGCAAGGGACGGCAAGGCAAAAGGGCAAAGCAAGACAAGGCAAGGAAAGGCAAAAGAGAAAAGAAGGGCAAGGCAAGGCAAGGCAAAACGGCAAAGTAAGGCAAGGCAAGGCAAAAGGGCAAGGCAAGGCAAGGCAAAAGAGCAAAGCAAGGCAAGACAAGTCAAAAGGGCAAAGCAAGACAATGCAAGAGAAGGCAAAAGGGCAAACCAAGGCAAGGCAAATGGGGAAAGCAAGGTAATGAAAGGCAAGGGAAAAGGGCAAAGCAGGGCAAGGCAAGGCAAAAGGCTAAAGAAAGGGAAGGCAAAGCAAATGGTTAAAGCAAGGCAAGGCAAGGCAAAAAGGCAAAGAAAGGCAAGGCAAGGCAAGGCAAATGGGCAAAGCAAAGCAAGGTAAGGCAAGGTAAATGGGCAAAGCAAGGCAAGGCAAGGCAAAAGGGCAAAGCATGTGAAGGGAAGAGAAACGGGTAAAGAAGGGCAATGCAAGGCAAAAGGGTAAAGAAAGGCAAGGCAAGGAAAGGCAAGGCAAAATGAAAAAGAAAGGCAAGGCAAAAGGCCAAAGCAAGGCAAGGCAAGGCAAAAGAGCCAAGCAAGGAAAGGCAAAAGGGCAAAGCAAGACAATGCAAGGCAAGTCTAAATAGCAAAGCAAGGCAATGCAAGAGAAGGCAAAAGGGCAAACCAAGGCAAGGCAAATGGGGAAAGCAAGGTAATGAAAGGCAAGGGAAAAGGGCAAAGCAAGGCATTGCAAGGTAAAAAAGCAAACCAAGGCAAGGCAAGGGAAAAGGGCAAAGCTAAGCAAGGCAAGTCAAAAGGGAAAGCAAGACAAGGCATGGCAAGGCAAAAGGGCAATGCAAGGCAAGGTAAGGCAAAAACGCAAAGCGAGGCAAAGAAAAAGGGCAAAGAAAGGCAAGGGAAGGCAAGGCAAAAGTGCAAACCAAGGCATGCAAAGGCAACACAAAAGAGCAAAGCAAGGTAATGCAAGGCAAAAGGGCAAAGCAAGACAAGGCAAGGCAAGCCAAAAGGGAATAGCAAGGCAAGGCAAAACGGCCAAGCAAGGCAAGGCAAGGCAAAAGGGTAAAGAAAGGGAAGGCAAAGCAAACGGGTAATGCAAGGCAAGGCAAGGCAGAAAGGCAAAGAAAGGCAAAGAAAGGAAAGGCAAATGGGCAAAGCAAGGCAAGGCAAGTCAAGGCAAAAGAGAAAAGAAGGGCAAGGCAAGGCAAGGCAAAACGGAAAAGTAAGGAAAGGTAAGGCAAGTAAATGGGCAAAGCAAGGCAAGGCAAGGCAAAAGGGCATAGCAAGGAAAGGCAAAAGGGCAAAGGAAGACAAAGCAAGGCAAGTCTAAAGGGCAAAGCAAGGCAAGGAAAAGGCAAGGCATAAAGGCAAACCAAGGCAAGGCAAGGAAAAATGGAAAAGCTAAGCAAGGAAAGTCAAACGTGAAAGCAAGACAATGCAAGGCAAGGCAAAATGGCAAAGCAAGGCAAGGCAAAGGAAAGGGGTAAAGCAAGGCAATGCAAGGCAAAAGGGCAAAGAAAGGCAAGGCAAGGAAAGGCAAGACAAGGCCAAGTGAAAAAGCAAGGCAAGGCAAAAGAGCAAAGCAAGGCAAGGCAAGGCAAAAAGGCAAAGCAAGGAAAGGCAAAAGGGAAAAGCAAGACAACGCAAGGCAAGGCAAAAGGGCAAAGAAAGGCAAGGGAAGGCAAGGCAAAAGGGCAAAGCATGGTAAGGGAAGAGAAACGGGTAAAGAAAGGCAATGCAAGGCAAAAGGGCAAAGAAAGGAAAGGCAAAAGGGCAAAGGAAGACAATGCAAGGCAAGTCTAAAGGGCAAAGCAAGGCAAGGCAAGGCAAGGCAAAAGGGCAAAGCAAGGAAAGGCAAATGGGGAAAGCAAGGTAATGAAAGGCAAGGGAAAAGGGCAAAGCAGGGCAAGGCAAGGCAAAAGGCTAAAGAAAGGGAAGGCAAAGCAAATGGTTAAAGCAAGGCAAGGCAAGGCAAATGGGCAAAGCAAAGCAAGGTAAGGCAAGGTAAATGGGCAAAGCAAGGCAAGGCAAGGCAAAAGGGCAAAGCATGTCAAGGGAAGAGAAACGGGTAAAGAAGGGCAATGCAAGGCGAAAGGGCAAAGAAAGGCAAGGCAAGGAAAGGCAAGGCAAAATGAAAAAGAAAGGCAAGGCAAAAGGCCAAAGCAAGGCAAGGCAAGGCAAAAGAGCAAAGCAAGGCGAGGCAAGGCAAGGCAAAAGGGCAAAGAAAGGAAAGGCAAGGAAAGGCAAAACGGAGAAGTAAGGAAAGGTAAGGCAAGGTAAAAATGGCAAAGCAAGGCAAGGCAAGGCAAAAGGGCAAAGCATGGTAAGGGAAGAGAAACGGGTAAAGAAAGGCAATACAAGGCAAAAGGGCAAAGAAAGGCAAGGTAATGCAAAAGAGCAAAGTAAGGCTAGGAAAGGCAAGGCAAAAGGGCAAAGCAAGGCATGGCAAGGGAAAAGGGCAAAGCTAAGCAATGAAAGTCAAAAGGGAAAGCAAGACAAGGCAAGGCAAGGCAAAAGTGCAATGCAAGACAAGGTAAGGCAAAAACGCAAAGCAAGGCAAGGCAAAATGGCAAAGTAAGGCAAGGCAAAGCAAACGGGTAAAGCAAGGCAATGCAAGGCAAAAAGGGCAAAGAAAGGCAAGGCAAGGAAAGGCAAAAATGAAAAGCAAGGCAAGGCAAAAGGGCAAAGAAAGGCAAGGGAAGGCAAGGCAAAAGTGCAAACCAAGGCATGCAAAGGCAACACAAAAGAGCAAAGCAAGGCAGGGAAAAGGGCAAAGCAAGGAAAGGCAAGGAAAGGGAAAAGGGTAAAGCAAGGTAATGCAAGGCAAAAGGGCAAAGCAAGGAAAGGCAAGGCAAAAAGGTAAAGAAAGGGAAGGCAAAGCAAACGGGTAAAGCAAGGCAAGGCAAGGCAAAAAGGCAAAGAAAGGCAAAGAAAGGAAAGGCAAATGGGCAAAACAAGGCAAGGCAATTCAAGGCAAAAAGGCGAAGAAAGGAAAGGCAAGGAAAGGCAAAACGGAAAAGCAAGGAAAGGTAAGGCAAGGTAAATGGGCAAAGCAAGGCAAGGCAAGGCAAAATGGCAAAGCATGGTAAGGGAAGAGAAACGGGTAAAGAAAGGCAATAGAAGGCAAAAGGGCAAAGAAAGGCAAGGTAAGGCAAAAGAGCAAAGGAAGGCTAGGAAAGGCAAGGCAAAAGGGCAAAGCAAGGCATGGCAAGGCATAAAGGCAAACCAAGGCAAGGCAAGGGAAAAGGGCAAAGCTAAGCAAGGAAAGTCAAAAGGGAAAGCAAGACAAGGCAAGGCAAGGCAAAAGGGCAATGCAAGGCAAGGTAAGGCAAAAACGCAAAGCAAGGCAAGGCAAAATGGCAAAGCAAGGCAAGGCAAAGCAAACGGGTAAAGCAAGGCAATGCAAAGCAAAAGGGCAAAGAAAGGCAAGGGAAGGCAAGGCAAAAGGGCAAAGCAAGAGAAGGCAAGGAAAGGCAAAAGAGAAAAGAAGGGCAAGGCAAGGCAAGGCAAAACGGCAAAGTAAGGCAAGGCAAGGCAAAAGGGCAAGGCAAGGCAAGGCAAAAGAGCAAAGCAAGGCAAGACAAGTCAAAAGGGCACTGCAAGGCAATGCAAGAGAAGGCAAAAGGGCAAACCAAGGCAAGGCAAATGGGGAAAGCAAGGTAATGAAAGGCAAAGGAAAAGGGCAAAGCAGGGCAAGGCAAGGCAAAAGGCTAAAGAAAGGGAAGGCAAAGCAAATGGGCAAAGCAAGCAAGGAAAGTCAAAAGGGAAAGCAAGACAAAGCAAGGCTAGGCAAAAGGGCAATGCAAGGCAAGGTAAGGCAAAAACGCAAAGCAAGGCAAGGCAAAATGGCAAAGCAAGGCAAGGCAAAGCAAACGGGTAAAGCAAGGCAATGCAAGGCAAAAGGGCAAAGAAAGGCAAGGCAAGGAAAGGCAAAAATGAAAAGCAAGGCAAGGCAAAAGGGCAAAGAAAGGCAAGGGAAGGCAAGGCAAAAGTGCAAACCAAGGCATGCAAAGGCAACACAAAAGAGCAAAGCAAGGCAAGGCAACGCAAAAGGGCAAAGCAAGGCAAGGCAAAAGGGCAAAGCAAGGAAAGGCAAGGAAAGGGAAAAGGGAAAAGCAAGGTAATACAAGGCAAAAGGGCAAAGCAAGGCAAGGCAAGGCAAAAGGGTAAAGAAAGGGAAGGCAAAGCAAACGGGTAAAGCAAGGCAAGGCAAGGCAAAAAGGCAAAGAAAGGCAAAGAAAGGAAAGGCAAATGGGCAAAGCAAGGCAAGGCAAGTCAAGGCAAAAAGGCAAAGAAAGGAAAGGCAAGGAAAGGCAAAACGGAGAAGCAAGGAAAGGTAAGGCAAGGTAAATGGGCAAAGCAAGGCAAGGCAAGGCAAAATGGCAAAGCATGGCAAGGGAAGAGAAACGGGTAAAGAAAGGCAATGCAAGACAAAAGGGCAAAGAAAGGCAAGGTAAGGCAAAAGAGCAAAGTAAGGCTAAGGCAAGGCAAGGCAAACGGCAAAGCAAGGAAAGGCAAAAGGGCAAAGGAAGACAATGCAAGGCAAGTCTACAGGGCAAAGCAAGGCAAGGCAAGGCAAAAGGGCAAAGCAAGGCAAGGCAAATGGGGAAAGCAAGGCAATGAAAGGCAGGGCAAAAGGGCAATGCAAGGCAAGGTAAGGCAAAAACGCAAAGCAAGGCAAGGCAAAATGGCAAAGCAAGGCAAGGCAAAGCAAACGGGTAAAGCAAGGTAATGCAAGGCAAAAGGGCAAAGAAAGGAAAGGCAAGGCAAGGCAAGACAAGGCCAAGTGAAAAAGCAAGGCAAGTCAAAAGACCAAAGCAAGGCAAGGCAAGGAAAGGCAAAAAGGCAAAGCAAGGCAAATCTACAGGGCAAAGCAAGGCAAGGCAAGGCAAAAGGGCAAAGCAAGGCAAGGCAAATGGGGAAAGCAAGGCAATGAAAGGCAAGGCAAAAGGGCAATGCAAGGCAAGGTAAGGCAAAAACGCAAAGCAAGGCAAGGCAAATTGGCAAAGCAAGGCAAGGCAAAGCAAACGGGTAAAGCAAGGCAATGCAAGGCAAAAGGGGAAAGAAAGGAAAGGGAAGGCAAGGAAAGACAAGGCCAAGTGAAAAAGCAAGGCAAGGCAAAAGACCAAAGCAAGGCAAGGCAAGGCAAAAAGGCAAAGCAAGGAAAGGCAAAAGGGCAAAGCAAGACAATGCAAGGCAAGGCAAAAGGGCAAAGAAAGGCACGGGAATGCAAGGCAAAATGGCAAAGTAAGGTAAGGCAAAGCAAAAGAGCAAAGCAAGGCAAGGCAAGGCAAAAGGGCAAAGCATGGCAAGGCAAGGAAAGGCAAAAGAGAAAAGAAGGGCAAGGCAAGGCAAGGCAAAACGGCAAAGTAAGGCAAGGCAAGGCAAATGGCAAAGCAAGGCAATACAAAGCAAGGCAAAAGAGCAAAGCAAAAGGGTAAAGCAAGGCAAGGCAAAAAGGCAAAGAAAGGCAAGGCAAGGAAAGGCAAAATGGAAAAGCATGGCAAAGCAAGGCAAAAGGGCAAAGTTAAGCAAGGCAAGTCAAAAGGGAAAGCAAGACAACGGAAGGCAAGGCAAAAAGGCAAAGAAAGGAAAGGCAAAAATGCAAAGCAAGGCAAGGCAAAAGGGCAAAGCAAGGCAAGGCAAAAGGGCAAAGCAAGGCAAGGCAAAAGGGCAAGGCCAGGCAAGGCAAGGCAAAGCAAAACGGCAAAGCAAGGCAAGGCAAGGCAAAAGGCTAAAGAAAGGGAAGGCAAAGCAAACGGGTAAAGCAAGGCAAGGCATGTCAAGGCAAAAAGGCAAAGAAAGGAAAGGCAAAGAAAGGCAAAACGGAAAAGCAAGGAAAGGTAAGGCAAGGTAAATGGGCAAAGCAAGGCAAGGCAAGGCAAAAGGGCAAAGCATGGTAAGGGAAGAGAAACGGGTAAAGAAAGTCAATGCAAGGCAAAAGGGCAAAGAAAGGCAAGGTAAGGCAAAAGAGCAAAGTAAGGCTAAGGCAAGGCAAGGCAAAAGGGCAAAGCAAGGCAAGACAAATGGGGAAAGCAAGGCAATGAAAGGCAAGGCAAAAGGGCAATGAAAGGCAAGGTAAGGCAAAAACGCAAAGCAAGGCAAGGCAAAATGGCAAAGCAAGGCAAGGCAAAGCAAACGGGTAAAGCAAGGCAATGCAAAGCAAAAGGGCAAAGAAAGGCAAGGGACGGCAAGGCAAAAGGGCAAAGCAAGACAAGGCAAGGAAAGGCAAAAGAGAAAAGAAGGGCAAGGCAAGGCAAGGCAAAACGGCAAAGTAAGGCAAGGCAAGGCAAAAGGGCAAGGCAAGGCAAGGCAAAAGAGCAAAGCAAGGCAAGACAAGTCAAAAGGGCAAAGCAAGACAATGCAAGAGAAGGCAAAAGGGCAAACCAAGGCAAGGAAAATGGGGAAAGCAAGGTAATGAAAGGCAAGGGAAAAGGGCAAAGCAGGGCAAGGCAAGGCAAAAGGCTAAAGAAAGGGAAGGCAAAGCAAATGGTTAAAGCAAGGCAAGGCAAGGCAAAAAGGCAAAGAAAGGCAAGGCAAGGCAAGGCAAATGGGCAAAGCAAAGCAAGGTAAGGCAAGGTAAATGGGCAAAGCAAGGCAAGGCAAGGCAAAAGGGCAAAGCATGTGAAGGGAAGAGAAACGGGTAAAGAAGGGCAATGCAAGGCAAAAGGGTAAAGAAAGGCAAGGCAAGGAAAGGCAAGGCAAAATGAAAAAGAAAGGCAAGGCAAAAGGCCAAAGCAAGGCAAGGCAAGGCAAAAGAGCCAAGCAAGGAAAGGCAAAAGGGCAAAGCAAGACAATGCAAGGCAAGTCTAAATAGCAAAGCAAGGCAATGCAAGAGAAGGCAAAAGGGCAAACCAAGGCAAGGCAAATGGGGAAAGCAAGGTAATGAAAGGCAAGGGAAAAGGGCAAAGCAAGGCATTGCAAGGTAAAAAAGCAAACCAAGGCAAGGCAAGGGAAAAGGGCAAAGCTAAGCAAGGCAAGTCAAAAGGGAAAGCAAGACAAGGCATGGCAAGGCAAAAGGGCAATGCAAGGCAAGGTAAGGCAAAAACGCAAAGCGAGGCAAAGAAAAAGGGCAAAGAAAGGCAAGGGAAGGCAAGGCAAAAGTGCAAACCAAGGCATGCAAAGGCAACACAAAAGAGCAAAGCAAGGTAATGCAAGGCAAAAGGGCAAAGCAAGACAAGGCAAGGCAAGCCAAAAGGGAATAGCAAGGCAAGGCAAAACGGCCAAGCAAGGCAAGGCAAGGCAAAAGGGTAAAGAAAGGGAAGGCAAAGCAAACGGGTAATGCAAGGCAAGGCAAGGCAGAAAGGCAAAGAAAGGCAAAGAAAGGAAAGGCAAATGGGCAAAGCAAGGCAAGGCAAGTCAAGGCAAAAGAGAAAAGAAGGGCAAGGCAAGGCAAGGCAAAACGGAAAAGTAAGGAAAGGTAAGGCAAGGTAAATGGGCAAAGCAAGGCAAGGCAAGGCAAAAGGGCATAGCAAGGAAAGGCAAAAGGGCAAAGGAAGACAAAGCAAGGCAAGTCTAAAGGGCAAAGCAAGGCAAGGAAAAGGCAAGGCATAAAGGCAAACCAAGGCAAGGCAAGGAAAAATGGAAAAGCTAAGCAAGGAAAGTCAAACGTGAAAGCAAGACAATGCAAGGCAAGGCAAAATGGCAAAGCAAGGCAAGGCAAAGGAAACGGGTAAAGCAAGGCAATGCAAGGCAAAAGGGCAAAGAAAGGCAAGGCAAGGAAAGGCAAGACAAGGCCAAGTGAAAAAGCAAGGCAAGGCAAAAGAGCAAAGCAAGGCAAGGCAAGGCAAAAAGGCAAAGCAAGGAAAGGCAAAAGGGAAAAGCAAGACAACGCAAGGCAAGGCAAAAGGGCAAAGAAAGGCAAGGGAAGGCAAGGCAAAAGGGCAAAGCATGGTAAGGGAAGAGAAACGGGTAAAGAAAGGCAATGCAAGGCAAAAGGGCAAAGAAAGGAAAGGCAAAAGGGCAAAGGAAGACAATGCAAGGCAAGTCTAAAGGGCAAAGCAAGGCAAGGCAAGGCAAGGCAAAAGGGCAAAGCAAGGAAAGGCAAATGGGGAAAGCAAGGTAATGAAAGGCAAGGGAAAAGGGCAAAGCAGGGCAAGGCAAGGCAAAAGGCTAAAGAAAGGGAAGGCAAAGCAAATGGTTAAAGCAAGGCAAGGCAAGGCAAATGGGCAAAGCAAAGCAAGGTAAGGCAAGGTAAATGGGCAAAGCAAGGCAAGGCAAGGCAAAAGGGCAAAGCATGTCAAGGGAAGAGAAACGGGTAAAGAAGGGCAATGCAAGGCGAAAGGGCAAAGAAAGGCAAGGCAAGGAAAGGCAAGGCAAAATGAAAAAGAAAGGCAAGGCAAAAGGCCAAAGCAAGGCAAGGCAAGGCAAAAGAGCAAAGCAAGGCGAGGCAAGGCAAGGCAAAAGGGCAAAGAAAGGAAAGGCAAGGAAAGGCAAAACGGAGAAGTAAGGAAAGGTAAGGCAAGGTAAAAATGGCAAAGCAAGGCAAGGCAAGGCAAAAGGGCAAAGCATGGTAAGGGAAGAGAAACGGGTAAAGAAAGGCAATACAAGGCAAAAGGGCAAAGAAAGGCAAGGTAATGCAAAAGAGCAAAGTAAGGCTAGGAAAGGCAAGGCAAAAGGGCAAAGCAAGGCATGGCAAGGGAAAAGGGCAAAGCTAAGCAATGAAAGTCAAAAGGGAAAGCAAGACAAGGCAAGGCAAGGCAAAAGTGCAATGCAAGACAAGGTAAGGCAAAAACGCAAAGCAAGGCAAGGCAAAATGGCAAAGTAAGGCAAGGCAAAGCAAACGGGTAAAGCAAGGCAATGCAAGGCAAAAAGGGCAAAGAAAGGCAAGGCAAGGAAAGGCAAAAATGAAAAGCAAGGCAAGGCAAAAGGGCAAAGAAAGGCAAGGGAAGGCAAGGCAAAAGTGCAAACCAAGGCATGCAAAGGCAACACAAAAGAGCAAAGCAAGGCAGGGAAAAGGGCAAAG
The DNA here is from genome assembly GCA_032206185.1 of Columba guinea. Lineage (NCBI taxonomy): Eukaryota > Metazoa > Chordata > Aves > Columbiformes > Columbidae > Columba > Columba guinea. The sequence goes on from JAVLUU010000289.1 coordinate 267,466, forward strand.
CAAGGAAAGGCAAGGAAAGGGAAAAGGGTAAAGCAAGGTAATGCAAGGCAAAAGGGCAAAGCAAGGAAAGGCAAGGCAAAAAGGTAAAGAAAGGGAAGGCAAAGCAAACGGGTAAAGCAAGGCAAGGCAAGGCAAAAAGGCAAAGAAAGGCAAAGAAAGGAAAGGCAAATGGGCAAAACAAGGCAAGGCAATTCAAGGCAAAAAGGCGAAGAAAGGAAAGGCAAGGAAAGGCAAAACGGAAAAGCAAGGAAAGGTAAGGCAAGGTAAATGGGCAAAGCAAGGCAAGGCAAGGCAAAATGGCAAAGCATGGTAAGGGAAGAGAAACGGGTAAAGAAAGGCAATAGAAGGCAAAAGGGCAAAGAAAGGCAAGGTAAGGCAAAAGAGCAAAGGAAGGCTAGGAAAGGCAAGGCAAAAGGGCAAAGCAAGGCATGGCAAGGCATAAAGGCAAACCAAGGCAAGGCAAGGGAAAAGGGCAAAGCTAAGCAAGGAAAGTCAAAAGGGAAAGCAAGACAAGGCAAGGCAAGGCAAAAGGGCAATGCAAGGCAAGGTAAGGCAAAAACGCAAAGCAAGGCAAGGCAAAATGGCAAAGCAAGGCAAGGCAAAGCAAACGGGTAAAGCAAGGCAATGCAAAGCAAAAGGGCAAAGAAAGGCAAGGGAAGGCAAGGCAAAAGGGCAAAGCAAGAGAAGGCAAGGAAAGGCAAAAGAGAAAAGAAGGGCAAGGCAAGGCAAGGCAAAACGGCAAAGTAAGGCAAGGCAAGGCAAAAGGGCAAGGCAAGGCAAGGCAAAAGAGCAAAGCAAGGCAAGACAAGTCAAAAGGGCACTGCAAGGCAATGCAAGAGAAGGCAAAAGGGCAAACCAAGGCAAGGCAAATGGGGAAAGCAAGGTAATGAAAGGCAAAGGAAAAGGGCAAAGCAGGGCAAGGCAAGGCAAAAGGCTAAAGAAAGGGAAGGCAAAGCAAATGGGCAAAGCAAGCAAGGAAAGTCAAAAGGGAAAGCAAGACAAAGCAAGGCTAGGCAAAAGGGCAATGCAAGGCAAGGTAAGGCAAAAACGCAAAGCAAGGCAAGGCAAAATGGCAAAGCAAGGCAAGGCAAAGCAAACGGGTAAAGCAAGGCAATGCAAGGCAAAAGGGCAAAGAAAGGCAAGGCAAGGAAAGGCAAAAATGAAAAGCAAGGCAAGGCAAAAGGGCAAAGAAAGGCAAGGGAAGGCAAGGCAAAAGTGCAAACCAAGGCATGCAAAGGCAACACAAAAGAGCAAAGCAAGGCAAGGCAACGCAAAAGGGCAAAGCAAGGCAAGGCAAAAGGGCAAAGCAAGGAAAGGCAAGGAAAGGGAAAAGGGAAAAGCAAGGTAATACAAGGCAAAAGGGCAAAGCAAGGCAAGGCAAGGCAAAAGGGTAAAGAAAGGGAAGGCAAAGCAAACGGGTAAAGCAAGGCAAGGCAAGGCAAAAAGGCAAAGAAAGGCAAAGAAAGGAAAGGCAAATGGGCAAAGCAAGGCAAGGCAAGTCAAGGCAAAAAGGCAAAGAAAGGAAAGGCAAGGAAAGGCAAAACGGAAAAGCAAGGAAAGGTAAGGCAAGGTAAATGGGCAAAGCAAGGCAAGGCAAGGCAAAATGGCAAAGCATGGCAAGGGAAGAGAAACGGGTAAAGAAAGGCAATGCAAGACAAAAGGGCAAAGAAAGGCAAGGTAAGGCAAAAGAGCAAAGTAAGGCTAAGGCAAGGCAAGGCAAACGGCAAAGCAAGGAAAGGCAAAAGGGCAAAGGAAGACAATGCAAGGCAAGTCTACAGGGCAAAGCAAGGCAAGGCAAGGCAAAAGGGCAAAGCAAGGCAAGGCAAATGGGGAAAGCAAGGCAATGAAAGGCAGGGCAAAAGGGCAATGCAAGGCAAGGTAAGGCAAAAACGCAAAGCAAGGCAAGGCAAAATGGCAAAGCAAGGCAAGGCAAAGCAAACGGGTAAAGCAAGGTAATGCAAGGCAAAAGGGCAAAGAAAGGAAAGGCAAGGCAAGGCAAGACAAGGCCAAGTGAAAAAGCAAGGCAAGTCAAAAGACCAAAGCAAGGCAAGGCAAGGAAAGGCAAAAAGGCAAAGCAAGGCAAATCTACAGGGCAAAGCAAGGCAAGGCAAGGCAAAAGGGCAAAGCAAGGCAAGGCAAATGGGGAAAGCAAGGCAATGAAAGGCAAGGCAAAAGGGCAATGCAAGGCAAGGTAAGGCAAAAACGCAAAGCAAGGCAAGGCAAATTGGCAAAGCAAGGCAAGGCAAAGCAAACGGGTAAAGCAAGGCAATGCAAGGCAAAAGGGGAAAGAAAGGAAAGGGAAGGCAAGGAAAGACAAGGCCAAGTGAAAAAGCAAGGCAAGGCAAAAGACCAAAGCAAGGCAAGGCAAGGCAAAAAGGCAAAGCAAGGAAAGGCAAAAGGGCAAAGCAAGACAATGCAAGGCAAGGCAAAAGGGCAAAGAAAGGCACGGGAATGCAAGGCAAAATGGCAAAGTAAGGTAAGGCAAAGCAAAAGAGCAAAGCAAGGCAAGGCAAGGCAAAAGGGCAAAGCATGGCAAGGCAAGGAAAGGCAAAAGAGAAAAGAAGGGCAAGGCAAGGCAAGGCAAAACGGCAAAGTAAGGCAAGGCAAGGCAAATGGCAAAGCAAGGCAATACAAAGCAAGGCAAAAGAGCAAAGCAAAAGGGTAAAGCAAGGCAAGGCAAAAAGGCAAAGAAAGGCAAGGCAAGGAAAGGCAAAATGGAAAAGCATGGCAAAGCAAGGCAAAAGGGCAAAGTTAAGCAAGGCAAGTCAAAAGGGAAAGCAAGACAACGGAAGGCAAGGCAAAAAGGCAAAGAAAGGAAAGGCAAAAATGCAAAGCAAGGCAAGGCAAAAGGGCAAAGCAAGGCAAGGCAAAAGGGCAAAGCAAGGCAAGGCAAAAGGGCAAGGCCAGGCAAGGCAAGGCAAAGCAAAACGGCAAAGCAAGGCAAGGCAAGGCAAAAGGCTAAAGAAAGGGAAGGCAAAGCAAACGGGTAAAGCAAGGCAAGGCATGTCAAGGCAAAAAGGCAAAGAAAGGAAAGGCAAAGAAAGGCAAAACGGAAAAGCAAGGAAAGGTAAGGCAAGGTAAATGGGCAAAGCAAGGCAAGGCAAGGCAAAAGGGCAAAGCATGGTAAGGGAAGAGAAACGGGTAAAGAAAGTCAATGCAAGGCAAAAGGGCAAAGAAAGGCAAGGTAAGGCAAAAGAGCAAAGTAAGGCTAAGGCAAGGCAAGGCAAAAGGGCAAAGCAAGGCAAGACAAATGGGGAAAGCAAGGCAATGAAAGGCAAGGCAAAAGGGCAATGAAAGGCAAGGTAAGGCAAAAACGCAAAGCAAGGCAAGGCAAAATGGCAAAGCAAGGCAAGGCAAAGCAAACGGGTAAAGCAAGGCAATGCAAAGCAAAAGGGCAAAGAAAGGCAAGGGACGGCAAGGCAAAAGGGCAAAGCAAGACAAGGCAAGGAAAGGCAAAAGAGAAAAGAAGGGCAAGGCAAGGCAAGGCAAAACGGCAAAGTAAGGCAAGGCAAGGCAAAAGGGCAAGGCAAGGCAAGGCAAAAGGGCAAGGCAAGGCAAGGCAAAAGAGCAAAGCAAGGCAAGACAAGTCAAAAGGGCAAAGCAAGACAATGCAAGAGAAGGCAAAAGGGCAAACCAAGGCAAGGAAAATGGGGAAAGCAAGGTAATGAAAGGCAAGGGAAAAGGGCAAAGCAGGGCAAGGCAAGGCAAAAGGCTAAAGAAAGGGAAGGCAAAGCAAATGGTTAAAGCAAGGCAAGGCAAGGCAAAAAGGCAAAGAAAGGCAAGGCAAGGCAAGGCAAATGGGCAAAGCAAAGCAAGGTAAGGCAAGGTAAATGGGCAAAGCAAGGCAAGGCAAGGCAAAAGGGCAAAGCATGTGAAGGGAAGAGAAACGGGTAAAGAAGGGCAATGCAAGGCAAAAGGGTAAAGAAAGGCAAGGCAAGGAAAGGCAAGGCAAAATGAAAAAGAAAGGCAAGGCAAAAGGCCAAAGCAAGGCAAGGCAAGGCAAAAGAGCCAAGCAAGGAAAGGCAAAAGGGCAAAGCAAGACAATGCAAGGCAAGTCTAAATAGCAAAGCAAGGCAATGCAAGAGAAGGCAAAAGGGCAAACCAAGGCAAGGCAAATGGGGAAAGCAAGGTAATGAAAGGCAAGGGAAAAGGGCAAAGCAAGGCATTGCAAGGTAAAAAAGCAAACCAAGGCAAGGCAAGGGAAAAGGGCAAAGCTAAGCAAGGCAAGTCAAAAGGGAAAGCAAGACAAGGCATGGCAAGGCAAAAGGGCAATGCAAGGCAAGGTAAGGCAAAAACGCAAAGCGAGGCAAAGAAAAAGGGCAAAGAAAGGCAAGGGAAGGCAAGGCAAAAGTGCAAACCAAGGCATGCAAAGGCAACACAAAAGAGCAAAGCAAGGTAATGCAAGGCAAAAGGGCAAAGCAAGACAAGGCAAGGCAAGCCAAAAGGGAATAGCAAGGCAAGGCAAAACGGCCAAGCAAGGCAAGGCAAGGCAAAAGGGTAAAGAAAGGGTAGGCAAAGCAAACGGGTAAAGCAAGGCAAGGCAAGGCAAAAAGGCAAAGAAAGGCAAAGAAAGGAAAGGCAAATGGGCAAAGCAAGGCAAGGCAAGTCAAGGCAAAAAGGCAAAGAAAGGAAAGGCAAGGAAAGGCAAAACGGAAAAGCAAGGAAAGGTAAGGCAAGGTAAATGGGCAAAGCAAGGCAAGGCAAGGCAAAATGGCAAAGCATGGCAAGGGAAGAGAAACGGGTAAAGAAAGGCAATGCAAGACAAAAGGGCAAAGAAAGGCAAGGTAAGGCAAAAGAGCAAAGTAAGGCTAAGGCAAGGCAAGGCAAACGGCAAAGCAAGGAAAGGCAAAAGGGCAAAGGAAGACAATGCAAGGCAAGTCTACAGGGCAAAGCAAGGCAAGGCAAGGCAAAAGGGCAAAGCAAGGCAAGGCAAATGGGGAAAGCAAGGCAATGAAAGGCAGGGCAAAAGGGCAATGCAAGGCAAGGTAAGGCAAAAACGCAAAGCAAGGCAAGGCAAAATGGCAAAGCAAGGCAAGGCAAAGCAAACGGGTAAAGCAAGGTAATGCAAGGCAAAAGGGCAAAGAAAGGAAAGGCAAGGCAAGGCAAGACAAGGCCAAGTGAAAAAGCAAGGCAAGTCAAAAGACCAAAGCAAGGCAAGGCAAGGAAAGGCAAAAAGGCAAAGCAAGGCAAATCTACAGGGCAAAGCAAGGCAAGGCAAGGCAAAAGGGCAAAGCAAGGCAAGGCAAATGGGGAAAGCAAGGCAATGAAAGGCAAGGCAAAAGGGCAATGCAAGGCAAGGTAAGGCAAAAACGCAAAGCAAGGCAAGGCAAATTGGCAAAGCAAGGCAAGGCAAAGCAAACGGGTAAAGCAAGGCAATGCAAGGCAAAAGGGGAAAGAAAGGAAAGGGAAGGCAAGGAAAGACAAGGCCAAGTGAAAAAGCAAGGCAAGGCAAAAGACCAAAGCAAGGCAAGGCAAGGCAAAAAGGCAAAGCAAGGAAAGGCAAAAGGGCAAAGCAAGACAATGCAAGGCAAGGCAAAAGGGCAAAGAAAGGCACGGGAATGCAAGGCAAAATGGCAAAGTAAGGTAAGGCAAAGCAAAAGAGCAAAGCAAGGCAAGGCAAGGCAAAAGGGCAAAGCATGGCAAGGCAAGGAAAGGCAAAAGAGAAAAGAAGGGCAAGGCAAGGCAAGGCAAAACGGCAAAGTAAGGCAAGGCAAGGCAAATGGCAAAGCAAGGCAATACAAAGCAAGGCAAAAGAGCAAAGCAAAAGGGTAAAGCAAGGCAAGGCAAAAAGGCAAAGAAAGGCAAGGCAAGGAAAGGCAAAATGGAAAAGCATGGCAAAGCAAGGCAAAAGGGCAAAGTTAAGCAAGGCAAGTCAAAAGGGAAAGCAAGACAACGGAAGGCAAGGCAAAAAGGCAAAGAAAGGAAAGGCAAAAATGCAAAGCAAGGCAAGGCAAAAGGGCAAAGCAAGGCAAGGCAAAAGGGCAAAGCAAGGCAAGGCAAAAGGGCAAGGCCAGGCAAGGCAAGGCAAAGCAAAAGGCTAAAGCAAGGCAAGGCAAGGCAAAAGGCTAAAGAAAGGGAAGGCAAAGCAAACGGGTAAAGCAAGGCAAGGCATGTCAAGGCAAAAAGGCAAAGAAAGGAAAGGCAAAGAAAGGCAAAACGGAAAAGCAAGGAAAGGTAAGGCAAGGTAAATGGGCAAAGCAAGGCAAGGCAAGGCAAAAGGGCAAAGCATGGTAAGGGAAGAGAAACGGGTAAAGAAAGTCAATGCAAGGCAAAAGGGCAAAGAAAGGCAAGGTAAGGCAAAAGAGCAAAGTAAGGCTAAGGCAAGGCAAGGCAAAAGGGCAAAGCAAGGAAAGGCAAAAGGGCAAAGGAAGACAATGCAAGGCAAGTCTACAGGGCAAAGCAAGGCAAGGCAAGGCAAAAGGGCAAAGCAAGGCAAGACAAATGGGGAAAGCAAGGCAATGAAAGGCAAGGCAAAAGGGCAATGAAAGGCAAGGTAAGGCAAAAACGCAAAGCAAGGCAAGGCAAAATGGCAAAGCAAGGCAAGGCAAAGCAAACGGGTAAAGCAAGGCAATGCAAAGCAAAAGGGCAAAGAAAGGCAAGGGACGGCAAGGCAAAAGGGCAAAGCAAGACAAGGCAAGGAAAGGCAAAAGAGAAAAGAAGGGCAAGGCAAGGCAAGGCAAAACGGCAAAGTAAGGCAAGGCAAGGCAAAAGGGCAAGGCAAGGCAAGGCAAAAGAGCAAAGCAAGGCAAGACAAGTCAAAAGGGCAAAGCAAGACAATGCAAGAGAAGGCAAAAGGGCAAACCAAGGCAAGGCAAATGGGGAAAGCAAGGTAATGAAAGGCAAGGGAAAAGGGCAAAGCAGGGCAAGGCAAGGCAAAAGGCTAAAGAAAGGGAAGGCAAAGCAAATGGTTAAAGCAAGGCAAGGCAAGGCAAAAAGGCAAAGAAAGGCAAGGCAAGGCAAGGCAAATGGGCAAAGCAAAGCAAGGTAAGGCAAGGTAAATGGGCAAAGCAAGGCAAGGCAAGGCAAAAGGGCAAAGCATGTGAAGGGAAGAGAAACGGGTAAAGAAGGGCAATGCAAGGCAAAAGGGTAAAGAAAGGCAAGGCAAGGAAAGGCAAGGCAAAATGAAAAAGAAAGGCAAGGCAAAAGGCCAAAGCAAGGCAAGGCAAGGCAAAAGAGCCAAGCAAGGAAAGGCAAAAGGGCAAAGCAAGACAATGCAAGGCAAGTCTAAATAGCAAAGCAAGGCAATGCAAGAGAAGGCAAAAGGGCAAACCAAGGCAAGGCAAATGGGGAAAGCAAGGTAATGAAAGGCAAGGGAAAAGGGCAAAGCAAGGCATTGCAAGGTAAAAAAGCAAACCAAGGCAAGGCAAGGGAAAAGGGCAAAGCTAAGCAAGGCAAGTCAAAAGGGAAAGCAAGACAAGGCATGGCAAGGCAAAAGGGCAATGCAAGGCAAGGTAAGGCAAAAACGCAAAGCGAGGCAAAGAAAAAGGGCAAAGAAAGGCAAGGGAAGGCAAGGCAAAAGTGCAAACCAAGGCATGCAAAGGCAACACAAAAGAGCAAAGCAAGGTAATGCAAGGCAAAAGGGCAAAGCAAGACAAGGCAAGGCAAGCCAAAAGGGAATAGCAAGGCAAGGCAAAACGGCCAAGCAAGGCAAGGCAAGGCAAAAGGGTAAAGAAAGGGAAGGCAAAGCAAACGGGTAATGCAAGGCAAGGCAAGGCAGAAAGGCAAAGAAAGGCAAAGAAAGGAAAGGCAAATGGGCAAAGCAAGGCAAGGCAAGTCAAGGCAAAAGAGAAAAGAAGGGCAAGGCAAGGCAAGGCAAAACGGAAAAGTAAGGAAAGGTAAGGCAAGGTAAATGGGCAAAGCAAGGCAAGGCAAGGCAAAAGGGCATAGCAAGGAAAGGCAAAAGGGCAAAGGAAGACAAAGCAAGGCAAGTCTAAAGGGCAAAGCAAGGCAAGGAAAAGGCAAGGCATAAAGGCAAACCAAGGCAAGGCAAGGAAAAATGGAAAAGCTAAGCAAGGAAAGTCAAACGTGAAAGCAAGACAATGCAAGGCAAGGCAAAATGGCAAAGCAAGGCAAGGCAAAGGAAAGGGGTAAAGCAAGGCAATGCAAGGCAAAAGGGCAAAGAAAGGAAAGGCAAAAGGGCAAAGGAAGACAATGCAAGGCAAGTCTAAAGGGCAAAGCAAGGCAAGGCAAGGCAAGGCAAAAGGGCAAAGCAAGGAAAGGCAAATGGGGAAAGCAAGGTAATGAAAGGCAAGGGAAAAGGGCAAAGCAGGGCAAGGCAAGGCAAAAGGCTAAAGAAAGGGAAGGCAAAGCAAATGGTTAAAGCAAGGCAAGGCAAGGCAAATGGGCAAAGCAAAGCAAGGTAAGGCAAGGTAAATGGGCAAAGCAAGGCAAGGCAAGGCAAAAGGGCAAAGCATGTCAAGGGAAGAGAAACGGGTAAAGAAGGGCAATGCAAGGCGAAAGGGCAAAGAAAGGCAAGGCAAGGAAAGGCAAGGCAAAATGAAAAAGAAAGGCAAGGCAAAAGGCCAAAGCAAGGCAAGGCAAGGCAAAAGAGCAAAGCAAGGCGAGGCAAGGCAAGGCAAAAGGGCAAAGAAAGGAAAGGCAAGGAAAGGCAAAACGGAGAAGTAAGGAAAGGTAAGGCAAGGTAAAAATGGCAAAGCAAGGCAAGGCAAGGCAAAAGGGCAAAGCATGGTAAGGGAAGAGAAACGGGTAAAGAAAGGCAATACAAGGCAAAAGGGCAAAGAAAGGCAAGGTAATGCAAAAGAGCAAAGTAAGGCTAGGAAAGGCAAGGCAAAAGGGCAAAGCAAGGCATGGCAAGGGAAAAGGGCAAAGCTAAGCAATGAAAGTCAAAAGGGAAAGCAAGACAAGGCAAGGCAAGGCAAAAGTGCAATGCAAGACAAGGTAAGGCAAAAACGCAAAGCAAGGCAAGGCAAAATGGCAAAGTAAGGCAAGGCAAAGCAAACGGGTAAAGCAAGGCAATGCAAGGCAAAAAGGGCAAAGAAAGGCAAGGCAAGGAAAGGCAAAAATGAAAAGCAAGGCAAGGCAAAAGGGCAAAGAAAGGCAAGGGAAGGCAAGGCAAAAGTGCAAACCAAGGCATGCAAAGGCAACACAAAAGAGCAAAGCAAGGCAGGGAAAAGGGCAAAGCAAGGAAAGGCAAGGAAAGGGAAAAGGGTAAAGCAAGGTAATGCAAGGCAAAAGGGCAAAGCAAGGAAAGGCAAGGCAAAAAGGTAAAGAAAGGGAAGGCAAAGCAAACGGGTAAAGCAAGGCAAGGCAAGGCAAAAAGGCAAAGAAAGGCAAAGAAAGGAAAGGCAAATGGGCAAAACAAGGCAAGGCAATTCAAGGCAAAAAGGCGAAGAAAGGAAAGGCAAGGAAAGGCAAAACGGAAAAGCAAGGAAAGGTAAGGCAAGGTAAATGGGCAAAGCAAGGCAAGGCAAGGCAAAATGGCAAAGCATGGTAAGGGAAGAGAAACGGGTAAAGAAAGGCAATAGAAGGCAAAAGGGCAAAGAAAGGCAAGGTAAGGCAAAAGAGCAAAGGAAGGCTAGGAAAGGCAAGGCAAAAGGGCAAAGCAAGGCATGGCAAGGCATAAAGGCAAACCAAGGCAAGGCAAGGGAAAAGGGCAAAGCTAAGCAAGGAAAGTCAAAAGGGAAAGCAAGACAAGGCAAGGCAAGGCAAAAGGGCAATGCAAGGCAAGGTAAGGCAAAAACGCAAAGCAAGGCAAGGCAAAATGGCAAAGCAAGGCAAGGCAAAGCAAACGGGTAAAGCAAGGCAATGCAAAGCAAAAGGGCAAAGAAAGGCAAGGGAAGGCAAGGCAAAAGGGCAAAGCAAGAGAAGGCAAGGAAAGGCAAAAGAGAAAAGAAGGGCAAGGCAAGGCAAGGCAAAACGGCAAAGTAAGGCAAGGCAAGGCAAAAGGGCAAGGCAAGGCAAGGCAAAAGAGCAAAGCAAGGCAAGACAAGTCAAAAGGGCACTGCAAGGCAATGCAAGAGAAGGCAAAAGGGCAAACCAAGGCAAGGCAAATGGGGAAAGCAAGGTAATGAAAGGCAAAGGAAAAGGGCAAAGCAGGGCAAGGCAAGGCAAAAGGCTAAAGAAAGGGAAGGCAAAGCAAATGGGCAAAGCAAGCAAGGAAAGTCAAAAGGGAAAGCAAGACAAAGCAAGGCTAGGCAAAAGGGCAATGCAAGGCAAGGTAAGGCAAAAACGCAAAGCAAGGCAAGGCAAAATGGCAAAGCAAGGCAAGGCAAAGCAAACGGGTAAAGCAAGGCAATGCAAGGCAAAAGGGCAAAGAAAGGCAAGGCAAGGAAAGGCAAAAATGAAAAGCAAGGCAAGGCAAAAGGGCAAAGAAAGGCAAGGGAAGGCAAGGCAAAAGTGCAAACCAAGGCATGCAAAGGCAACACAAAAGAGCAAAGCAAGGCAAGGCAACGCAAAAGGGCAAAGCAAGGCAAGGCAAAAGGGCAAAGCAAGGAAAGGCAAGGAAAGGGAAAAGGGAAAAGCAAGGTAATACAAGGCAAAAGGGCAAAGCAAGGCAAGGCAAGGCAAAAGGGTAAAGAAAGGGAAGGCAAAGCAAACGGGTAAAGCAAGGCAAGGCAAGGCAAAAAGGCAAAGAAAGGCAAAGAAAGGAAAGGCAAATGGGCAAAGCAAGGCAAGGCAAGTCAAGGCAAAAAGGCAAAGAAAGGAAAGGCAAGGAAAGGCAAAACGGAAAAGCAAGGAAAGGTAAGGCAAGGTAAATGGGCAAAGCAAGGCAAGGCAAGGCAAAATGGCAAAGCATGGCAAGGGAAGAGAAACGGGTAAAGAAAGGCAATGCAAGACAAAAGGGCAAAGAAAGGCAAGGTAAGGCAAAAGAGCAAAGTAAGGCTAAGGCAAGGCAAGGCAAATGGCAAAGCAAGGAAAGGCAAAAGGGCAAAGGAAGACAATGCAAGGCAAGTCTACAGGGCAAAGCAAGGCAAGGCAAGGCAAAAGGGCAAAGCAAGGCAAGGCAAATGGGGAAAGCAAGGCAATGAAAGGCAGGGCAAAAGGGCAATGCAAGGCAAGGTAAGGCAAAAACGCAAAGCAAGGCAAGGCAAAATGGCAAAGCAAGGCAAGGCAAAGCAAACGGGTAAAGCAAGGTAATGCAAGGCAAAAGGGCAAAGAAAGGAAAGGCAAGGCAAGGCAAGACAAGGCCAAGTGAAAAAGCAAGGCAAGTCAAAAGACCAAAGCAAGGCAAGGCAAGGAAAGGCAAAAAGGCAAAGCAAGGCAAATCTACAGGGCAAAGCAAGGCAAGGCAAGGCAAAAGGGCAAAGCAAGGCAAGGCAAATGGGGAAAGCAAGGCAATGAAAGGCAAGGCAAAAGGGCAATGCAAGGCAAGGTAAGGCAAAAACGCAAAGCAAGGCAAGGCAAATTGGCAAAGCAAGGCAAGGCAAAGCAAACGGGTAAAGCAAGGCAATGCAAGGCAAAAGGGGAAAGAAAGGAAAGGGAAGGCAAGGAAAGACAAGGCCAAGTGAAAAAGCAAGGCAAGGCAAAAGACCAAAGCAAGGCAAGGCAAGGCAAAAAGGCAAAGCAAGGAAAGGCAAAAGGGCAAAGCAAGACAATGCAAGGCAAGGCAAAAGGGCAAAGAAAGGCACGGGAATGCAAGGCAAAATGGCAAAGTAAGGTAAGGCAAAGCAAAAGAGCAAAGCAAGGCAAGGCAAGGCAAAAGGGCAAAGCATGGCAAGGCAAGGAAAGGCAAAAGAGAAAAGAAGGGCAAGGCAAGGCAAGGCAAAACGGCAAAGTAAGGCAAGGCAAGGCAAATGGCAAAGCAAGGCAATACAAAGCAAGGCAAAAGAGCAAAGCAAAAGGGTAAAGCAAGGCAAGGCAAAAAGGCAAAGAAAGGCAAGGCAAGGAAAGGCAAAATGGAAAAGCATGGCAAAGCAAGGCAAAAGGGCAAAGTTAAGCAAGGCAAGTCAAAAGGGAAAGCAAGACAACGGAAGGCAAGGCAAAAAGGCAAAGAAAGGAAAGGCAAAAATGCAAAGCAAGGCAAGGCAAAAGGGCAAAGCAAGGCAAGGCAAAAGGGCAAAGCAAGGCAAGGCAAAAGGGCAAGGCCAGGCAAGGCAAGGCAAAGCAAAACGGCAAAGCAAGGCAAGGCAAGGCAAAAGGCTAAAGAAAGGGAAGGCAAAGCAAACGGGTAAAGCAAGGCAAGGCATGTCAAGGCAAAAAGGCAAAGAAAGGAAAGGCAAAGAAAGGCAAAACGGAAAAGCAAGGAAAGGTAAGGCAAGGTAAATGGGCAAAGCAAGGCAAGGCAAGGCAAAAGGGCAAAGCATGGTAAGGGAAGAGAAACGGGTAAAGAAAGTCAATGCAAGGCAAAAGGGCAAAGAAAGGCAAGGTAAGGCAAAAGAGCAAAGTAAGGCTAAGGCAAGGCAAGGCAAAAGGGCAAAGCAAGGCAAGACAAATGGGGAAAGCAAGGCAATGAAAGGCAAGGCAAAAGGGCAATGAAAGGCAAGGTAAGGCAAAAACGCAAAGCAAGGCAAGGCAAAATGGCAAAGCAAGGCAAGGCAAAGCAAACGGGTAAAGCAAGGCAATGCAAAGCAAAAGGGCAAAGAAAGGCAAGGGACGGCAAGGCAAAAGGGCAAAGCAAGACAAGGCAAGGAAAGGCAAAAGAGAAAAGAAGGGCAAGGCAAGGCAAGGCAAAACGGCAAAGTAAGGCAAGGCAAGGCAAAAGGGCAAGGCAAGGCAAGGCAAAAGAGCAAAGCAAGGCAAGACAAGTCAAAAGGGCAAAGCAAGACAATGCAAGAGAAGGCAAAAGGGCAAACCAAGGCAAGGAAAATGGGGAAAGCAAGGTAATGAAAGGCAAGGGAAAAGGGCAAAGCAGGGCAAGGCAAGGCAAAAGGCTAAAGAAAGGGAAGGCAAAGCAAATGGTTAAAGCAAGGCAAGGCAAGGCAAAAAGGCAAAGAAAGGCAAGGCAAGGCAAGGCAAATGGGCAAAGCAAAGCAAGGTAAGGCAAGGTAAATGGGCAAAGCAAGGCAAGGCAAGGCAAAAGGGCAAAGCATGTGAAGGGAAGAGAAACGGGTAAAGAAGGGCAATGCAAGGCAAAAGGGTAAAGAAAGGCAAGGCAAGGAAAGGCAAGGCAAAATGAAAAAGAAAGGCAAGGCAAAAGGCCAAAGCAAGGCAAGGCAAGGCAAAAGAGCCAAGCAAGGAAAGGCAAAAGGGCAAAGCAAGACAATGCAAGGCAAGTCTAAATAGCAAAGCAAGGCAATGCAAGAGAAGGCAAAAGGGCAAACCAAGGCAAGGCAAATGGGGAAAGCAAGGTAATGAAAGGCAAGGGAAAAGGGCAAAGCAAGGCATTGCAAGGTAAAAAAGCAAACCAAGGCAAGGCAAGGGAAAAGGGCAAAGCTAAGCAAGGCAAGTCAAAAGGGAAAGCAAGACAAGGCATGGCAAGGCAAAAGGGCAATGCAAGGCAAGGTAAGGCAAAAACGCAAAGCGAGGCAAAGAAAAAGGGCAAAGAAAGGCAAGGGAAGGCAAGGCAAAAGTGCAAACCAAGGCATGCAAAGGCAACACAAAAGAGCAAAGCAAGGTAATGCAAGGCAAAAGGGCAAAGCAAGACAAGGCAAGGCAAGCCAAAAGGGAATAGCAAGGCAAGACAAAACGGCCAAGCAAGGCAAGGCAAGGCAAAAGGGTAAAGAAAGGGTAGGCAAAGCAAACGGGTAAAGCAAGGCAAGGCAAGGCAAAAAGGCAAAGAAAGGCAAAGAAAGGAAAGGCAAATGGGCAAAGCAAGGCAAGGCAAGTCAAGGCAAAAAGGCAAAGAAAGGAAAGGCAAGGAAAGGCAAAACGGAAAAGCAAGGAAAGGTAAGGCAAGGTAAATGGGCAAAGCAAGGCAAGGCAAGGCAAAATGGCAAAGCATGGCAAGGGAAGAGAAACGGGTAAAGAAAGGCAATGCAAGACAAAAGGGCAAAGAAAGGCAAGGTAAGGCAAAAGAGCAAAGTAAGGCTAAGGCAAGGCAAGGCAAACGGCAAAGCAAGGAAAGGCAAAAGGGCAAAGGAAGACAATGCAAGGCAAGTCTACAGGGCAAAGCAAGGCAAGGCAAGGCAAAAGGGCAAAGCAAGGCAAGGCAAATGGGGAAAGCAAGGCAATGAAAGGCAGGGCAAAAGGGCAATGCAAGGCAAGGTAAGGCAAAAACGCAAAGCAAGGCAAGGCAAAATGGCAAAGCAAGGCAAGGCAAAGAAAACGGGTAAAGCAAGGTAATGCAAGGCAAAAGGGCAAAGAAAGGAAAGGCAAGGCAAGGCAAGACAAGGCCAAGTGAAAAAGCAAGGCAAGTCAAAAGACCAAAGCAAGGCAAGGCAAGGAAAGGCAAAAAGGCAAAGCAAGGCAAATCTATAGGGCAAAGCAAGGCAAGGCAAGGCAAAAGGGCAAAGCAAGGCAAGGCAAATGGGGAAAGCAAGGCAATGAAAGGCAAGGCAAAAGGGCAATGCAAGGCAAGGTAAGGCAAAAACGCAAAGCAAGGCAAGGCAAATTGGCAAAGCAAGGCAAGGCAAAGCAAACGGGTAAAGCAAGGCAATGCAAGGCAAAAGGGGAAAGAAAGGAAAGGGAAGGCAAGGAAAGACAAGGCCAAGTGAAAAAGCAAGGCAAGGCAAAAGACCAAAGCAAGGCAAGGCAAGGCAAAAAGGCAAAGCAAGGAAAGGCAAAAGGGCAAAGCAAGACAATGCAAGGCAAGGCAAAAGGGCAAAGAAAGGCACGGGAATGCAAGGCAAAATGGCAAAGTAAGGTAAGGCAAAGCAAAAGAGCAAAGCAAGGCAAGGCAAGGCAAAAGGGCAAAGCATGGCAAGGCAAGGAAAGGCAAAAGAGAAAAGAAGGGCAAGGCAAGGCAAGGCAAAACGGCAAAGTAAGGCAAGGCAAGGCAAATGGCAAAGCAAGGCAATACAAAGCAAGGCAAAAGAGCAAAGCAAAAGGGTAAAGCAAGGCAAGGCAAAAAGGCAAAGAAAGGCAAGGCAAGGAAAGGCAAAATGGAAAAGCATGGCAAAGCAAGGCAAAAGGGCAAAGTTAAGCAAGGCAAGTCAAAAGGGAAAGCAAGACAACGGAAGGCAAGGCAAAAAGGCAAAGAAAGGAAAGGCAAAAATGCAAAGCAAGGCAAGGCAAAAGGGCAAAGCAAGGCAAGGCAAAAGGGCAAAGCAAGGCAAGGCAAAAGGGCAAGGCCAGGCAAGGCAAGGCAAAGCAAAAGGCTAAAGCAAGGCAAGGCAAGGCAAAAGGCTAAAGAAAGGGAAGGCAAAGCAAACGGGTAAAGCAAGGCAAGGCATGTCAAGGCAAAAAGGCAAAGAAAGGAAAGGCAAAGAAAGGCAAAACGGAAAAGCAAGGAAAGGTAAGGCAAGGTAAATGGGCAAAGCAAGGCAAGGCAAGGCAAAAGGGCAAAGCATGGTAAGGGAAGAGAAACGGGTAAAGAAAGTCAATGCAAGGCAAAAGGGCAAAGAAAGGCAAGGTAAGGCAAAAGAGCAAAGTAAGGCTAAGGCAAGGCAAGGCAAAAGGGCAAAGCAAGGAAAGGCAAAAGGGCAAAGGAAGACAATGCAAGGCAAGTCTACAGGGCAAAGCAAGGCAAGGCAAGGCAAAAGGGCAAAGCAAGGCAAGACAAATGGGGAAAGCAAGGCAATGAAAGGCAAGGCAAAAGGGCAATGAAAGGCAAGGTAAGGCAAAAACGCAAAGCAAGGCAAGGCAAAATGGCAAAGCAAGGCAAGGCAAAGCAAACGGGTAAAGCAAGGCAATGCAAAGCAAAAGGGCAAAGAAAGGCAAGGGACGGCAAGGCAAAAGGGCAAAGCAAGACAAGGCAAGGAAAGGCAAAAAAGAAAAGAAGGGCAAGGCAAGGCAAGGCAAAACGGCAAAGTAAGGCAAGGCAAGGCAAAAGGGCAAGGCAAGGCAAGGCAAAAGAGCAAAGCAAGGCAAGACAAGTCAAAAGGGCAAAGCAAGACAATGCAAGAGAAGGCAAAAGGGCAAACCAAGGCAAGGCAAATGGGGAAAGCAAGGTAATGAAAGGCAAGGGAAAAGGGCAAAGCAGGGCAAGGCAAGGCAAAAGGCTAAAGAAAGGGAAGGCAAAGCAAATGGTTAAAGCAAGGCAAGGCAAGGCAAAAAGGCAAAGAAAGGCAAGGCAAGGCAAGGCAAATGGGCAAAGCAAAGCAAGGTAAGGCAAGGTAAATGGGCAAAGCAAGGCAAGGCAAGGCAAAAGGGCAAAGCATGTGAAGGGAAGAGAAACGGGTAAAGAAGGGCAATGCAAGGCAAAAGGGTAAAGAAAGGCAAGGCAAGGAAAGGCAAGGCAAAATGAAAAAGAAAGGCAAGGCAAAAGGCCAAAGCAAGGCAAGGCAAGGCAAAAGAGCCAAGCAAGGAAAGGCAAAAGGGCAAAGCAAGACAATGCAAGGCAAGTCTAAATAGCAAAGCAAGGCAATGCAAGAGAAGGCAAAAGGGCAAACCAAGGCAAGGCAAATGGGGAAAGCAAGGTAATGAAAGGCAAGGGAAAAGGGCAAAGCAAGGCATTGCAAGGTAAAAAAGCAAACCAAGGCAAGGCAAGGGAAAAGGGCAAAGCTAAGCAAGGCAAGTCAAAAGGGAAAGCAAGACAAGGCATGGCAAGGCAAAAGGGCAATGCAAGGCAAGGTAAGGCAAAAACGCAAAGCGAGGCAAAGAAAAAGGGCAAAGAAAGGCAAGGGAAGGCAAGGCAAAAGTGCAAACCAAGGCATGCAAAGGCAACACAAAAGAGCAAAGCAAGGTAATGCAAGGCAAAAGGGCAAAGCAAGACAAGGCAAGGCAAGCCAAAAGGGAATAGCAAGGCAAGGCAAAACGGCCAAGCAAGGCAAGGCAAGGCAAAAGGGTAAAGAAAGGGAAGGCAAAGCAAACGGGTAATGCAAGGCAAGGCAAGGCAGAAAGGCAAAGAAAGGCAAAGAAAGGAAAGGCAAATGGGCAAAGCAAGGCAAGGCAAGTCAAGGCAAAAGAGAAAAGAAGGGCAAGGCAAGGCAAGGCAAAACGGAAAAGTAAGGAAAGGTAAGGCAAGGTAAATGGGCAAAGCAAGGCAAGGCAAGGCAAAAGGGCATAGCAAGGAAAGGCAAAAGGGCAAAGGAAGACAAAGCAAGGCAAGTCTAAAGGGCAAAGCAAGGCAAGGAAAAGGCAAGGCATAAAGGCAAACCAAGGCAAGGCAAGGAAAAATGGAAAAGCTAAGCAAGGAAAGTCAAACGTGAAAGCAAGACAATGCAAGGCAAGGCAAAATGGCAAAGCAAGGCAAGGCAAAGGAAAGGGGTAAAGCAAGGCAATGCAAGGCAAAAGGGCAAAGAAAGGCAAGGCAAGGAAAGGCAAGACAAGGCCAAGTGAAAAAGCAAGGCAAGGCAAAAGAGCAAAGCAAGGCAAGGCAAGGCAAAAAGGCAAAGCAAGGAAAGGCAAAAGGGAAAAGCAAGACAACGCAAGGCAAGGCAAAAGGGCAAAGAAAGGCAAGGGAAGGCAAGGCAAAAGGGCAAAGCATGGTAAGGGAAGAGAAACGGGTAAAGAAAGGCAATGCAAGGCAAAAGGGCAAAGAAAGGAAAGGCAAAAGGGCAAAGGAAGACAATGCAAGGCAAGTCTAAAGGGCAAAGCAAGGCAAGGCAAGGCAAGGCAAAAGGGCAAAGCAAGGAAAGGCAAATGGGGAAAGCAAGGTAATGAAAGGCAAGGGAAAAGGGCAAAGCAGGGCAAGGCAAGGCAAAAGGCTAAAGAAAGGGAAGGCAAAGCAAATGGTTAAAGCAAGGCAAGGCAAGGCAAATGGGCAAAGCAAAGCAAGGTAAGGCAAGGTAAATGGGCAAAGCAAGGCAAGGCAAGGCAAAAGGGCAAAGCATGTCAAGGGAAGAGAAACGGGTAAAGAAGGGCAATGCAAGGCGAAAGGGCAAAGAAAGGCAAGGCAAGGAAAGGCAAGGCAAAATGAAAAAGAAAGGCAAGGCAAAAGGCCAAAGCAAGGCAAGGCAAGGCAAAAGAGCAAAGCAAGGCGAGGCAAGGCAAGGCAAAAGGGCAAAGAAAGGAAAGGCAAGGAAAGGCAAAACGGAGAAGTAAGGAAAGGTAAGGCAAGGTAAAAATGGCAAAGCAAGGCAAGGCAAGGCAAAAGGGCAAAGCATGGTAAGGGAAGAGAAACGGGTAAAGAAAGGCAATACAAGGCAAAAGGGCAAAGAAAGGCAAGGTAATGCAAAAGAGCAAAGTAAGGCTAGGAAAGGCAAGGCAAAAGGGCAAAGCAAGGCATGGCAAGGGAAAAGGGCAAAGCTAAGCAATGAAAGTCAAAAGGGAAAGCAAGACAAGGCAAGGCAAGGCAAAAGTGCAATGCAAGACAAGGTAAGGCAAAAACGCAAAGCAAGGCAAGGCAAAATGGCAAAGTAAGGCAAGGCAAAGCAAACGGGTAAAGCAAGGCAATGCAAGGCAAAAGGGCAAAGAAAGGCAAGGCAAGGAAAGGCAAAAATGAAAAGCAAGGCAAGGCAAAAGGGCAAAGAAAGGCAAGGGAAGGCAAGGCAAAAGTGCAAACCAAGGCATGCAAAGGCAACACAAAAGAGCAAAGCAAGGCAGGGAAAAGGGCAAAGCAAGGAAAGGCAAGGAAAGGGAAAAGGGTAAAGCAAGGTAATGCAAGGCAAAAGGGCAAAGCAAGGAAAGGCAAGGCAAAAAGGTAAAGAAAGGGAAGGCAAAGCAAACGGGTAAAGCAAGGCAAGGCAAGGCAAAAAGGCAAAGAAAGGCAAAGAAAGGAAAGGCAAATGGGCAAAACAAGGCAAGGCAATTCAAGGCAAAAAGGCAAAGAAAGGAAAGGCAAGGAAAGGCAAAACGGAAAAGCAAGGAAAGGTAAGGCAAGGTAAATGGGCAAAGCAAGGCAAGGCAAGGCAAAATGGCAAAGCATGGTAAGGGAAGAGAAACGGGTAAAGAAAGGCAATAGAAGGCAAAAGGGCAAAGAAAGGCAAGGTAAGGCAAAAGAGCAAAGGAAGGCTAGGAAAGGCAAGGCAAAAGGGCAAAGCAAGGCATGGCAAGGCATAAAGGCAAACCAAGGCAAGGCAAGGGAAAAGGGCAAAGCTAAGCAAGGAAAGTCAAAAGGGAAAGCAAGACAAGGCAAGGCAAGGCAAAAGGGCAATGCAAGGCAAGGTAAGGCAAAAACGCAAAGCAAGGCAAGGCAAAATGGCAAAGCAAGGCAAGGCAAAGCAAACGGGTAAAGCAAGGCAATGCAAAGCAAAAGGGCAAAGAAAGGCAAGGGAAGGTAAGGCAAAAGGGCAAAGCAAGAGAAGGCAAGGAAAGGCAAAAGAGAAAAGAAGGGCAAGGCAAGGCAAGGCAAAACGGCAAAGTAAGGCAAGGCAAGGCAAAAGGGCAAGGCAAGGCAAGGCAAAAGAGCAAAGCAAGGCAAGACAAGTCAAAAGGGCACTGCAAGGCAATGCAAGAGAAGGCAAAAGGGCAAACCAAGGCAAGGCAAATGGGGAAAGCAAGGTAATGAAAGGCAAAGGAAAAGGGCAAAGCAGGGCAAGGCAAGGCAAAAGGCTAAAGAAAGGGAAGGCAAAGCAAATGGGCAAAGCAAGCAAGGAAAGTCAAAAGGGAAAGCAAGACAAAGCAAGGCTAGGCAAAAGGGCAATGCAAGGCAAGGTAAGGCAAAAACGCAAAGCAAGGCAAGGCAAAATGGCAAAGCAAGGCAAGGCAAAGCAAACGGGTAAAGCAAGGCAATGCAAGGCAAAAGGGCAAAGAAAGGCAAGGCAAGGAAAGGCAAAAATGAAAAGCAAGGCAAGGCAAAAGGGCAAAGAAAGACAAGGGAAGGCAAGGCAAAAGTGCAAACCAAGGCATGCAAAGGCAACACAAAAGAGCAAAGCAAGGCAAGGCAACGCAAAAGGGCAAAGCAAGGCAAGGCAAAAGGGCAAAGCAAGGAAAGGCAAGGAAAGGGAAAAGGGAAAAGCAAGGTAATACAAGGCAAAAGGGCAAAGCAAGGCAAGGCAAGGCAAAAGGGTAAAGAAAGGGAAGGCAAAGCAAACGGGTAAAGCAAGGCAAGGCAAGGCAAAAAGGCAAAGAAAGGCAAAGAAAGGAAAGGCAAATGGGCAAAGCAAGGCAAGGCAAGTCAAGGCAAAAAGGCAAAGAAAGGAAAGGCAAGGAAAGGCAAAACGGAAAAGCAAGGAAAGGTAAGGCAAGGTAAATGGGCAAAGCAAGGCAAGGCAAGGCAAAATGGCAAAGCATGGCAAGGGAAGAGAAACGGGTAAAGAAAGGCAATGCAAGACAAAAGGGCAAAGAAAGGCAAGGTAAGGCAAAAGAGCAAAGTAAGGCTAAGGCAAGGCAAGGCAAATGGCAAAGCAAGGAAAGGCAAAAGGGCAAAGGAAGACAATGCAAGGCAAGTCTACAGGGCAAAGCAAGGCAAGGCAAGGCAAAAGGGCAAAGCAAGGCAAGGCAAATGGGGAAAGCAAGGCAATGAAAGGCAGGGCAAATGGGCAATGCAAGGCAAGGTAAGGCAAAAACGCAAAGCAAGGCAAGGCAAAATGGCAAAGCAAGGCAAGGCAAAGCAAACGGGTAAAGCAAGGTAATGCAAGGCAAAAGGGCAAAGAAAGGAAAGGCAAGGCAAGGCAAGACAAGGCCAAGTGAAAAAGCAAGGCAAGTCAAAAGACCAAAGCAAGGCAAGGCAAGGAAAGGCAAAAAGGCAAAGCAAGGCAAATCTACAGGGCAAAGCAAGGCAAGGCAAGGCAAAAGGGCAAAGCAAGGCAAGGCAAATGGGGAAAGCAAGGCAATGAAAGGCAAGGCAAAAGGGCAATGCAAGGCAAGGTAAGGCAAAAACGCAAAGCAAGGCAAGGCAAATTGGCAAAGCAAGGCAAGGCAAAGCAAACGGGTAAAGCAAGGCAATGCAAGGCAAAAGGGGAAAGAAAGGAAAGGGAAGGCAAGGAAAGACAAGGCCAAGTGAAAAAGCAAGGCAAGGCAAAAGACCAAAGCAAGGCAAGGCAAGGCAAAAAGGCAAAGCAAGGAAAGGCAAAAGGGCAAAGCAAGACAATGCAAGGCAAGGCAAAAGGGCAAAGAAAGGCACGGGAATGCAAGGCAAAATGGCAAAGTAAGGTAAGGCAAAGCAAAAGAGCAAAGCAAGGCAAGGCAAGGCAAAAGGGCAAAGCATGGCAAGGCAAGGAAAGGCAAAAGAGAAAAGAAGGGCAAGGCAAGGCAAGGCAAAACGGCAAAGTAAGGCAAGGCAAGGCAAATGGCAAAGCAAGGCAATACAAAGCAAGGCAAAAGAGCAAAGCAAAAGGGTAAAGCAAGGCAAGGCAAAAAGGCAAAGAAAGGCAAGGCAAGGAAAGGCAAAATGGAAAAGCATGGCAAAGCAAGGCAAAAGGGCAAAGTTAAGCAAGGCAAGTCAAAAGGGAAAGCAAGACAACGGAAGGCAAGGCAAAAAGGCAAAGAAAGGAAAGGCAAAAATGCAAAGCAAGGCAAGGCAAAAGGGCAAAGCAAGGCAAGGCAAAAGGGCAAAGCAAGGCAAGGCAAAAGGGCAAGGCCAGGCAAGGCAAGGCAAAGCAAAACGGCAAAGCAAGGCAAGGCAAGGCAAAAGGCTAAAGAAAGGGAAGGCAAAGCAAACGGGTAAAGCAAGGCAAGGCATGTCAAGGCAAAAAGGCAAAGAAAGGAAAGGCAAAGAAAGGCAAAACGGAAAAGCAAGGAAAGGTAAGGCAAGGTAAATGGGCAAAGCAAGGCAAGGCAAGGCAAAAGGGCAAAGCATGGTAAGGGAAGAGAAACGGGTAAAGAAAGTCAATGCAAGGCAAAAGGGCAAAGAAAGGCAAGGTAAGGCAAAAGAGCAAAGTAAGGCTAAGGCAAGGCAAGGCAAAAGGGCAAAGCAAGGCAAGACAAATGGGGAAAGCAAGGCAATGAAAGGCAAGGCAAAAGGGCAATGAAAGGCAAGGTAAGGCAAAAACGCAAAGCAAGGCAAGGCAAAATGGCAAAGCAAGGCAAGGCAAAGCAAACGGGTAAAGCAAGGCAATGCAAAGCAAAAGGGCAAAGAAAGGCAAGGGACGGCAAGGCAAAAGGGCAAAGCAAGACAAGGCAAGGAAAGGCAAAAGAGAAAAGAAGGGCAAGGCAAGGCAAGGCAAAACGGCAAAGTAAGGCAAGGCAAGGCAAAAGGGCAAGGCAAGGCAAGGCAAAAGAGCAAAGCAAGGCAAGACAAGTCAAAAGGGCAAAGCAAGACAATGCAAGAGAAGGCAAAAGGGCAAACCAAGGCAAGGCAAATGGGGAAAGCAAGGTAATGAAAGGCAAGGGAAAAGGGCAAAGCAGGGCAAGGCAAGGCAAAAGGCTAAAGAAAGGGAAGGCAAAGCAAATGGTTAAAGCAAGGCAAGGCAAGGCAAAAAGGCAAAGAAAGGCAAGGCAAGGCAAGGCAAATGGGCAAAGCAAAGCAAGGTAAGGCAAGGTAAATGGGCAAAGCAAGGCAAGGCAAGGCAAAAGGGCAAAGCATGTGAAGGGAAGAGAAACGGGTAAAGAAGGGCAATGCAAGGCAAAAGGGTAAAGAAAGGCAAGGCAAGGAAAGGCAAGGCAAAATGAAAAAGAAAGGCAAGGCAAAAGGCCAAAGCAAGGCAAGGCAAGGCAAAAGAGCCAAGCAAGGAAAGGCAAAAGGGCAAAGCAAGACAATGCAAGGCAAGTCTAAATAGCAAAGCAAGGCAATGCAAGAGAAGGCAAAAGGGCAAACCAAGGCAAGGCAAATGGGGAAAGCAAGGTAATGAAAGGCAAGGGAAAAGGGCAAAGCAAGGCATTGCAAGGTAAAAAAGCAAACCAAGGCAAGGCAAGGGAAAAGGGCAAAGCTAAGCAAGGCAAGTCAAAAGGGAAAGCAAGACAAGGCATGGCAAGGCAAAAGGGCAATGCAAGGCAAGGTAAGGCAAAAACGCAAAGCGAGGCAAAGAAAAAGGGCAAAGAAAGGCAAGGGAAGGCAAGGCAAAAGTGCAAACCAAGGCATGCAAAGGCAACACAAAAGAGCAAAGCAAGGTAATGCAAGGCAAAAGGGCAAAGCAAGACAAGGCAAGGCAAGCCAAAAGGGAATAGGAAGGCAAGGCAAAACGGCCAAGCAAGGCAAGGCAAGGCAAAAGGGTAAAGAAAGGGTAGGCAAAGCAAACGGGTAATGCAAGGCAAGGCAAGGCAGAAAGGCAAAGAAAGGCAAAGAAAGGAAAGGCAAATGGGCAAAGCAAGGCAAGGCAAGTCAAGGCAAAAGAGAAAAGAAGGGCAAGGCAAGGCAAGGCAAAACGGAAAAGTAAGGAAAGGTAAGGCAAGGTAAATGGGCAAAGCAAGGCAAGGCAAGGCAAAAGGGCATAGCAAGGAAAGGCAAAAGGGCAAAGGAAGACAAAGCAAGGCAAGTCTAAAGGGCAAAGCAAGGCAAGGAAAAGGCAAGGCATAAAGGCAAACCAAGGCAAGGCAAGGAAAAATGGAAAAGCTAAGCAAGGAAAGTCAAACGTGAAAGCAAGACAATGCAAGGCAAGGCAAAATGGCAAACCAAGGCAAGGCAAAGGAAACGGGTAAAGCAAGGCAATGCAAGGCAAAAGGGCAAAGAAAGGCAAGGCAAGGAAAGGCAAGACAAGGCCAAGTGAAAAAGCAAGGCAAGGCAAAAGAGCAAAGCAAGGCAAGGCAAGGCAAAAAGGCAAAGCAAGGAAAGGCAAAAGGGAAAAGCAAGACAACGCAAGGCAAGGCAAAAGGGCAAAGAAAGGCAAGGGAAGGCAAGGCAAAAGGGCAAAGCAAGGCAAGGCAAGGAAAGGCAAAAGAGAAAAGGAGGGCAAGGCAAGGCAAGGCAAAACGGCAAAGTAAGGCAAGGCAAGGCAAAAGGGCAAGGCAAGGCAAGGCAAAAGAGCAAAGCAAGGCAAGACAAGTCAAAAGGGCAAAGCAAGGCAATGCAAGAGAAGGCAAAAGGGCAAACCAAGGCAAGGGAAAAGGGTAAAGCAAGGTAATGCAAGGCAAAAGGGCAAAGCAAGGCAAGGCAAGACAAAAGGGTAAAGAAAGGGAAGGCAAAGCAAACGGGTAAGGCAAGGCAAGGCAAGGCAGAAAGGCAAAGAAAGGCAAAGAAAGGAAAGGCAAATGGGCAAAGCAAGGCAAGGCAAGTCAGGGCAAAAAGGCAAAGAAAGGAAAGGCAAGGAAATGCAAAACGGAAAAGTAAGGAAAGGTAAGGCAAGGTAAATGGGCAAAGCAAGGCAAGGCAAGGCAAAAGGGCAAAGAAAGGCAAGGTAAAACAAAAGAGCAAAGTAAGGCTAGGCAAGGCAAGGCAAAAGGGCAAAGCAAGGAAAGGCAAAAGGGCAAAGGAAGACAATGCAAGGCAAGTCTAAAGGGCAAAGCAAGTCAAGGAAAAGGGAAGGCAAAAGGGCAAAGAAAGGCAAGGCAAATGGGGAAAGCAAGGCAATGAAAGGCAAGGGAAAAGGGCATAGCAAGGAAAGGCAAATAGGCAAAGGAAGACAATGCAAGGCAAGTCTAAAGGGCAAAGCAAGGCAAGGAAAAGGAAAGGCATAAAGGCAAACCAAGGCAAGGCAAGTCAAAAGGGAAAAGCTAAGCAAGGAAAGTCAAAATTGAAAGCAAGACAATGCAAGGCAAGGCAAAATGGCAAAGCAAGGCAAGGCAAAGGAAACGGGTAAAGCAAGGCAATGCAAGGCAAAAGGGCAAAGAAAGGCAAGGCAAGGAAAGGCAAGACAAGGCCCAGTGAAAATGCAAGGCAAGGCAAAAGAGCAAAGCAAGGCAAGGCAAGGCAAAAAGGCAAAGCAAGGAAAGGCAAAAGGGCAAAGCAAGACAATGCAAGGCAAGGCAAAAGGGCAAAGAAAGGCAAGGGAAGGCAAGGCAAAAGGGCAAAGCAAGACAAGGCAAGGAAAGGCAAAAGAGAAAAGAAGGGCAAGGCAAGGCAAGGCAAAACGGCAAAGTAAGGCAAGGCAAGGCAAAAGGGCAAGGCAAGGCAAGGCAAAAGAGCAAAGCAAGGCAAGACAAGTCAAAAGGGCAAAGCAAGGCAATGCAAGAGAAGGCAAAAGGGCAAACCAAGGCAAGGCAAATGGGGTAAGCAAGGTAATGAAAGGCAAGGGAAAAGGACAAAGCAGGGCAAGGCAAGGCAAAAGACTAAAGAAAGGGAAGGCAAAGCAAATGGTTAAAGCAAGGCAAGGCAAGGCAAAAAGGCAAAGAAAGGCAAGGCAAGGCAAGGCAAATGGGCAAAGCAAAGCAAGGTAAGGCAAGGTAAATGGGCAAAGCAAGGCAAGGCAAGGCAAAAGGGCAAAGCATGTGAAGGGAAGAGAAACGGGTAAAGAAGGGCAATGCAAGGCAAAAGGGCAAAGAAAGGCAATGCAAGGAAAGGCAAGGCAAAATGAAAAAGAAAGGCCAGGCAAAAGGCCAAAGCAAGGCAAGGCAAGGCAAAAGAGCAAAGCAAGGCGAGGCAAGGCAAGGCAAAAGGGCAAAGCAAGGCAAGGCAAATGGGGAAAGCAAGGTAACGAAAGCCAAGGGAAAAGGGCAAAGCAAGGCATTGCAAGGTAAAAAAGCAAACCAAGGCAAGGCAAGGGAAAAGGGCAAAGCTAAGCAAGGCAAGTTAAAAGGGAAAGCAAGACAAGGCATGGCAAGGCAAAAGGGTAATGCAAGGCAAGGTAAGGCAAAAACGCAAAGCAAGGCAAGGAAAAAGGGCAAAGAAAGGCAAGGGAAGACAAGGCAAAAGTGCAAACCAAGGCATGCAAAGGCAACAAAAAAGAGCAAAGCAAGGCAAGGCAACGCAAAAGGGCAAAGCAAGGCAAGGCAAAAGGGCAAAGCAAGGCAAGGCAAGGCAAGGTAAATGGGAAAAGCAAGGAAAGGCAAGGCAAAAGGGCAAAGCATTGCAAGGGAAGAGAAACGGGTAAAGAAGGGCAATGCAAGGTAAAAGGGAAAAGAAAGGCAAGGCAAGGCAAAAGAGTAAGGTAGGGCTAGGCAAGCCAAGGCAAAAGGGCAAAACAAGGAAAGGCAAAAGGGCAAAGCAAGGCAAGGCAGAAGGGCAATACAAGGCAACGCAAAAGCGCTGATCCAGTCAAGGCAAGGCAAGGCAAAAAGGCAAAGAAAGGCAAGGCAAAAAGGCAAAGAAAGGCAAGGCAAGGAAAGGCAAATGGGCAAAGCAAGGCAAGGCAAGGCAAGGGAAAAGGGCAAAGCAAGGCATGGCAAGGTCAATGGGCAAACCAAGGCAAGGCAAGGCAAAAGGCCAAAGCTAAGCAAGGAAAGTCAAAATGGAAAGCAAGACAAGGCATGGCAAGGCAAAAGGGCAATGCAAGGCAAGGCAAGGCAAAAAGGCAAAGCATGGCAAGGGAAGAGAAACGGGTAAAGAAGGGCAATGCAAGGCAAAAGGGCAAAGAAAGGCAAGGCAAGGCAAAAGAGCAAAGTAAGGCTAGGGAAGGCAAGTCTAAAGGGCAAAGCAAGGCAAGGCAAGGAAAGGCAAAAGGACAAAGCAAGGCAAGGCAAGGCAAAAGGTTAAAGAAAGGGAAGGCAAAGCAAACGGGTAAAGAAAGGCAAGGCAAGGCAAAAAGGCAAAGAAAGGCAAAGAAAGGAAAGGCAAATGGGCAAAGCAAGGCAAGGCAAGTCAAGGCAAAAAGGCAAAGCAAGGAAAGGCAAAAGGGCAAAGCAAGACAATGCAAGGCAAGGCAAAAGGGCAAAGAAAGGCAAGGGAAGGCAAGGCAAAAGGGCAAAGTAAAGTAAGGCAACGCAAAAGAGAAAAGCAAGGCAAGGCGAGGCAAAAGGGCAAAGCAAGGCAAGGCAAGGCAAGGCAAAAAGGCAAAGAAAGGAAAGGCAAGGAAAGGCAAAACGGAAAAGCAAGGAAAGGTAAGGCAAGGTAAATGGGCAAAGCAAGGCAAGGCAAGGCAAAAGGGCAAAGCATGGTAAGGGAAGAGAAACGGTTAAAGAAAGGCAATGGAAGGCAAAAGGGCAAAGAAAGGCAAGGTAAGGCAAAAGAGCAAAGTAAGGCTAGGCAAGGCAAGGCAAAAGGGCAAAGCAAGGCAAGGCAAATTGGGAAAGCAAGGCAATGAAAGACAAGGGAAAAGGGCAAAGCAAGGCATGGCAAGGCATAAAGGCAAACCAAGGCAAGGCAAGGCAAAAGGACAAAGCTAAGCAAGGAAAGTCAAAAGGGAAAGTAAGACAAGGCAAGGCAAGGCAAAAGGGCAAAGCAAGGCAAGGTAAGGCAAAAACGCAAAGCAAGGAAAGGCAAAATGGCAAAGCAAGTCAAGGCAAAGCAAACCGGTTAAAGCAACGCAATGCAAGGCAAAAGGGCAAAGTAAGGCAAGGCAAGGCAAGGCAAAAAGGCAAAGCAAGGAAAGGCAAAAGGGCAAAGCAAGACAATGCAAGGCAAGGCAAAAGGGCAAAGAAAGGGAAGGGAAGGCAAGGCAAAAGGGCAAAGTAAAGTAAGGCTACGCAAAAGAGCAAAGCAAGGCAAGGCAAGGCAAAAGGGCAAAGCAAGGCAATGCAAAAGGGCAGATCCAGTCAAGGCAACGCAAGGCAAAAGGGCAAAGGAAGGCAAGGTAAGGCAAGGTAAATGGGCAAAGCAAGGCAAGGCAAGGCAAAAAGGCAAAGCATGGCAAGGGAAGAGAAAAGGGTAAAGAAGGGCAATGCAAGGCAAAAGGCAAAGCAAGGAAAGGCAAGGCAAGTCTAAAGGGCAAAGCAAGGCAAGGCAAGGCAAGGTAAATGGGCAAAGCAAGGCAAGGCAAGGCAAAAGGGCAAAGCATGGCAAGGGAAGAGAAACGGGTAAAGAAGGGCAATGCAAGGCAAAAGGGCAAAGCAAGGCAAGGCAAAAGGGCAAAGCAAGGCAAGGCAAGGAAAGGGAAAAGGGTAAAGCAAGGTAATGCAAGGCAAAAGGGCAAAGCAAGGCAAGGCAAAAGGGCAAAGCAAGGCAAGGCAAGGTAAATGGGCAAAGCAAGGCAAGGCAAGGCAAAAGGGCAAAGCATGGCAAGGGAAGAGAAACGGGTAAAGAAGGGCAATGCAGGCAAAGGGCAAAGCAAGGCAAGGCAAAAGGGCAAAGCAAGGCAAGGCAAGGAAAAGGAAAAGGGTAAAGCAAGGTAATGCAAGGCAAAAGGGCAAAGCAAGGCAAGGCAAGGCAAGGCAAGGCAAAAGGGAATAGCAAGGCAAGGCAAGGCAAAAGGGAATAGCAAGGCAAGGCAAGGCAAAGCAAAACGGCAAAGCAAGGCAAGGCAAGGCAAAAAGGCAAAGAAAGGCAAAGAAAGGAAAGGCAAATGGGCAAAGCAAGGTAAGGCAAGTCAAGGCAAAAAGGCAAAGAAAGGAAAGGCAAGGAAAGGCAAAACGGAAAAGCAAGGAAAGGTAAGGCAAGGTAAATGGGCAAAGCAAGGCAAGGCAAGGCAAAAGGGCACAGCATGGTAAGGGAAGAGAAAGGGGGAAAGAAAGGCAATGCAAGGCAAAAGGGCAAAGAAAGGCAAGGTAAGGCAAAAGAGCAAAGTAAGGCTAGGCAAGGCAAGGCAAAAGGGCAAAGCAAGGAAAGGCAAAAGGGCAAAGGAAGACAATGCAAGGCAAGTCTAAAGGGCAAAGCAAGGCAAGGCAAGGCAAGGCAAATGGGCAAAGCAAGGCAAGGCAAATGGGGAAAGAAAGGCAATGAAAGGCAAGGGAAAAGGGCAAAGCAAGGCATGGCAAGGCATAAAGGCAAACCAAGGCAAGGCAAGGCAAAAGGCCAAAGCTAAGCAAGGAAAGTCAAAAGGGAAAGCAAGAGAAGGCATGGCAAGGCAAAAGGAGAAAGCAAGGCAAGGTAAGGCAAAAACGCAAAGCAAGGAAAGGCAAATTGCAAAGCAAGGCAAGGCAAAGCAAACGGGTAAAGCAACGCAATGCAAGGCAAAAGGGCAAAGTAAGGCAAGGCAAGGCAAGGCAAAAAGGCAAAGCAAGGAAAGGCATATGGGCAAAGTAAGACAATGCAAGGCAAGGCAAAAGGGCAAAGAAAGGGAAGGGAAGGCAAGGCAAAAGGGCAAAGTAAAGTAAGGCAACGCAAAAGAGCAAAGCAAGGCAAGGCAAGGCAAGGCAAAACGGCAAAGTAAGGCAAGGCAAGGCAAAAGGGCAAAGCAAGGCAAGACAAGGAAAGGCAAAAGGGCAAAGCAAGGCAAGGCAAAAGAGCAATACAAGGCAACGCAAAAGGGCAGATCCAGTCAGGACAAGGCAAGGCAAAAGGGCTAAGTAATGCAAGGCAAGTACAAAAGGGAAAGAAAGACAAGGAAAGGCAAGGCAAAAGGGCAATGCAATGCAAGGTAAGGCAAGGGAAAAGTGAAAGTAAGACAATGCAAGGGAAGGCAAAAGGGCAAAGCAAGGCAAGGGAAGAGAAGGCAAAAGTGCAAACCAAGGCATGCAAAGGCAACACAAAACAGCAAAGCAAGGCAAGGCAAGGCAAAAGGGCAAAGCAAGGCAATGCAAAAGGGCAAAGCAAGGCAAGGCAACGAAAGGCAAAAGAGAAAAGAAGGGCAAGGCAAGGCAAGGCAAAACGGCAAAGTAAGGCAAGGCAAGGCAAAAGAGCAAAGCAAGGCAAGACAAGTCAAAAGGGCAAAGCAAGGCAAGGAAAGGCAAAAGGGCAAAGCAAGGCAAGACAAGTCAAAAGGGCAAAGCAAAGCAAGGAAAGGCAAAAGGGCAAAGCAAG
This sequence comes from Columba guinea, assembly GCA_032206185.1. Lineage (NCBI taxonomy): Eukaryota > Metazoa > Chordata > Aves > Columbiformes > Columbidae > Columba > Columba guinea. Next base: position 296,933 of record JAVLUU010000289.1, read on the forward strand.
GCAAGGCAAAAGGGCAATACAAGGCAATGCAAAAGGGCAGATCCAGTCAAGGCAACGCAAGGCAAAAGGGCAAAGTAAGGCAAGGTAAGGCAAGGTAAATGGGCAAAGCAAGGCAAGGCAAGGCAAAAAGGCAAAGCATGGCAAGGGAAGAGAAACGGGTAAAGAAGGGCAATGCAAGGCAAAAGGGCAAAGAAAGGCAAGGCAAGGCAAGTCTAAAGGGCAAAGCAAGGCAAAGCAAGTCAAGACAAAAAGGCAAAGCAAGGCACGGCAAATGGGGAAGGCAAAAGGGCAATGCAAGGAAAGGTAAGGCAAAAACGCAAAGCAAGGCAAGGAAAAAGGGCAATAAAAGGCAATGCAAAAGGGCAGATCCAGTCAAGGCAACGCAAGGCAAAAGGGCAAAGTAAGGCAAGGAAAGGCAAGACAAAAGGACAAAGCAAGGCAAGGCAAATGGGGAAAGCAAGGTAATGAAAGGCAAGGGAAAAGGGCAAAGCAAGGCATTGCAAGGTAAAAAGGCAAACCAAGGCAAGGGAAGGGAAAAGGGCAAAGCTAAGCAAGGCAAGTCAAAAGGGAAAGCAAGACAAGGCATGGCAAGGCAAAAGGGCAATGCAAGGCAAGGTAAGGCAAAAACGCAAAGCAAGGCAAGGAAAAAGGGCAAAGAAAGGCAAGGGAAGGCAAGGCAAAAGTGCAAACCAAGGCATGCAAAGGCAACACAAAAGAGCAAAGCAAGGCAAGGCAACGCAAAAGGGCAAAGCAAGGCAAGGCAAAAGGGCAAGGCAAGGCAAGGCAAGGCAAGGGAAAAGGGTAAAGCAAGGAAATGCAAGGCAAAAGAACAAAACAAGGCAAGGCAAGGCAAGGCAAAAGGGAATAGCAAGGCAAGACAAGGCAAAGCAAAACGGCAAAGCAAGGCAAGGCAAGGCAAAAGGGTAAAGAAAGGGAAGGCAAAGCAAACGGTTAAAGCAAGGCAAGGCAAGGCAAAAAGGCAAAGAAAGGCAAAGAAAGGAAAGGCAAATGGGCAAAGCAAGGCAAGGCAAGTCAAGGCAAAAAGGCAAAGAAAGGAAAGGCAAGGAAAGGCAAAACGGAAAAGCAAGGAAAGGTAAGGCAAGGTAAATGGGCAAAGCAAGGCAAGGCAAGGCAAAAGGGCAAAGCATGGCAAGGGAAGAGAAACGGGTAAAGAAAGGTAATGCAAGACAAAAGGGCAAAGAAAGGCAAGGTAAGGCAAAAGACCAAAGTAAGGCTAAGGCAAGGCAAGGCAAATGGCAAAGCAAGGAAAGGCAAAAGGGCAAAGGAAGACAATGCAAGGCAAGTCTACAGGGCAAAGCAAGGCAAGGCAAATGGGGAAAGCAAGGCAATGAAAGGCAGGGCAAAAGGGCAATGCAAGGCAAGGTAAGGCAAAAACGCAAAGCAAGGCAAGGCAAAATGGCAAAGCAAGGCAAGGCAAAGCAAACGGGTAAAGCAAGGCAATGCAAGGCAAAAGGGCAAAGAAAGGAAAGGCAAGGCAAGGCAAGACAAGGCCAAGTGAAAAAGCAAGGCAAGTCAAAAGACCAAAGCAAGGCAAGGCAAGGAAAGGCAAAAAGGCAAAGCAAGGCAAATCTACAGGGCAAAGCAAGGCAAGGCAAGGCAAAAGGGCAAAGCAAGGCAAGGCAAATGGGGAAAGCAAGGCAATGAAAGGCAAGGCAAAAGGGCAATGCAAGGCAAGGTAAGGCAAAAACGCAAAGCAAGGCAAGGCAAATTGGCAAAGCAAGGCAAGGCAAAGCAAACGGGTAAAGCAAGGCAATGCAAGGCAAAAGGGGAAAGAAAGGAAAGGGAAGGCAAGGAAAGACAAGGCCAAGTGAAAAAGCAAGGCAAGGCAAAAGACCAAAGCAAGGCAAGGCAAGGCAAGGCAAAAAGGCAAAGCAAGGAAAGGCAAAAGGGCAAAGCAAGACAATGCAAGGCAAGGCAAAAGGGCAAAGAAAGGCACGGGAATGCAAGGCAAAATGTCAAAGTAAGGTAAGGCAAAGCAAAAGAGCAAAGCAAGGCAAGGCAAGGCAAAAGGGCAAAGCATGGCAAGGCAAGGAAAGGCAAAAGAGAAAAGAAGGGCAAGGCAAGGCAAGGCAAAACGGCAAAGTAAGGCAAGGCAAGGCAAATGGCAAAGCAAGGCAATACAAAGCAAGGCAAAAGAGCAAAGCAAAAGGGTAAAGCAAGGCAAGGCAAAAAGGCAAAGAAAGGCAAGGCAAGGAAAGGCAAAATGGAAAAGCATGGCAAAGCAAGGCAAAAGGGCAAAGTTAAGCAAGGCAAGTCAAAAGGGAAAGCAAGACAACGGAAGGCAAGGCAAAAAGGCAAAGAAAGGAAAGGCAAAAATGCAAAGCAAGGCAAGGCAAAAGGGCAAAGCAAGGCAAGGCAAAAGGGCAAGGCCAGGCAAGGCAAGGCAAAGCAAAACGGCAAAGCAAGGCAAGGCAAGGCAAAAGGCTAAAGAAAGGGAAGGCAAAGCAAACGGGTAAAGCAAGGCAAGGCATGTCAAGGCAAAAAGGCAAAGAAAGGAAAGGCAAAGAAAGGCAAAACGGAAAAGCAAGGAAAGGTAAGGCAAGGTAAATGGGCAAAGCAAGGCAAGGCAAGGCAAAAGGGCAAAGCATGGTAAGGGAAGAGAAACGGGTAAAGAAAGTCAATGCAAGGCAAAAGGGCAAAGAAAGGCAAGGTAAGGCAAAAGAGCAAAGTAAGGCTAAGGCAAGGCAAGGCAAAAGGGCAAAGCAAGGAAAGGCAAAAGGGCAAAGGAAGACAATGCAAGGCAAGTCTACAGGGCAAAGCAAGGCAAGGCAAGGCAAAAGGGCAAAGCAAGGCAAGACAAATGGGGAAAGCAAGGCAATGAAAGGCAAGGCAAAAGGGCAATGAAAGGCAAGGTAAGGCAAAAACGCAAAGCAAGGCAACGCAAAATGGCAAAGCAAGGCAAGGCAAAGCAAACGGGTAAAGCAAGGCAATGCAAAGCAAAAGGGCAAAGAAAGGCAAGGGACGGCAAGGCAAAAGGGCAAAGCAAGACAAGGCAAGGAAAGGCAAAAGAGAAAAGAAGGGCAAGGCAAGGCAAGGCAAAACGGCAAAGTAAGGCAAGGCAAGGCAAAAGGGCAAGGCAAGGCAAGGCAAAAGAGCAAAGCAAGGCAAGACAAGTCAAAAGGGCAAAGCAAGACAATGCAAGAGAAGGCAAAAGGGCAAACCAAGGCAAGGCAAATGGGGAAAGCAAGGTAATGAAAGGCAAGGGAAAAGGGCAAAGCAAGGCATTGCAAGGTAAAAAAGCAAACCAAGGCAAGGCAAGGGAAAAGGGCAAAGCAAGGCAAGGCAAATGGGGAAAGCAAGGCAATGAAAGGCAAGGCAAAAGGGCAATGCAAGGCAAGGTAAGGCAAAAACGCAAAGCAAGGCAAGGCAAATTGGCAAAGCAAGGCAAGGCAAAGCAAACGGATAAAGCAAGGCAATGCAAGGCAAAAAGGCAAAGAAAGGCAAGGCAAGGCAAGGCAAATGGGCAAAGCAAAGCAAGGTAAGGCAAGGTAAATGGGCAAAGCAAGGCAAGGCAAGGCAAAAGGGCAAAGCATGTGAAGGGAAGAGAAACGGGTAAAGAAGGGCAATGCAAGGCAAAAGGGTAAAGAAAGGCAAGGCAAGGAAAGGCAAGGCAAAATGAAAAAGAAAGGCAAGGCAAAAGGCCAAAGCAAGGCAAGGCAAGGCAAAAGAGCCAAGCAAGGAAAGGCAAAAGGGCAAAGCAAGACAATGCAAGGCAAGTCTAAATAGCAAAGCAAGGCAATGCAAGAGAAGGCAAAAGGGCAAACCAAGGCAAGGCAAATGGGGAAAGCAAGGTAATGAAAGGCAAGGGAAAAGGGCAAAGCAAGGCATTGCAAGGTAAAAAAGCAAACCAAGGCAAGGCAAGGGAAAAGGGCAAAGCTAAGCAAGGCAAGTCAAAAGGGAAAGCAAGACAAGGCATGGCAAGGCAAAAGGGCAATGCAAGGCAAGGTAAGGCAAAAACGCAAAGCAAGGCAAGGCAAAATGGCAAAGCAAGGCAAGGCAAAGCAAACGGGTAAAGCAAGGCAATGCAAAGCAAAAGGGCAAAGAAAGGCAAGGGACGGCAAGGCAAAAGGGCAAAGCAAGACAAGGCAAGGAAAGGCAAAAGAGAAAAGAAGGGCAAGGCAAGGCAAGGCAAAACGGCAAAGTAAGGCAAGGCAAGGCAAAAGGGCAAGGCAAGGCAAGGCAAAAGAGCAAAGCAAGGCAAGACAAGTCAAAAGGGCAAAGCAAGACAATGCAAGAGAAGGCAAAAGGGCAAACCAAGGCAAGGCAAATGGGGAAAGCAAGGTAATGAAAGGCAAGGGAAAAGGGCAAAGCAGGGCAAGGCAAGGCAAAAGGCTAAAGAAAGGGAAGGCAAAGCAAATGGTTAAAGCAAGGCAAGGCAAGGCAAAAAGGCAAAGAAAGGCAAGGCAAGGCAAGGCAAATGGGCAAAGCAAAGCAAGGTAAGGCAAGGTAAATGGGCAAAGCAAGGCAAGGCAAGGCAAAAGGGCAAAGCATGTGAAGGGAAGAGAAACGGGTAAAGAAGGGCAATGCAAGGCAAAAGGGTAAAGAAAGGCAAGGCAAGGAAAGGCAAGGCAAAATGAAAAAGAAAGGCAAGGCAAAAGGCCAAAGCAAGGCAAGGCAAGGCAAAAGAGCCAAGCAAGGAAAGGCAAAAGGGCAAAGCAAGACAATGCAAGGCAAGTCTAAATAGCAAAGCAAGGCAATGCAAGAGAAGGCAAAAGGGCAAACCAAGGCAAGGCAAATGGGGAAAGCAAGGTAATGAAAGGCAAGGGAAAAGGGCAAAGCAAGGCATTGCAAGGTAAAAAAGCAAACCAAGGCAAGGCAAGGGAAAAGGGCAAAGCAAGGCAAGGCAAATGGGGAAAGCAAGGCAATGAAAGGCAAGGCAAAAGGGCAATGCAAGGCAAGGTAAGGCAAAAACGCAAAGCAAGGCAAGGCAAATTGGCAAAGCAAGGCAAGGCAAAGCAAACGGGTAAAGCAAGGCAATGCAAGGCAAAAGGGGAAAGAAAGGAAAGGGAAGGCAAGGAAAGACAAGGCCAAGTGAAAAAGCAAGGCAAGGCAAAAGACCAAAGCAAGGCAAGGCAAGGCAAGGCAAAAAGGCAAAGCAAGACAAGTCAAAAGGGCAAAGCAAGACAATGCAAGGCAAGGCAAAAGGGCAAAGAAAGGCACGGGAATGCAAGGCAAAATGTCAAAGTAAGGTAAGGCAAAGCAAAAGAGCAAAGCAAGGCAAGGCAAGGCAAAAGGGCAAAGCATGGCAAGGCAAGGAAAGGCAAAAGAGAAAAGAAGGGCAAGGCAAGGCAAGGCAAAACGGCAAAGTAAGGCAAGGCAAGGCAAATGGCAAAGCAAGGCAATACAAAGCAAGGCAAAAGAGCAAAGCAAAAGGGTAAAGCAAGGCAAGGCAAAAAGGCAAAGAAAGGCAAGGCAAGGAAAGGCAAAATGGAAAAGCATGGCAAAGCAAGGCAAAAGGGCAAAGTTAAGCAAGGCAAGTCAAAAGGGAAAGCAAGACAACGGAAGGCAAGGCAAAAAGGCAAAGAAAGGAAAGGCAAAAATGCAAAGCAAGGCAAGGCAAAAGGGCAAAGCAAGGCAAGGCAAAAGGGCAAGGCCAGGCAAGGCAAGGCAAAGCAAAACGGCAAAGCAAGGCAAGGCAAGGCAAAAGGCTAAAGAAAGGGAAGGCAAAGCAAACGGGTAAAGCAAGGCAAGGCATGTCAAGGCAAAAAGGCAAAGAAAGGAAAGGCAAAGAAAGGCAAAACGGAAAAGCAAGGAAAGGTAAGGCAAGGTAAATGGGCAAAGCAAGGCAAGGCAAGGCAAAAGGGCAAAGCATGGTAAGGGAAGAGAAACGGGTAAAGAAAGTCAATGCAAGGCAAAAGGGCAAAGAAAGGCAAGGTAAGGCAAAAGAGCAAAGTAAGGCTAAGGCAAGGCAAGGCAAAAGGGCAAAGCAAGGAAAGGCAAAAGGGCAAAGGAAGACAATGCAAGGCAAGTCTACAGGGCAAAGCAAGGCAAGGCAAGGCAAAAGGGCAAAGCAAGGCAAGACAAATGGGGAAAGCAAGGCAATGAAAGGCAAGGCAAAAGGGCAATGAAAGGCAAGGTAAGGCAAAAACGCAAAGCAAGGCAAGGCAAAATGGCAAAGCAAGGCAAGGCAAAGCAAACGGGTAAAGCAAGGCAATGCAAAGCAAAAGGGCAAAGAAAGGCAAGGGACGGCAAGGCAAAAGGGCAAAGCAAGACAAGGCAAGGAAAGGCAAAAGAGAAAAGAAGGGCAAGGCAAGGCAAGGCAAAACGGCAAAGTAAGGCAAGGCAAGGCAAAAGGGCAAGGCAAGGCAAGGCAAAAGAGCAAAGCAAGGCAAGACAAGTCAAAAGGGCAAAGCAAGACAATGCAAGAGAAGGCAAAAGGGCAAACCAAGGCAAGGCAAATGGGGAAAGCAAGGTAATGAAAGGCAAGGGAAAAGGGCAAAGCAGGGCAAGGCAAGGCAAAAGGCTAAAGAAAGGGAAGGCAAAGCAAATGGTTAAAGCAAGGCAAGGCAAGGCAAAAGGGCAAAGCATGTGAAGGGAAGAGAAACGGGTAAAGAAGGGCAATGCAAGGCAAAAGGGTAAAGAAAGGCAAGGCAAGGAAAGGCAAGGCAAAATGAAAAAGAAAGGCAAGGCAAAAGGCCAAAGCAAGGCAAGGCAAGGCAAAAGAGCCAAGCAAGGAAAGGCAAAAGGGCAAAGCAAGACAATGCAAGGCAAGTCTAAATAGCAAAGCAAGGCAATGCAAGAGAAGGCAAAAGGGCAAACCAAGGCAAGGCAAATGGGGAAAGCAAGGTAATGAAAGGCAAGGGAAAAGGGCAAAGCAAGGCATTGCAAGGTAAAAAAGCAAACCAAGGCAAGGCAAGGGAAAAGGGCAAAGCAAGGCAAGGCAAATGGGGAAAGCAAGGCAATGAAAGGCAAGGCAAAAGGGCAATGCAAGGCAAGGTAAGGCAAAAACGCAAAGCAAGGCAAGGCAAATTGGCAAAGCAAGGCAAGGCAAAGCAAACGGGTAAAGCAAGGCAATGCAAGGCAAAAGGGGAAAGAAAGGAAAGGGAAGGCAAGGAAAGACAAGGCCAAGTGAAAAAGCAAGGCAAGGCAAAAGACCAAAGCAAGGCAAGGCAAGGCAAGGCAAAAAGGCAAAGCAAGACAAGTCAAAAGGGCAAAGCAAGACAATGCAAGGCAAGGCAAAAGGGCAAAGAAAGGCACGGGAATGCAAGGCAAAATGTCAAAGTAAGGTAAGGCAAAGCAAAAGAGCAAAGCAAGGCAAGGCAAGGCAAAAGGGCAAAGCATGGCAAGGCAAGGAAAGGCAAAAGAGAAAAGAAGGGCAAGGCAAGGCAAGGCAAAACGGCAAAGTAAGGCAAGGCAAGGCAAATGGCAAAGCAAGGCAATACAAAGCAAGGCAAAAGAGCAAAGCAAAAGGGTAAAGCAAGGCAAGGCAAAAAGGCAAAGAAAGGCAAGGCAAGGAAAGGCAAAATGGAAAAGCATGGCAAAGCAAGGCAAAAGGGCAAAGTTAAGCAAGGCAAGTCAAAAGGGAAAGCAAGACAACGGAAGGCAAGGCAAAAAGGCAAAGAAAGGAAAGGCAAAAATGCAAAGCAAGGCAAGGCAAAAGGGCAAAGCAAGGCAAGGCAAAAGGGCAAGGCCAGGCAAGGCAAGGCAAAGCAAAACGGCAAAGCAAGGCAAGGCAAGGCAAAAGGCTAAAGAAAGGGAAGGCAAAGCAAACGGGTAAAGCAAGGCAAGGCATGTCAAGGCAAAAAGGCAAAGAAAGGAAAGGCAAAGAAAGGCAAAACGGAAAAGCAAGGAAAGGTAAGGCAAGGTAAATGGGCAAAGCAAGGCAAGGCAAGGCAAAAGGGCAAAGCATGGTAAGGGAAGAGAAACGGGTAAAGAAAGTCAATGCAAGGCAAAAGGGCAAAGAAAGGCAAGGTAAGGCAAAAGAGCAAAGTAAGGCTAAGGCAAGGCAAGGCAAAAGGGCAAAGCAAGGAAAGGCAAAAGGGCAAAGGAAGACAATGCAAGGCAAGTCTACAGGGCAAAGCAAGGCAAGGCAAGGCAAAAGGGCAAAGCAAGGCAAGACAAATGGGGAAAGCAAGGCAATGAAAGGCAAGGCAAAAGGGCAATGAAAGGCAAGGTAAGGCAAAAACGCAAAGCAAGGCAAGGCAAAATGGCAAAGCAAGGCAAGGCAAAGCAAACGGGTAAAGCAAGGCAATGCAAAGCAAAAGGGCAAAGAAAGGCAAGGGACGGCAAGGCAAAAGGGCAAAGCAAGACAAGGCAAGGAAAGGCAAAAGAGAAAAGAAGGGCAAGGCAAGGCAAGGCAAAACGGCAAAGTAAGGCAAGGCAAGGCAAAAGGGCAAGGCAAGGCAAGGCAAAAGAGCAAAGCAAGGCAAGACAAGTCAAAAGGGCAAAGCAAGACAATGCAAGAGAAGGCAAAAGGGCAAACCAAGGCAAGGCAAATGGGGAAAGCAAGGTAATGAAAGGCAAGGGAAAAGGGCAAAGCAGGGCAAGGCAAGGCAAAAGGCTAAAGAAAGGGAAGGCAAAGCAAATGGTTAAAGCAAGGCAAGGCAAGGCAAAAAGGCAAAGAAAGGCAAGGCAAGGCAAGGCAAATGGGCAAAGCAAAGCAAGGTAAGGCAAGGTAAATGGGCAAAGCAAGGCAAGGCAAGGCAAAAGGGCAAAGCATGTGAAGGGAAGAGAAACGGGTAAAGAAGGGCAATGCAAGGCAAAAGGGTAAAGAAAGGCAAGGCAAGGAAAGGCAAGGCAAAATGAAAAAGAAAGGCAAGGCAAAAGGCCAAAGCAAGGCAAGGCAAGGCAAAAGAGCCAAGCAAGGAAAGGCAAAAGGGCAAAGCAAGACAATGCAAGGCAAGTCTAAATAGCAAAGCAAGGCAATGCAAGAGAAGGCAAAAGGGCAAACCAAGGCAAGGCAAATGGGGAAAGCAAGGTAATGAAAGGCAAGGGAAAAGGGCAAAGCAAGGCATTGCAAGGTAAAAAAGCAAACCAAGGCAAGGCAAGGGAAAAGGGCAAAGCTAAGCAAGGCAAGTCAAAAGGGAAAGCAAGACAAGGCATGGCAAGGCAAAAGGGCAATGCAAGGCAAGGTAAGGCAAAAACGCAAAGCGAGGCAAAGAAAAAGGGCAAAGAAAGGCAAGGGAAGGTAAGGCAAAAGTGCAAACCAAGGCATGCAAAGGCAACACAAAAGAGCAAAGCAAGGTAATGCAAGGCAAAAGGGCAAAGCAAGACAAGGCAAGGCAAGCCAAAAGGGAATAGCAAGGCAAGGCAAAACGGCCAAGCAAGGCAAGGCAAGGCAAAAAGGCAAAGAAAGGCAAAGAAAGGAAAGGCAAATGGGCAAAGCAAGGCAAGGCAAGTCAAGGCAAAACGGCAAAGAAAGGAAAGGCAAGGAAAGGCAAAACGGAAAAGTAAGGAAAGGTAAGGCAAGGTAAATGCGCAAAGCAAGGCAAGGCAAGGCAAAAGGGCATAGCAAGGAAAGGCAAAAGGGCAAAGGAAGACAAAGCAAGGCAAGTCTAAAGGGCAAAGCAAGGCAAGGAAAAGGCAAGGCATAAAGGCGAACCAAGGCAAGGCAAGGCAAAATGGAAAAGCTAAGCAAGGAAAGTCAAAAGTGAAAGCAAGACAATGCAAGGCAAGGCAAAATGGCAAACCAAGGCAAGGCAAAGGAAACGGGTAAAGCAAGGCAATGCAAGGCAAAAGGGCAAAGAAAGGCAAGGCAAGGAAAGGCAAGACAAGGCCAAGTGAAAAAGCAAGGCAAGGCAAAAGAGCAAAGCAAGGCAAGGCAAGGCAAAAAGGCAAAGCAAGGAAAGGCAAAAGGGAAAAGCAAGACAACGCAAGGCAAGGCAAAAGGGCAAAGAAAGGCAAGGGAAGGCAAGGCAAAAGGGCAAAGCAAGGCAAGGCAAGGAAAGGCAAAAGAGAAAAGGAGGGCAAGGCAAGGCAAGGCAAAACGGCAAAGTAAGGCAAGGCAAGGCAAAAGGGCAAGGCAAGGCAAGGCAAAAGAGCAAAGCAAGGCAAGACAAGTCAAAAGGGCAAAGCAAGGCAATGCAAGAGAAGGCAAAAGGGCAAACCAAGGCAAGGCAAATGGGGAAAGCAAGGTAATGAAAGGCAAAGGAAAAGGGCAAAGCAGGGCAAGGCAAGGCAAAAGGCTAAAGAAAGGGAAGGCAAAGCAAATGGTTAAAGCAAGGCAAGGCAAGGCAAAAAGGCAAAGAAAGGCAAGGCAAGGCAAGGGAAAAGGGTAAAGCAAGGTAATGAAAGGCAAGGGAAAAGGACAAAGCAGGGCAAGGCAAGGCAAAAGACTAAAGAAAGGGAAGGCAAAGCAAATGGTTAAAGCAAGGCAAGGCAAGGCAAAAAGGCAAAGAAAGGCAAGGCAAGGCAAGGCAAATGGGCAAAGCAAAGCAAGGTAAGGCAAGGTAAATGGGCAAAGCAAGGCAAGGCAAGGCAAAAGGGCAAAGCATGGCAAGGGAAGAGAGACGGGTAAAGAAGGGCAATGCAAGGCAAAAGGGCAAAGAAAGGCAATGCAAGGAAAGGCAAGGCAAAATGAAAAAAAAAGGCCAGGCAAAAGGCCAAAGCAAGGCAAGGCAAGGCAAAAGAGCAAAGCAAGGCGAGGCAAGGCAAGGCAAAAGGGCAAAGCAAGGCAAGGCAAATGGGGAAAGCAAGGTAACGAAAGCCAAGGGAAAAGGGCAAAGCAAGGCATTGCAAGGTAAAAAAGCAAACCAAGGCAAGGCAAGGGAAAAGGGCAAAGCTAAGCAAGGCAAGTTAAAAGGGAAAGCAAGACAAGGCATGGCAAGGCAAAAGGGCAATGCAAGGCAAGGTAAGGCAAAAACGCAAAGCAAGGCAAGGAAAAAGGGCAAAGAAAGGCAAGGGAAGACAAGGCAAAAGTGCAAACCAAGGCATGCAAAGGCAACAAAAAAGAGCAAAGCAAGGCAAGGCAACGCAAAAGGGCAAAGCAAGGCAAGGCAAAAGGGCAAAGCAAGGCAAGGCAAGGCAAGGTAAATGGGAAAAGCAAGGAAAGGCAAGGCAAAAGGGCAAAGCATTGCAAGGGAAGAGAAACGGGTAAAGAAGGGCAATGCAAGGTAAAAGGGAAAAGAAAGGCAAGGCAAGGCAAAAGAGTAAGGTAGGGCTAGGCAAGCCAAGGCAAAAGGGCAAAACAAGGAAAGGCAAAAGGGCAAAGCAAGGCAAGGCAGAAGGGCAATACAAGGCAACGCAAAAGCGCTGATCCAGTCAAGGCAAGGCAAGGCAAAAAGGCAAAGAAAGGCAAGGCAAAAAGGCAAAGAAAGGCAAGGCAAGGAAAGGCAAAACGGAAAAGCAAGGAAAGGTAAGGCAAGAAACGGTTAAAGAAAGGCAATGGAAGGCAAAAGGCAAAGAAAGGCAAGGTAAGGCAAAAGAGCAAAGTAAGGCAAGGCAAATTGGGAAAGCAAGGCAATGAAAGACAAGGGAAAAGGGCAAAGCAAGGCATGGCAAGGCATAAAGGCAAACCAAGGCAAGGCAAGGCAAAAGGACAAAGCTAAGCAAGGAAAGTCAAAAGGGAAAGTAAGACAAGGCAAGGCAAGGCAAAAGGGCAAAGCAAGGCAAGGTAAGGCAAAAACGCAAAGCAAGGAAAGGCAAAATGGCAAAGCAAGTCAAGGCAAAGCAAACCGGTAAAGCAACGCAATGCAAGGCAAAAGGGCAAAGTAAGGCAAGGCAAGGCAAGGCAAAAAGGCAAAGCAAGGAAAGGCAAAAGGGCAAAGCAAGACAATGCAAGGCAAGGCAAAAGGGCAAAGAAAGGGAAGGGAAGGCAAGGCAAAAAGGGCAAAGTAAAGTAAGGCAACGCAAAAGAGCAAAGCAAGGCAAGGCAAGGCAAAAGGGCAAAGCAAGGCAATGCAAAAGGGCAGATCCAGTCAAGGCAACGCAAGGCAAAAGGGCAAAGGAAGGCAAGGTAAGGCAAGGTAAATGGGCAAAGCAAGGCAAGGCAAGGCAAAAAGGCAAAGCATGGCAAGGGAAGAGAAAAGGGTAAAGAAGGGCAATGCAAGGCAAAAGGGCAAAGAAAGGCAAGGCAAGGCAAGTCTAAAGGGCAAAGCAAGGCAAGGCAAGGCAAGGTAAATGGGCAAAGCAAGGCAAGGCAAGGCAAAAGGGCAAAGCATGGCAAGGGAAGAGAAACGGGTAAAGAAGGGCAATGCAAGGCAAAAGGGCAAAGCAAGGCAAGGCAAAAGGGCAAAGCAAGGCAAGGCAAGGAAAGGGAAAAGGGTAAAGCAAGGTAATGCAAGGCAAAAGGGCAAAGCAAGGCAAGGCAAAAGGGCAAAGCAAGGCAAGGCAAGGTAAATAAGCAAAGCAAGGCAAGGCAAGGCAAAAGGGCAAAGCATGGCAAGGGAAGAGAAACGGGTAAAGAAGGGCAATGCAGGCAAAGGGCAAAGCAAGGCAAGGCAAAAGGGCAAAGCAAGGCAAGGCAAGGAAAGGGAAAAGGGTAAAGCAAGGTAATGCAAGGCAAAAGGGCAAAGCAAGGCAAGGCAAGGCAAGGCAAGGCAAAAGGGAATAGCAAGGCAAGGCAAGGCAAAAGGGAATAGCAAGGCAAGGCAAGGCAAAGCAAAACGGCAAAGCAAGGCAAGGCAAGGCAAAAAGGCAAAGAAAGGCAAAGAAAGGAAAGGCAAATGGGCAAAGCAAGGTAAGGCAAGTCAAGGCAAAAAGGCAAAGAAAGGAAAGGCAAGGAAAGGCAAAACGGAAAAGCAAGGAAAGGTAAGGCAAGGTAAATGGGCAAAGCAAGGCAAGGCAAGGCAAAAGGGCACAGCATGGTAAGGGAAGAGAAAGGGGGAAAGAAAGGCAATGCAAGGCAAAAGGGCAAAGAAAGGCAAGGTAAGGCAAAAGAGCAAAGTAAGGCTAGGCAAGGCAAGGCAAAAGGGCAAAGCAAGGAAAGGCAAAAGGGCAAAGGAAGACAATGCAAGGCAAGTCTAAAGGGCAAAGCAAGGCAAGGCAAGGCAAGGCAAATGGGCAAAGCAAGGCAAGGCAAATGGGGAAAGAAAGGCAATGAAAGGCAAGGGAAAAGGGCAAAGCAAGGCATGGCAAGGCATAAAGGCAAACCAAGGCAACGCAAGGCAAAAGGCCAAAGCTAAGCAAGGAAAGTCAAAAGGGAAAGCAAGAGAAGGCATGGCAAGGCAAAACGAGAAAGCAAGACAAGGTAAGGCAAAAACGCAAAGCAAGGAAAGGCAAATTGCAAAGCAAGGCAAGGCAAAGCAAACGGGTAAAGCAACGCAATGCAAGGCAAAAGGGCAAAGTAAGGCAAGGCAAGGCAAGGCAAAAAGGCAAAGCAAGGAAAGGCATATGGGCAAAGTAAGACAATGCAAGGCAAGGCAAAAGGGCAAAGAAAGGGAAGGGAAGGCAAGGCAAAAGGGCAAAGTAAAGTAAGGCAACGCAAAAGAGCAAAGCAAGGCAAGGCAAGGCAAGGCAAAACGGCAAAGTAAGGCAAGGCAAGGCAAAAGGGCAAAGCAAGGCAAGACAAGGAAAGGCAAAAGGGCAAAGCAAGGCAAGGCAAAAGAGCAATACAAGGCAACGCAAAAGGGCAGATCCAGTCAAGACAAGGCAAGGCAAAAGGGCTAAGTAATGCAAGGCAAGTACAAAAGGGAAAGAAAGACAAGGAAAGGCAAGGCAAAAGGGCAATGCAATGCAAGGTAAGGCAAGGGAAAAGTGAAAGTAAGACAATGCAAGGGAAGGCAAAAGGGCAAAGCAAGGCAAGGGAAGAGAAGGCAAAAGTGCAAACCAAGGCATGCAAAGGTAACACAAAACAGCAAAGCAAGGCAAGGCAAGGCAAAAGGGCAAAGCAAGGCAATGCAAAAGGGCAAAGCAAGGCAAGGCAACGAAAGGCAAAAGAGAAAAGAAGGGCAAGGCAAGGCAAGGCAAAACGGCAAAGTAAGGCAAGGCAAGGCAAAAGAGCAAAGCAAGGCAAGGCAAGGCAAAAGAGCAAAGCAAGGCAAGACAAGTCAAAAGGGCAAAGCAAGGCAAGGAAAGGCAAAAGGGCAAAGCAAGGCAAGACAAGTCAAAAGGGCAAAGCAAAGCAAGGAAAGGCAAAAGGGCAAAGCAAGGCAAGGCAAAAGGGCAATACAAGGCAATGCAAAAGGGCAGATCCAGTCAAGGCAACGCAAGGCAAAAGGGCAAAGTAAGGCAAGGTAAGGCAAGGTAAATGGGCAAAGCAAGGCAAGGCAAGGCAAAAAGGCAAAGCATGGCAAGGGAAGAGAAACGGGTAAAGAAGGGCAATGCAAGGCAAAAGGGCAAAGAAAGGCAAGGCAATGCAAGTCTAAAGGGCAAAGCAAGGCAAGGCAAAAAGGCAAAGAAAGGCAAAGCAAGGCACGGCAAATGGGGAAGGCAAAAGGGCAATGCAAGGAAAGGTAAGGCAAAAACGCAAAGCAAGGCAAGGAAAAAGGGCAATAAAAGGCAATGCAAAAGGGCAGATCCAGTCAAGGCAACGCAAGGCAAAAGGGCAAAGTAAGGCAAGGAAAGGCAAGACAAAAGGACAAAGCAAGGCAAGGCAAATGGGGAAAGCAAGGTAATGAAAGGCAAGGGAAAAGGGCAAAGCAAGGCATTGCAAGGTAAAAAGGCAAACCAAGGCAAGGGAAGGGAAAAGGGCAAAGCTAAGCAAGGCAAGTCAAAAGGGAAAGCAAGACAAGGCATGGCAAGGCAAAAGGGCAATGCAAGGCAAGGTAAGGCAAAAACGCAAAGCAAGGCAAGGAAAAAGGGCAAAGAAAGGCAAGGGAAGGCAAGGCAAAAGTGCAAACCAAGGCATGCAAAGGCAACACAAAAGAGCAAAGCAAGGCAAGGCAACGCAAAAGGGCAAAGCAAGGCAAGGCAAGGCAAAAGGGTAAAGAAAGCAAGGCAAAGCAAACGGGTAAAGCAAGGCAAGGCAAGGCAAAAAGGCAAAGAAAGGCAAAGAAAGGAAAGGCAAATGGGCAAAGCAAGGCAAGGCAAGTCAAGGCAAAAAGGCAAAGAAAGGAAAGGCAAGGAAAGGCAAAACGGAAAAGCAAGGAAAGGTAAGGCAAGGTAAATGGGCAAAGCAAGGCAAGGCAAGGCAAAAGGGCAAAGCATGGCAAGGGAAGAGAAACGGGTAAAGAAAGGCAATGCAAGACAAAAGGGCAAAGAAAGGCAAGGTAAGGCAAAAGAGCAAAGTAAGGCTAAGGCAAGGCAAGGCAAATGGCAAAGCAAGGAAAGGCAAAAGGGCAAAGGAAGACAATGCAAGGCAAGTCTACAGGGCAAAGCAAGGCAAGGCAAATGGGGAAAGCAAGGCAATGAAAGGCAGGGCAAAAGGGCAATGCAAGGCAAGGTAAGGCAAAAACGCAAAGCAAGGCAAGGCAAAATGGCAAAGCAAGGCAAGGCAAAGCAAACGGGTAAAGCAAGGCAATGCAAGGCAAAAGGGCAAAGAAAGGAAAGGCAAGGCAAGGCAAGACAAGGCCAAGTGAAAAAGCAAGGCAAGTCAAAAGACCAAAGCAAGGCAAGGCAAGGAAAGGCAAAAAGGCAAAGCAAGGCAAATCTACAGGGCAAAGCAAGGCAAGGCAAGGCAAAAGGGCAAAGCAAGGCAAGGCAAATGGGGAAAGCAAGGCAATGAAAGGCAAGGCAAAAGGGCAATGCAAGGCAAGGTAAGGCAAAAACGCAAAGCAAGGCAAGGCAAATTGGCAAAGCAAGGCAAGGCAAAGCAAACGGGTAAAGCAAGGCAATGCAAGGCAAAAGGGGAAAGAAAGGAAAGGGAAGGCAAGGAAAGACAAGGCCAAGTGAAAAAGCAAGGCAAGGCAAAAGACCAAAGCAAGGCAAGGCAAGGCAAGGCAAAAAGGCAAAGCAAGGAAAGGCAAAAGGGCAAAGCAAGACAATGCAAGGCAAGGCAAAAGGGCAAAGAAAGGCACGGGAATGCAAGGCAAAATGGCAAAGTAAGGTAAGGCAAAGCAAAAGAGCAAAGCAAGGCAAGGCAAGGCAAAAGGGCAAAGCATGGCAAGGCAAGGAAAGGCAAAAGAGAAAAGAAGGGCAAGGCAAGGCAAGGCAAAACGGCAAAGTAAGGCAAGGCAAGGCAAATGGCAAAGCAAGGCAATACAAAGCAAGGCAAAAGAGCAAAGCAAAAGGGTAAAGCAAGGCAAGGCAAAAAGGCAAAGAAAGGCAAGGCAAGGAAAGGCAAAATGGAAAAGCATGGCAAAGCAAGGCAAAAGGGCAAAGTTAAGCAAGGCAAGTCAAAAGGGAAAGCAAGACAACGGAAGGCAAGGCAAAAAGGCAAAGAAAGGAAAGGCAAAAATGCAAAGCAAGGCAAGGCAAAAGGGCAAAGCAAGGCAAGGCAAAAGGGCAAGGCCAGGCAAGGCAAGGCAAAGCAAAACGGCAAAGCAAGGCAAGGCAAGGCAAAAGGCTAAAGAAAGGGAAGGCAAAGCAAACGGGTAAAGCAAGGCAAGGCATGTCAAGGCAAAAAGGCAAAGAAAGGAAAGGCAAAGAAAGGCAAAACGGAAAAGCAAGGAAAGGTAAGGCAAGGTAAATGGGCAAAGCAAGGCAAGGCAAGGCAAAAGGGCAAAGCATGGTAAGGGAAGAGAAACGGGTAAAGAAAGTCAATGCAAGGCAAAAGGGCAAAGAAAGGCAAGGTAAGGCAAAAGAGCAAAGTAAGGCTAAGGCAAGGCAAGGCAAAAGGGCAAAGCAAGGAAAGGCAAAAGGGCAAAGGAAGACAATGCAAGGCAAGTCTACAGGGCAAAGCAAGGCAAGGCAAGGCAAAAGGGCAAAGCAAGGCAAGACAAATGGGGAAAGCAAGGCAATGAAAGGCAAGGCAAAAGGGCAATGAAAGGCAAGGTAAGGCAAAAACGCAAAGCAAGGCAAGGCAAAATGGCAAAGCAAGGCAAGGCAAAGCAAACGGGTAAAGCAAGGCAATGCAAAGCAAAAGGGCAAAGAAAGGCAAGGGACGGCAAGGCAAAAGGGCAAAGCAAGACAAGGCAAGGAAAGGCAAAAGAGAAAAGAAGGGCAAGGCAAGGCAAGGCAAAACGGCAAAGTAAGGCAAGGCAAGGCAAAAGGGCAAGGCAAGGCAAGGCAAAAGAGCAAAGCAAGGCAAGACAAGTCAAAAGGGCAAAGCAAGACAATGCAAGAGAAGGCAAAAGGGCAAACCAAGGCAAGGCAAATGGGGAAAGCAAGGTAATGAAAGGCAAGGGAAAAGGGCAAGGCAAGGCAAAAGGCTAAAGAAAGGGAAGGCAAAGCAAATGGTTAAAGCAAGGCAAGGCAAGGCAAAAAGGCAAAGAAAGGCAAGGCAAGGCAAGGCAAATGGGCAAAGCAAAGCAAGGTAAGGCAAGGTAAATGGGCAAAGCAAGGCAAGGCAAGGCAAAAGGGCAAAGCATGTGAAGGGAAGAGAAACGGGTAAAGAAGGGCAATGCAAGGCAAAAGGGTAAAGAAAGGCAAGGCAAGGAAAGGCAAGGCAAAATGAAAAAGAAAGGCAAGGCAAAAGGCCAAAGCAAGGCAAGGCAAGGCAAAAGAGCCAAGCAAGGAAAGGCAAAAGGGCAAAGCAAGACAATGCAAGGCAAGTCTAAATAGCAAAGCAAGGCAATGCAAGAGAAGGCAAAAGGGCAAACCAAGGCAAGGCAAATGGGGAAAGCAAGGTAATGAAAGGCAAGGGAAAAGGGCAAAGCAAGGCATTGCAAGGTAAAAAAGCAAACCAAGGCAAGGCAAGGGAAAAGGGCAAAGCAAGGCAAGGCAAATGGGGAAAGCAAGGCAATGAAAGGCAAGGCAAAAGGGCAATGCAAGGCAAGGTAAGGCAAAAACGCAAAGCGAGGCAAAGAAAAAGGGCAAAGAAAGGCAAGGCAAAGCAAACGGGTAAAGCAAGGCAATGCAAGGCAAAAGGGGAAAGAAAGGAAAGGGAAGGCAAGGAAAGACAAGGCCAAGTGAAAAAGCAAGGCAAGGCAAAAGACCAAAGCAAGGCAAGGCAAGGCAAGGCAAAAAGGCAAAGCAAGGAAAGGCAAAAGGGCAAAGCAAGACAATGCAAGGCAAGGCAAAAGGGCAAAGAAAGGCACGGGAATGCAAGGCAAAATGGCAAAGTAAGGTAAGGCAAAGCAAAAGAGCAAAGCAAGGCAAGGCAAGGCAAAAGGGCAAAGCATGGCAAGGCAAGGAAAGGCAAAAGAGAAAAGAAGGGCAAGGCAAGGCAAGGCAAAACGGCAAAGTAAGGCAAGGCAAGGCAAATGGCAAAGCAAGGCAATACAAAGCAAGGCAAAAGAGCAAAGCAAAAGGGTAAAGCAAGGCAAGGCAAAAAGGCAAAGAAAGGCAAGGCAAGGAAAGGCAAAATGGAAAAGCATGGCAAAGCAAGGCAAAAGGGCAAAGTTAAGCAAGGCAAGTCAAAAGGGAAAGCAAGACAACGGAAGGCAAGGCAAAAAGGCAAAGAAAGGAAAGGCAAAAATGCAAAGCAAGGCAAGGCAAAAGGGCAAAGCAAGGCAAGGCAAAAGGGCAAGGCCAGGCAAGGCAAGGCAAAGCAAAACGGCAAAGCAAGGCAAGGCAAGGCAAAAGGCTAAAGAAAGGGAAGGCAAAGCAAACGGGTAAAGCAAGGCAAGGCATGTCAAGGCAAAAAGGCAAAGAAAGGAAAGGCAAAGAAAGGCAAAACGGAAAAGCAAGGAAAGGTAAGGCAAGGTAAATGGGCAAAGCAAGGCAAGGCAAGGCAAAAGGGCAAAGCATGGTAAGGGAAGAGAAACGGGTAAAGAAAGTCAATGCAAGGCAAAAGGGCAAAGAAAGGCAAGGTAAGGCAAAAGAGCAAAGTAAGGCTAAGGCAAGGCAAGGCAAAAGGGCAAAGCAAGGAAAGGCAAAAGGGCAAAGGAAGACAATGCAAGGCAAGTCTACAGGGCAAAGCAAGGCAAGGCAAGGCAAAAGGGCAAAGCAAGGCAAGACAAATGGGGAAAGCAAGGCAATGAAAGGCAAGGCAAAAGGGCAATGAAAGGCAAGGTAAGGCAAAAACGCAAAGCAAGGCAAGGCAAAATGGCAAAGCAAGGCAAGGCAAAGCAAACGGGTAAAGCAAGGCAATGCAAAGCAAAAGGGCAAAGAAAGGCAAGGGACGGCAAGGCAAAAGGGCAAAGCAAGACAAGGCAAGGAAAGGCAAAAGAGAAAAGAAGGGCAAGGCAAGGCAAGGCAAAACGGCAAAGTAAGGCAAGGCAAGGCAAAAGGGCAAGGCAAGGCAAGGCAAAAGAGCAAAGCAAGGCAAGACAAGTCAAAAGGGCAAAGCAAGACAATGCAAGAGAAGGCAAAAGGGCAAACCAAGGCAAGGCAAATGGGGAAAGCAAGGTAATGAAAGGCAAGGGAAAAGGGCAAAGCAGGGCAAGGCAAGGCAAAAGGCTAAAGAAAGGGAAGGCAAAGCAAATGGTTAAAGCAAGGCAAGGCAAGGCAAAAAGGCAAAGAAAGGCAAGGCAAGGCAAGGCAAATGGGCAAAGCAAAGCAAGGTAAGGCAAGGTAAATGGGCAAAGCAAGGCAAGGCAAGGCAAAAGGGCAAAGCATGTGAAGGGAAGAGAAACGGGTAAAGAAGGGCAATGCAAGGCAAAAGGGTAAAGAAAGGCAAGGCAAGGAAAGGCAAGGCAAAATGAAAAAGAAAGGCAAGGCAAAAGGCCAAAGCAAGGCAAGGCAAGGCAAAAGAGCCAAGCAAGGAAAGGCAAAAGGGCAAAGCAAGACAATGCAAGGCAAGTCTAAATAGCAAAGCAAGGCAATGCAAGAGAAGGCAAAAGGGCAAACCAAGGCAAGGCAAATGGGGAAAGCAAGGTAATGAAAGGCAAGGGAAAAGGGCAAAGCAAGGCATTGCAAGGTAAAAAAGCAAACCAAGGCAAGGCAAGGGAAAAGGGCAAAGCTAAGCAAGGCAAGTCAAAAGGGAAAGCAAGACAAGGCATGGCAAGGCAAAAGGGCAATGCAAGGCAAGGTAAGGCAAAAACGCAAAGCGAGGCAAAGAAAAAGGGCAAAGAAAGGCAAGGGAAGGTAAGGCAAAAGTGCAAACCAAGGCATGCAAAGGCAACACAAAAGAGCAAAGCAAGGTAATGCAAGGCAAAAGGGCAAAGCAAGACAAGGCAAGGCAAGCCAAAAGGGAATAGCAAGGCAAGGCAAAACGGCCAAGCAAGGCAAGGCAAGGCAAAAAGGCAAAGAAAGGCAAAGAAAGGAAAGGCAAATGGGCAAAGCAAGGCAAGGCAAGTCAAGGCAAAACGGCAAAGAAAGGAAAGGCAAGGAAAGGCAAAACGGAAAAGTAAGGAAAGGTAAGGCAAGGTAAATGCGCAAAGCAAGGCAAGGCAAGGCAAAAGGGCATAGCAAGGAAAGGCAAAAGGGCAAAGGAAGACAAAGCAAGGCAAGTCTAAAGGGCAAAGCAAGGCAAGGAAAAGGCAAGGCATAAAGGCGAACCAAGGCAAGGCAAGGCAAAATGGAAAAGCTAAGCAAGGAAAGTCAAAAGTGAAAGCAAGACAATGCAAGGCAAGGCAAAATGGCAAACCAAGGCAAGGCAAAGGAAACGGGTAAAGCAAGGCAATGCAAGGCAAAAGGGCAAAGAAAGGCAAGGCAAGGAAAGGCAAGACAAGGCCAAGTGAAAAAGCAAGGCAAGGCAAAAGAGCAAAGCAAGGCAAGGCAAGGCAAAAAGGCAAAGCAAGGAAAGGCAAAAGGGAAAAGCAAGACAACGCAAGGCAAGGCAAAAGGGCAAAGAAAGGCAAGGGAAGGCAAGGCAAAAGGGCAAAGCAAGGCAAGGCAAGGAAAGGCAAAAGAGAAAAGGAGGGCAAGGCAAGGCAAGGCAAAACGGCAAAGTAAGGCAAGGCAAGGCAAAAGGGCAAGGCAAGGCAAGGCAAAAGAGCAAAGCAAGGCAAGACAAGTCAAAAGGGCAAAGCAAGGCAATGCAAGAGAAGGCAAAAGGGCAAACCAAGGCAAGGCAAATGGGGAAAGCAAGGTAATGAAAGGCAAAGGAAAAGGGCAAAGCAGGGCAAGGCAAGGCAAAAGGCTAAAGAAAGGGAAGGCAAAGCAAATGGTTAAAGCAAGGCAAGGCAAGGCAAAAAGGCAAAGAAAGGCAAGGCAAGGCAAGGGAAAAGGGTAAAGCAAGGTAATGAAAGGCAAGGGAAAAGGACAAAGCAGGGCAAGGCAAGGCAAAAGACTAAAGAAAGGGAAGGCAAAGCAAATGGTTAAAGCAAGGCAAGGCAAGGCAAAAAGGCAAAGAAAGGCAAGGCAAGGCAAGGCAAATGGGCAAAGCAAAGCAAGGTAAGGCAAGGTAAATGGGCAAAGCAAGGCAAGGCAAGGCAAAAGGGCAAAGCATGGCAAGGGAAGAGAGACGGGTAAAGAAGGGCAATGCAAGGCAAAAGGGCAAAGAAAGGCAATGCAAGGAAAGGCAAGGCAAAATGAAAAAAAAAGGCCAGGCAAAAGGCCAAAGCAAGGCAAGGCAAGGCAAAAGAGCAAAGCAAGGCGAGGCAAGGCAAGGCAAAAGGGCAAAGCAAGGCAAGGCAAATGGGGAAAGCAAGGTAACGAAAGCCAAGGGAAAAGGGCAAAGCAAGGCATTGCAAGGTAAAAAAGCAAACCAAGGCAAGGCAAGGGAAAAGGGCAAAGCTAAGCAAGGCAAGTTAAAAGGGAAAGCAAGACAAGGCATGGCAAGGCAAAAGGGCAATGCAAGGCAAGGTAAGGCAAAAACGCAAAGCAAGGCAAGGAAAAAGGGCAAAGAAAGGCAAGGGAAGACAAGGCAAAAGTGCAAACCAAGGCATGCAAAGGCAACAAAAAAGAGCAAAGCAAGGCAAGGCAACGCAAAAGGGCAAAGCAAGGCAAGGCAAAAGGGCAAAGCAAGGCAAGGCAAGGCAAGGTAAATGGGAAAAGCAAGGAAAGGCAAGGCAAAAGGGCAAAGCATTGCAAGGGAAGAGAAACGGGTAAAGAAGGGCAATGCAAGGTAAAAGGGAAAAGAAAGGCAAGGCAAGGCAAAAGAGTAAGGTAGGGCTAGGCAAGCCAAGGCAAAAGGGCAAAACAAGGAAAGGCAAAAGGGCAAAGCAAGGCAAGGCAGAAGGGCAATACAAGGCAACGCAAAAGCGCTGATCCAGTCAAGGCAAGGCAAGGCAAAAAGGCAAAGAAAGGCAAGGCAAAAAGGCAAAGAAAGGCAAGGCAAGGAAAGGCAAAACGGAAAAGCAAGGAAAGGTAAGGCAAGAAACGGTTAAAGAAAGGCAATGGAAGGCAAAAGGCAAAGAAAGGCAAGGTAAGGCAAAAGAGCAAAGTAAGGCAAGGCAAATTGGGAAAGCAAGGCAATGAAAGACAAGGGAAAAGGGCAAAGCAAGGCATGGCAAGGCATAAAGGCAAACCAAGGCAAGGCAAGGCAAAAGGACAAAGCTAAGCAAGGAAAGTCAAAAGGGAAAGTAAGACAAGGCAAGGCAAGGCAAAAGGGCAAAGCAAGGCAAGGTAAGGCAAAAACGCAAAGCAAGGAAAGGCAAAATGGCAAAGCAAGTCAAGGCAAAGCAAACCGGTAAAGCAACGCAATGCAAGGCAAAAGGGCAAAGTAAGGCAAGGCAAGGCAAGGCAAAAAGGCAAAGCAAGGAAAGGCAAAAGGGCAAAGCAAGACAATGCAAGGCAAGGCAAAAGGGCAAAGAAAGGGAAGGGAAGGCAAGGCAAAAGGGCAAAGTAAAGTAAGGCAACGCAAAAGAGCAAAGCAAGGCAAGGCAAGGCAAAAGGGCAAAGCAAGGCAATGCAAAAGGGCAGATCCAGTCAAGGCAACGCAAGGCAAAAGGGCAAAGGAAGGCAAGGTAAGGCAAGGTAAATGGGCAAAGCAAGGCAAGGCAAGGCAAAAAGGCAAAGCATGGCAAGGGAAGAGAAAAGGGTAAAGAAGGGCAATGCAAGGCAAAAGGGCAAAGAAAGGCAAGGCAAGGCAAGTCTAAAGGGCAAAGCAAGGCAAGGCAAGGCAAGGTAAATGGGCAAAGCAAGGCAAGGCAAGGCAAAAGGGCAAAGCATGGCAAGGGAAGAGAAACGGGTAAAGAAGGGCAATGCAAGGCAAAAGGGCAAAGCAAGGCAAGGCAAAAGGGCAAAGCAAGGCAAGGCAAGGAAAGGGAAAAGGGTAAAGCAAGGTAATGCAAGGCAAAAGGGCAAAGCAAGGCAAGGCAAAAGGGCAAAGCAAGGCAAGGCAAGGTAAATAAGCAAAGCAAGGCAAGGCAAGGCAAAAGGGCAAAGCATGGCAAGGGAAGAGAAACGGGTAAAGAAGGGCAATGCAGGCAAAGGGCAAAGCAAGGCAAGGCAAAAGGGCAAAGCAAGGCAAGGCAAGGAAAGGGAAAAGGGTAAAGCAAGGTAATGCAAGGCAAAAGGGCAAAGCAAGGCAAGGCAAGGCAAGGCAAGGCAAAAGGGAATAGCAAGGCAAGGCAAGGCAAAAGGGAATAGCAAGGCAAGGCAAGGCAAAGCAAAACGGCAAAGCAAGGCAAGGCAAGGCAAAAAGGCAAAGAAAGGCAAAGAAAGGAAAGGCAAATGGGCAAAGCAAGGTAAGGCAAGTCAAGGCAAAAAGGCAAAGAAAGGAAAGGCAAGGAAAGGCAAAACGGAAAAGCAAGGAAAGGTAAGGCAAGGTAAATGGGCAAAGCAAGGCAAGGCAAGGCAAAAGGGCACAGCATGGTAAGGGAAGAGAAAGGGGGAAAGAAAGGCAATGCAAGGCAAAAGGGCAAAGAAAGGCAAGGTAAGGCAAAAGAGCAAAGTAAGGCTAGGCAAGGCAAGGCAAAAGGGCAAAGCAAGGAAAGGCAAAAGGGCAAAGGAAGACAATGCAAGGCAAGTCTAAAGGGCAAAGCAAGGCAAGGCAAGGCAAGGCAAATGGGCAAAGCAAGGCAAGGCAAATGGGGAAAGAAAGGCAATGAAAGGCAAGGGAAAAGGGCAAAGCAAGGCATGGCAAGGCATAAAGGCAAACCAAGGCAACGCAAGGCAAAAGGCCAAAGCTAAGCAAGGAAAGTCAAAAGGGAAAGCAAGAGAAGGCATGGCAAGGCAAAACGAGAAAGCAAGACAAGGTAAGGCAAAAACGCAAAGCAAGGAAAGGCAAATTGCAAAGCAAGGCAAGGCAAAGCAAACGGGTAAAGC
Organism: Columba guinea; assembly: GCA_032206185.1. Classification (NCBI taxonomy): domain Eukaryota; kingdom Metazoa; phylum Chordata; class Aves; order Columbiformes; family Columbidae; genus Columba; species Columba guinea. Next base: position 320,906 of record JAVLUU010000289.1, read on the forward strand.
AACGCAATGCAAGGCAAAAGGGCAAAGTAAGGCAAGGCAAGGCAAGGCAAAAAGGCAAAGCAAGGAAAGGCATATGGGCAAAGTAAGACAATGCAAGGCAAGGCAAAAGGGCAAAGAAAGGGAAGGGAAGGCAAGGCAAAAGGGCAAAGTAAAGTAAGGCAACGCAAAAGAGCAAAGCAAGGCAAGGCAAGGCAAGGCAAAACGGCAAAGTAAGGCAAGGCAAGGCAAAAGGGCAAAGCAAGGCAAGACAAGGAAAGGCAAAAGGGCAAAGCAAGGCAAGGCAAAAGAGCAATACAAGGCAACGCAAAAGGGCAGATCCAGTCAAGACAAGGCAAGGCAAAAGGGCTAAGTAATGCAAGGCAAGTACAAAAGGGAAAGAAAGACAAGGAAAGGCAAGGCAAAAGGGCAATGCAATGCAAGGTAAGGCAAGGGAAAAGTGAAAGTAAGACAATGCAAGGGAAGGCAAAAGGGCAAAGCAAGGCAAGGGAAGAGAAGGCAAAAGTGCAAACCAAGGCATGCAAAGGTAACACAAAACAGCAAAGCAAGGCAAGGCAAGGCAAAAGGGCAAAGCAAGGCAATGCAAAAGGGCAAAGCAAGGCAAGGCAACGAAAGGCAAAAGAGAAAAGAAGGGCAAGGCAAGGCAAGGCAAAACGGCAAAGTAAGGCAAGGCAAGGCAAAAGAGCAAAGCAAGGCAAGGCAAGGCAAAAGAGCAAAGCAAGGCAAGACAAGTCAAAAGGGCAAAGCAAGGCAAGGAAAGGCAAAAGGGCAAAGCAAGGCAAGACAAGTCAAAAGGGCAAAGCAAAGCAAGGAAAGGCAAAAGGGCAAAGCAAGGCAAGGCAAAAGGGCAATACAAGGCAATGCAAAAGGGCAGATCCAGTCAAGGCAACGCAAGGCAAAAGGGCAAAGTAAGGCAAGGTAAGGCAAGGTAAATGGGCAAAGCAAGGCAAGGCAAGGCAAAAAGGCAAAGCATGGCAAGGGAAGAGAAACGGGTAAAGAAGGGCAATGCAAGGCAAAAGGGCAAAGAAAGGCAAGGCAATGCAAGTCTAAAGGGCAAAGCAAGGCAAGGCAAAAAGGCAAAGAAAGGCAAAGCAAGGCACGGCAAATGGGGAAGGCAAAAGGGCAATGCAAGGAAAGGTAAGGCAAAAACGCAAAGCAAGGCAAGGAAAAAGGGCAATAAAAGGCAATGCAAAAGGGCAGATCCAGTCAAGGCAACGCAAGGCAAAAGGGCAAAGTAAGGCAAGGAAAGGCAAGACAAAAGGACAAAGCAAGGCAAGGCAAATGGGGAAAGCAAGGTAATGAAAGGCAAGGGAAAAGGGCAAAGCAAGGCATTGCAAGGTAAAAAGGCAAACCAAGGCAAGGGAAGGGAAAAGGGCAAAGCTAAGCAAGGCAAGTCAAAAGGGAAAGCAAGACAAGGCATGGCAAGGCAAAAGGGCAATGCAAGGCAAGGTAAGGCAAAAACGCAAAGCAAGGCAAGGAAAAAGGGCAAAGAAAGGCAAGGGAAGGCAAGGCAAAAGTGCAAACCAAGGCATGCAAAGGCAACACAAAAGAGCAAAGCAAGGCAAGGCAACGCAAAAGGGCAAAGCAAGGCAAGGCAAGGCAAAAGGGTAAAGAAAGCAAGGCAAAGCAAACGGGTAAAGCAAGGCAAGGCAAGGCAAAAAGGCAAAGAAAGGCAAAGAAAGGAAAGGCAAATGGGCAAAGCAAGGCAAGGCAAGTCAAGGCAAAAAGGCAAAGAAAGGAAAGGCAAGGAAAGGCAAAACGGAAAAGCAAGGAAAGGTAAGGCAAGGTAAATGGGCAAAGCAAGGCAAGGCAAGGCAAAAGGGCAAAGCATGGCAAGGGAAGAGAAACGGGTAAAGAAAGGCAATGCAAGACAAAAGGGCAAAGAAAGGCAAGGTAAGGCAAAAGAGCAAAGTAAGGCTAAGGCAAGGCAAGGCAAATGGCAAAGCAAGGAAAGGCAAAAGGGCAAAGGAAGACAATGCAAGGCAAGTCTACAGGGCAAAGCAAGGCAAGGCAAATGGGGAAAGCAAGGCAATGAAAGGCAGGGCAAAAGGGCAATGCAAGGCAAGGTAAGGCAAAAACGCAAAGCAAGGCAAGGCAAAATGGCAAAGCAAGGCAAGGCAAAGCAAACGGGTAAAGCAAGGCAATGCAAGGCAAAAGGGCAAAGAAAGGAAAGGCAAGGCAAGGCAAGACAAGGCCAAGTGAAAAAGCAAGGCAAGTCAAAAGACCAAAGCAAGGCAAGGCAAGGAAAGGCAAAAAGGCAAAGCAAGGCAAATCTACAGGGCAAAGCAAGGCAAGGCAAGGCAAAAGGGCAAAGCAAGGCAAGGCAAATGGGGAAAGCAAGGCAATGAAAGGCAAGGCAAAAGGGCAATGCAAGGCAAGGTAAGGCAAAAACGCAAAGCAAGGCAAGGCAAATTGGCAAAGCAAGGCAAGGCAAAGCAAACGGGTAAAGCAAGGCAATGCAAGGCAAAAGGGGAAAGAAAGGAAAGGGAAGGCAAGGAAAGACAAGGCCAAGTGAAAAAGCAAGGCAAGGCAAAAGACCAAAGCAAGGCAAGGCAAGGCAAGGCAAAAAGGCAAAGCAAGGAAAGGCAAAAGGGCAAAGCAAGACAATGCAAGGCAAGGCAAAAGGGCAAAGAAAGGCACGGGAATGCAAGGCAAAATGGCAAAGTAAGGTAAGGCAAAGCAAAAGAGCAAAGCAAGGCAAGGCAAGGCAAAAGGGCAAAGCATGGCAAGGCAAGGAAAGGCAAAAGAGAAAAGAAGGGCAAGGCAAGGCAAGGCAAAACGGCAAAGTAAGGCAAGGCAAGGCAAATGGCAAAGCAAGGCAATACAAAGCAAGGCAAAAGAGCAAAGCAAAAGGGTAAAGCAAGGCAAGGCAAAAAGGCAAAGAAAGGCAAGGCAAGGAAAGGCAAAATGGAAAAGCATGGCAAAGCAAGGCAAAAGGGCAAAGTTAAGCAAGGCAAGTCAAAAGGGAAAGCAAGACAACGGAAGGCAAGGCAAAAAGGCAAAGAAAGGAAAGGCAAAAATGCAAAGCAAGGCAAGGCAAAAGGGCAAAGCAAGGCAAGGCAAAAGGGCAAGGCCAGGCAAGGCAAGGCAAAGCAAAACGGCAAAGCAAGGCAAGGCAAGGCAAAAGGCTAAAGAAAGGGAAGGCAAAGCAAACGGGTAAAGCAAGGCAAGGCATGTCAAGGCAAAAAGGCAAAGAAAGGAAAGGCAAAGAAAGGCAAAACGGAAAAGCAAGGAAAGGTAAGGCAAGGTAAATGGGCAAAGCAAGGCAAGGCAAGGCAAAAGGGCAAAGCATGGTAAGGGAAGAGAAACGGGTAAAGAAAGTCAATGCAAGGCAAAAGGGCAAAGAAAGGCAAGGTAAGGCAAAAGAGCAAAGTAAGGCTAAGGCAAGGCAAGGCAAAAGGGCAAAGCAAGGAAAGGCAAAAGGGCAAAGGAAGACAATGCAAGGCAAGTCTACAGGGCAAAGCAAGGCAAGGCAAGGCAAAAGGGCAAAGCAAGGCAAGACAAATGGGGAAAGCAAGGCAATGAAAGGCAAGGCAAAAGGGCAATGAAAGGCAAGGTAAGGCAAAAACGCAAAGCAAGGCAAGGCAAAATGGCAAAGCAAGGCAAGGCAAAGCAAACGGGTAAAGCAAGGCAATGCAAAGCAAAAGGGCAAAGAAAGGCAAGGGACGGCAAGGCAAAAGGGCAAAGCAAGACAAGGCAAGGAAAGGCAAAAGAGAAAAGAAGGGCAAGGCAAGGCAAGGCAAAACGGCAAAGTAAGGCAAGGCAAGGCAAAAGGGCAAGGCAAGGCAAGGCAAAAGAGCAAAGCAAGGCAAGACAAGTCAAAAGGGCAAAGCAAGACAATGCAAGAGAAGGCAAAAGGGCAAACCAAGGCAAGGCAAATGGGGAAAGCAAGGTAATGAAAGGCAAGGGAAAAGGGCAAGGCAAGGCAAAAGGCTAAAGAAAGGGAAGGCAAAGCAAATGGTTAAAGCAAGGCAAGGCAAGGCAAAAAGGCAAAGAAAGGCAAGGCAAGGCAAGGCAAATGGGCAAAGCAAAGCAAGGTAAGGCAAGGTAAATGGGCAAAGCAAGGCAAGGCAAGGCAAAAGGGCAAAGCATGTGAAGGGAAGAGAAACGGGTAAAGAAGGGCAATGCAAGGCAAAAGGGTAAAGAAAGGCAAGGCAAGGAAAGGCAAGGCAAAATGAAAAAGAAAGGCAAGGCAAAAGGCCAAAGCAAGGCAAGGCAAGGCAAAAGAGCCAAGCAAGGAAAGGCAAAAGGGCAAAGCAAGACAATGCAAGGCAAGTCTAAATAGCAAAGCAAGGCAATGCAAGAGAAGGCAAAAGGGCAAACCAAGGCAAGGCAAATGGGGAAAGCAAGGTAATGAAAGGCAAGGGAAAAGGGCAAAGCAAGGCATTGCAAGGTAAAAAAGCAAACCAAGGCAAGGCAAGGGAAAAGGGCAAAGCAAGGCAAGGCAAATGGGGAAAGCAAGGCAATGAAAGGCAAGGCAAAAGGGCAATGCAAGGCAAGGTAAGGCAAAAACGCAAAGCGAGGCAAAGAAAAAGGGCAAAGAAAGGCAAGGCAAAGCAAACGGGTAAAGCAAGGCAATGCAAGGCAAAAGGGGAAAGAAAGGAAAGGGAAGGCAAGGAAAGACAAGGCCAAGTGAAAAAGCAAGGCAAGGCAAAAGACCAAAGCAAGGCAAGGCAAGGCAAGGCAAAAAGGCAAAGCAAGGAAAGGCAAAAGGGCAAAGCAAGACAATGCAAGGCAAGGCAAAAGGGCAAAGAAAGGCACGGGAATGCAAGGCAAAATGGCAAAGTAAGGTAAGGCAAAGCAAAAGAGCAAAGCAAGGCAAGGCAAGGCAAAAGGGCAAAGCATGGCAAGGCAAGGAAAGGCAAAAGAGAAAAGAAGGGCAAGGCAAGGCAAGGCAAAACGGCAAAGTAAGGCAAGGCAAGGCAAATGGCAAAGCAAGGCAATACAAAGCAAGGCAAAAGAGCAAAGCAAAAGGGTAAAGCAAGGCAAGGCAAAAAGGCAAAGAAAGGCAAGGCAAGGAAAGGCAAAATGGAAAAGCATGGCAAAGCAAGGCAAAAGGGCAAAGTTAAGCAAGGCAAGTCAAAAGGGAAAGCAAGACAACGGAAGGCAAGGCAAAAAGGCAAAGAAAGGAAAGGCAAAAATGCAAAGCAAGGCAAGGCAAAAGGGCAAAGCAAGGCAAGGCAAAAGGGCAAGGCCAGGCAAGGCAAGGCAAAGCAAAACGGCAAAGCAAGGCAAGGCAAGGCAAAAGGCTAAAGAAAGGGAAGGCAAAGCAAACGGGTAAAGCAAGGCAAGGCATGTCAAGGCAAAAAGGCAAAGAAAGGAAAGGCAAAGAAAGGCAAAACGGAAAAGCAAGGAAAGGTAAGGCAAGGTAAATGGGCAAAGCAAGGCAAGGCAAGGCAAAAGGGCAAAGCATGGTAAGGGAAGAGAAACGGGTAAAGAAAGTCAATGCAAGGCAAAAGGGCAAAGAAAGGCAAGGTAAGGCAAAAGAGCAAAGTAAGGCTAAGGCAAGGCAAGGCAAAAGGGCAAAGCAAGGAAAGGCAAAAGGGCAAAGGAAGACAATGCAAGGCAAGTCTACAGGGCAAAGCAAGGCAAGGCAAGGCAAAAGGGCAAAGCAAGGCAAGACAAATGGGGAAAGCAAGGCAATGAAAGGCAAGGCAAAAGGGCAATGAAAGGCAAGGTAAGGCAAAAACGCAAAGCAAGGCAAGGCAAAATGGCAAAGCAAGGCAAGGCAAAGCAAACGGGTAAAGCAAGGCAATGCAAAGCAAAAGGGCAAAGAAAGGCAAGGGACGGCAAGGCAAAAGGGCAAAGCAAGACAAGGCAAGGAAAGGCAAAAGAGAAAAGAAGGGCAAGGCAAGGCAAGGCAAAACGGCAAAGTAAGGCAAGGCAAGGCAAAAGGGCAAGGCAAGGCAAGGCAAAAGAGCAAAGCAAGGCAAGACAAGTCAAAAGGGCAAAGCAAGACAATGCAAGAGAAGGCAAAAGGGCAAACCAAGGCAAGGCAAATGGGGAAAGCAAGGTAATGAAAGGCAAGGGAAAAGGGCAAAGCAAGGCATTGCAAGGTAAAAAAGCAAACCAAGGCAAGGCAAGGGAAAAGGGCAAAGCAAGGCAAGGCAAATGGGGAAAGCAAGGCAATGAAAGGCAAGGCAAAAGGGCAATGCAAGGCAAGGTAAGGCAAAAACGCAAAGCAAGGCAAGGCAAATTGGCAAAGCAAGGCAAGGCAAAGCAAACGGATAAAGCAAGGCAATGCAAGGCAAAAAGGCAAAGAAAGGCAAGGCAAGGCAAGGCAAATGGGCAAAGCAAAGCAAGGTAAGGCAAGGTAAATGGGCAAAGCAAGGCAAGGCAAGGCAAAAGGGCAAAGCATGTGAAGGGAAGAGAAACGGGTAAAGAAGGGCAATGCAAGGCAAAAGGGTAAAGAAAGGCAAGGCAAGGAAAGGCAAGGCAAAATGAAAAAGAAAGGCAAGGCAAAAGGCCAAAGCAAGGCAAGGCAAGGCAAAAGAGCCAAGCAAGGAAAGGCAAAAGGGCAAAGCAAGACAATGCAAGGCAAGTCTAAATAGCAAAGCAAGGCAATGCAAGAGAAGGCAAAAGGGCAAACCAAGGCAAGGCAAATGGGGAAAGCAAGGTAATGAAAGGCAAGGGAAAAGGGCAAAGCAAGGCATTGCAAGGTAAAAAAGCAAACCAAGGCAAGGCAAGGGAAAAGGGCAAAGCTAAGCAAGGCAAGTCAAAAGGGAAAGCAAGACAAGGCATGGCAAGGCAAAAGGGCAATGCAAGGCAAGGTAAGGCAAAAACGCAAAGCAAGGCAAGGCAAAATGGCAAAGCAAGGCAAGGCAAAGCAAACGGGTAAAGCAAGGCAATGCAAAGCAAAAGGGCAAAGAAAGGCAAGGGACGGCAAGGCAAAAGGGCAAAGCAAGACAAGGCAAGGAAAGGCAAAAGAGAAAAGAAGGGCAAGGCAAGGCAAGGCAAAACGGCAAAGTAAGGCAAGGCAAGGCAAAAGGGCAAGGCAAGGCAAGGCAAAAGAGCAAAGCAAGGCAAGACAAGTCAAAAGGGCAAAGCAAGACAATGCAAGAGAAGGCAAAAGGGCAAACCAAGGCAAGGCAAATGGGGAAAGCAAGGTAATGAAAGGCAAGGGAAAAGGGCAAAGCAGGGCAAGGCAAGGCAAAAGGCTAAAGAAAGGGAAGGCAAAGCAAATGGTTAAAGCAAGGCAAGGCAAGGCAAAAAGGCAAAGAAAGGCAAGGCAAGGCAAGGCAAATGGGCAAAGCAAAGCAAGGTAAGGCAAGGTAAATGGGCAAAGCAAGGCAAGGCAAGGCAAAAGGGCAAAGCATGTGAAGGGAAGAGAAACGGGTAAAGAAGGGCAATGCAAGGCAAAAGGGTAAAGAAAGGCAAGGCAAGGAAAGGCAAGGCAAAATGAAAAAGAAAGGCAAGGCAAAAGGCCAAAGCAAGGCAAGGCAAGGCAAAAGAGCCAAGCAAGGAAAGGCAAAAGGGCAAAGCAAGACAATGCAAGGCAAGTCTAAATAGCAAAGCAAGGCAATGCAAGAGAAGGCAAAAGGGCAAACCAAGGCAAGGCAAATGGGGAAAGCAAGGTAATGAAAGGCAAGGGAAAAGGGCAAAGCAAGGCATTGCAAGGTAAAAAAGCAAACCAAGGCAAGGCAAGGGAAAAGGGCAAAGCAAGGCAAGGCAAATGGGGAAAGCAAGGCAATGAAAGGCAAGGCAAAAGGGCAATGCAAGGCAAGGTAAGGCAAAAACGCAAAGCGAGGCAAAGAAAAAGGGCAAAGCAAGGCAAGGCAAAGCAAACGGGTAAAGCAAGGCAATGCAAGGCAAAAGGGGAAAGAAAGGAAAGGGAAGGCAAGGAAAGACAAGGCCAAGTGAAAAAGCAAGGCAAGGCAAAAGACCAAAGCAAGGCAAGGCAAGGCAAGGCAAAAAGGCAAAGCAAGGAAAGGCAAAAGGGCAAAGCAAGACAATGCAAGGCAAGGCAAAAGGGCAAAGAAAGGCACGGGAATGCAAGGCAAAATGGCAAAGTAAGGTAAGGCAAAGCAAAAGAGCAAAGCAAGGCAAGGCAAGGCAAAAGGGCAAAGCATGGCAAGGCAAGGAAAGGCAAAAGAGAAAAGAAGGGCAAGGCAAGGCAAGGCAAAACGGCAAAGTAAGGCAAGGCAAGGCAAATGGCAAAGCAAGGCAATACAAAGCAAGGCAAAAGAGCAAAGCAAAAGGGTAAAGCAAGGCAAGGCAAAAAGGCAAAGAAAGGCAAGGCAAGGAAAGGCAAAATGGAAAAGCATGGCAAAGCAAGGCAAAAGGGCAAAGTTAAGCAAGGCAAGTCAAAAGGGAAAGCAAGACAACGGAAGGCAAGGCAAAAAGGCAAAGAAAGGAAAGGCAAAAATGCAAAGCAAGGCAAGGCAAAAGGGCAAAGCAAGGCAAGGCAAAAGGGCAAGGCCAGGCAAGGCAAGGCAAAGCAAAACGGCAAAGCAAGGCAAGGCAAGGCAAAAGGCTAAAGAAAGGGAAGGCAAAGCAAACGGGTAAAGCAAGGCAAGGCATGTCAAGGCAAAAAGGCAAAGAAAGGAAAGGCAAAGAAAGGCAAAACGGAAAAGCAAGGAAAGGTAAGGCAAGGTAAATGGGCAAAGCAAGGCAAGGCAAGGCAAAAGGGCAAAGCATGGTAAGGGAAGAGAAACGGGTAAAGAAAGTCAATGCAAGGCAAAAGGGCAAAGAAAGGCAAGGTAAGGCAAAAGAGCAAAGTAAGGCTAAGGCAAGGCAAGGCAAAAGGGCAAAGCAAGGAAAGGCAAAAGGGCAAAGGAAGACAATGCAAGGCAAGTCTACAGGGCAAAGCAAGGCAAGGCAAGGCAAAAGGGCAAAGCAAGGCAAGACAAATGGGGAAAGCAAGGCAATGAAAGGCAAGGCAAAAGGGCAATGAAAGGCAAGGTAAGGCAAAAACGCAAAGCAAGGCAAGGCAAAATGGCAAAGCAAGGCAAGGCAAAGCAAACGGGTAAAGCAAGGCAATGCAAAGCAAAAGGGCAAAGAAAGGCAAGGGACGGCAAGGCAAAAGGGCAAAGCAAGACAAGGCAAGGAAAGGCAAAAGAGAAAAGAAGGGCAAGGCAAGGCAAGGCAAAACGGCAAAGTAAGGCAAGGCAAGGCAAAAGGGCAAGGCAAGGCAAGGCAAAAGAGCAAAGCAAGGCAAGACAAGTCAAAAGGGCAAAGCAAGACAATGCAAGAGAAGGCAAAAGGGCAAACCAAGGCAAGGCAAATGGGGAAAGCAAGGTAATGAAAGGCAAGGGAAAAGGGCAAAGCAGGGCAAGGCAAGGCAAAAGGCTAAAGAAAGGGAAGGCAAAGCAAATGGTTAAAGCAAGGCAAGGCAAGGCAAAAAGGCAAAGAAAGGCAAGGCAAGGCAAGGCAAATGGGCAAAGCAAAGCAAGGTAAGGCAAGGTAAATGGGCAAAGCAAGGCAAGGCAAGGCAAAAGGGCAAAGCATGTGAAGGGAAGAGAAACGGGTAAAGAAGGGCAATGCAAGGCAAAAGGGTAAAGAAAGGCAAGGCAAGGAAAGGCAAGGCAAAATGAAAAAGAAAGGCAAGGCAAAAGGCCAAAGCAAGGCAAGGCAAGGCAAAAGAGCCAAGCAAGGAAAGGCAAAAGGGCAAAGCAAGACAATGCAAGGCAAGTCTAAATAGCAAAGCAAGGCAATGCAAGAGAAGGCAAAAGGGCAAACCAAGGCAAGGCAAATGGGGAAAGCAAGGTAATGAAAGGCAAGGGAAAAGGGCAAAGCAAGGCATTGCAAGGTAAAAAAGCAAACCAAGGCAAGGCAAGGGAAAAGGGCAAAGCTAAGCAAGGCAAGTCAAAAGGGAAAGCAAGACAAGGCATGGCAAGGCAAAAGGGCAATGCAAGGCAAGGTAAGGCAAAAACGCAAAGCGAGGCAAAGAAAAAGGGCAAAGAAAGGCAAGGGAAGGTAAGGCAAAAGTGCAAACCAAGGCATGCAAAGGCAACACAAAAGAGCAAAGCAAGGTAATGCAAGGCAAAAGGGCAAAGCAAGACAAGGCAAGGCAAGCCAAAAGGGAATAGCAAGGCAAGGCAAAACGGCCAAGCAAGGCAAGGCAAGGCAAAAAGGCAAAGAAAGGCAAAGAAAGGAAAGGCAAATGGGCAAAGCAAGGCAAGGCAAGTCAAGGCAAAACGGCAAAGAAAGGAAAGGCAAGGAAAGGCAAAACGGAAAAGTAAGGAAAGGTAAGGCAAGGTAAATGCGCAAAGCAAGGCAAGGCAAGGCAAAAGGGCATAGCAAGGAAAGGCAAAAGGGCAAAGGAAGACAAAGCAAGGCAAGTCTAAAGGGCAAAGCAAGGCAAGGAAAAGGCAAGGCATAAAGGCGAACCAAGGCAAGGCAAGGCAAAATGGAAAAGCTAAGCAAGGAAAGTCAAAAGTGAAAGCAAGACAATGCAAGGCAAGGCAAAATGGCAAACCAAGGCAAGGCAAAGGAAACGGGTAAAGCAAGGCAATGCAAGGCAAAAGGGCAAAGAAAGGCAAGGCAAGGAAAGGCAAGACAAGGCCAAGTGAAAAAGCAAGGCAAGGCAAAAGAGCAAAGCAAGGCAAGGCAAGGCAAAAAGGCAAAGCAAGGAAAGGCAAAAGGGAAAAGCAAGACAACGCAAGGCAAGGCAAAAGGGCAAAGAAAGGCAAGGGAAGGCAAGGCAAAAGGGCAAAGCAAGGCAAGGCAAGGAAAGGCAAAAGAGAAAAGGAGGGCAAGGCAAGGCAAGGCAAAACGGCAAAGTAAGGCAAGGCAAGGCAAAAGGGCAAGGCAAGGCAAGGCAAAAGAGCAAAGCAAGGCAAGACAAGTCAAAAGGGCAAAGCAAGGCAATGCAAGAGAAGGCAAAAGGGCAAACCAAGGCAAGGCAAATGGGGAAAGCAAGGTAATGAAAGGCAAAGGAAAAGGGCAAAGCAGGGCAAGGCAAGGCAAAAGGCTAAAGAAAGGGAAGGCAAAGCAAATGGTTAAAGCAAGGCAAGGCAAGGCAAAAAGGCAAAGAAAGGCAAGGCAAGGCAAGGGAAAAGGGTAAAGCAAGGTAATGAAAGGCAAGGGAAAAGGACAAAGCAGGGCAAGGCAAGGCAAAAGACTAAAGAAAGGGAAGGCAAAGCAAATGGTTAAAGCAAGGCAAGGCAAGGCAAAAAGGCAAAGAAAGGCAAGGCAAGGCAAGGCAAATGGGCAAAGCAAAGCAAGGTAAGGCAAGGTAAATGGGCAAAGCAAGGCAAGGCAAGGCAAAAGGGCAAAGCATGGCAAGGGAAGAGAGACGGGTAAAGAAGGGCAATGCAAGGCAAAAGGGCAAAGAAAGGCAATGCAAGGAAAGGCAAGGCAAAATGAAAAAAAAAGGCCAGGCAAAAGGCCAAAGCAAGGCAAGGCAAGGCAAAAGAGCAAAGCAAGGCGAGGCAAGGCAAGGCAAAAGGGCAAAGCAAGGCAAGGCAAATGGGGAAAGCAAGGTAACGAAAGCCAAGGGAAAAGGGCAAAGCAAGGCATTGCAAGGTAAAAAAGCAAACCAAGGCAAGGCAAGGGAAAAGGGCAAAGCTAAGCAAGGCAAGTTAAAAGGGAAAGCAAGACAAGGCATGGCAAGGCAAAAGGGCAATGCAAGGCAAGGTAAGGCAAAAACGCAAAGCAAGGCAAGGAAAAAGGGCAAAGAAAGGCAAGGGAAGACAAGGCAAAAGTGCAAACCAAGGCATGCAAAGGCAACAAAAAAGAGCAAAGCAAGGCAAGGCAACGCAAAAGGGCAAAGCAAGGCAAGGCAAAAGGGCAAAGCAAGGCAAGGCAAGGCAAGGTAAATGGGAAAAGCAAGGAAAGGCAAGGCAAAAGGGCAAAGCATTGCAAGGGAAGAGAAACGGGTAAAGAAGGGCAATGCAAGGTAAAAGGGAAAAGAAAGGCAAGGCAAGGCAAAAGAGTAAGGTAGGGCTAGGCAAGCCAAGGCAAAAGGGCAAAACAAGGAAAGGCAAAAGGGCAAAGCAAGGCAAGGCAGAAGGGCAATACAAGGCAACGCAAAAGCGCTGATCCAGTCAAGGCAAGGCAAGGCAAAAAGGCAAAGAAAGGCAAGGCAAAAAGGCAAAGAAAGGCAAGGCAAGGAAAGGCAAAACGGAAAAGCAAGGAAAGGTAAGGCAAGAAACGGTTAAAGAAAGGCAATGGAAGGCAAAAGGCAAAGAAAGGCAAGGTAAGGCAAAAGAGCAAAGTAAGGCAAGGCAAATTGGGAAAGCAAGGCAATGAAAGACAAGGGAAAAGGGCAAAGCAAGGCATGGCAAGGCATAAAGGCAAACCAAGGCAAGGCAAGGCAAAAGGACAAAGCTAAGCAAGGAAAGTCAAAAGGGAAAGTAAGACAAGGCAAGGCAAGGCAAAAGGGCAAAGCAAGGCAAGGTAAGGCAAAAACGCAAAGCAAGGAAAGGCAAAATGGCAAAGCAAGTCAAGGCAAAGCAAACCGGTAAAGCAACGCAATGCAAGGCAAAAGGGCAAAGTAAGGCAAGGCAAGGCAAGGCAAAAAGGCAAAGCAAGGAAAGGCAAAAGGGCAAAGCAAGACAATGCAAGGCAAGGCAAAAGGGCAAAGAAAGGGAAGGGAAGGCAAGGCAAAAGGGCAAAGTAAAGTAAGGCAACGCAAAAGAGCAAAGCAAGGCAAGGCAAGGCAAAAGGGCAAAGCAAGGCAATGCAAAAGGGCAGATCCAGTCAAGGCAACGCAAGGCAAAAGGGCAAAGGAAGGCAAGGTAAGGCAAGGTAAATGGGCAAAGCAAGGCAAGGCAAGGCAAAAAGGCAAAGCATGGCAAGGGAAGAGAAAAGGGTAAAGAAGGGCAATGCAAGGCAAAAGGGCAAAGAAAGGCAAGGCAAGGCAAGTCTAAAGGGCAAAGCAAGGCAAGGCAAGGCAAGGTAAATGGGCAAAGCAAGGCAAGGCAAGGCAAAAGGGCAAAGCATGGCAAGGGAAGAGAAACGGGTAAAGAAGGGCAATGCAAGGCAAAAGGGCAAAGCAAGGCAAGGCAAAAGGGCAAAGCAAGGCAAGGCAAGGAAAGGGAAAAGGGTAAAGCAAGGTAATGCAAGGCAAAAGGGCAAAGCAAGGCAAGGCAAAAGGGCAAAGCAAGGCAAGGCAAGGTAAATAAGCAAAGCAAGGCAAGGCAAGGCAAAAGGGCAAAGCATGGCAAGGGAAGAGAAACGGGTAAAGAAGGGCAATGCAGGCAAAGGGCAAAGCAAGGCAAGGCAAAAGGGCAAAGCAAGGCAAGGCAAGGAAAGGGAAAAGGGTAAAGCAAGGTAATGCAAGGCAAAAGGGCAAAGCAAGGCAAGGCAAGGCAAGGCAAGGCAAAAGGGAATAGCAAGGCAAGGCAAGGCAAAAGGGAATAGCAAGGCAAGGCAAGGCAAAGCAAAACGGCAAAGCAAGGCAAGGCAAGGCAAAAAGGCAAAGAAAGGCAAAGAAAGGAAAGGCAAATGGGCAAAGCAAGGTAAGGCAAGTCAAGGCAAAAAGGCAAAGAAAGGAAAGGCAAGGAAAGGCAAAACGGAAAAGCAAGGAAAGGTAAGGCAAGGTAAATGGGCAAAGCAAGGCAAGGCAAGGCAAAAGGGCACAGCATGGTAAGGGAAGAGAAAGGGGGAAAGAAAGGCAATGCAAGGCAAAAGGGCAAAGAAAGGCAAGGTAAGGCAAAAGAGCAAAGTAAGGCTAGGCAAGGCAAGGCAAAAGGGCAAAGCAAGGAAAGGCAAAAGGGCAAAGGAAGACAATGCAAGGCAAGTCTAAAGGGCAAAGCAAGGCAAGGCAAGGCAAGGCAAATGGGCAAAGCAAGGCAAGGCAAATGGGGAAAGAAAGGCAATGAAAGGCAAGGGAAAAGGGCAAAGCAAGGCATGGCAAGGCATAAAGGCAAACCAAGGCAACGCAAGGCAAAAGGCCAAAGCTAAGCAAGGAAAGTCAAAAGGGAAAGCAAGAGAAGGCATGGCAAGGCAAAACGAGAAAGCAAGACAAGGTAAGGCAAAAACGCAAAGCAAGGAAAGGCAAATTGCAAAGCAAGGCAAGGCAAAGCAAACGGGTAAAGCAACGCAATGCAAGGCAAAAGGGCAAAGTAAGGCAAGGCAAGGCAAGGCAAAAAGGCAAAGCAAGGAAAGGCATATGGGCAAAGTAAGACAATGCAAGGCAAGGCAAAAGGGCAAAGAAAGGGAAGGGAAGGCAAGGCAAAAGGGCAAAGTAAAGTAAGGCAACGCAAAAGAGCAAAGCAAGGCAAGGCAAGGCAAGGCAAAACGGCAAAGTAAGGCAAGGCAAGGCAAAAGGGCAAAGCAAGGCAAGACAAGGAAAGGCAAAAGGGCAAAGCAAGGCAAGGCAAAAGAGCAATACAAGGCAACGCAAAAGGGCAGATCCAGTCAAGACAAGGCAAGGCAAAAGGGCTAAGTAATGCAAGGCAAGTACAAAAGGGAAAGAAAGACAAGGAAAGGCAAGGCAAAAGGGCAATGCAATGCAAGGTAAGGCAAGGGAAAAGTGAAAGTAAGACAATGCAAGGGAAGGCAAAAGGGCAAAGCAAGGCAAGGGAAGAGAAGGCAAAAGTGCAAACCAAGGCATGCAAAGGTAACACAAAACAGCAAAGCAAGGCAAGGCAAGGCAAAAGGGCAAAGCAAGGCAATGCAAAAGGGCAAAGCAAGGCAAGGCAACGAAAGGCAAAAGAGAAAAGAAGGGCAAGGCAAGGCAAGGCAAAACGGCAAAGTAAGGCAAGGCAAGGCAAAAGAGCAAAGCAAGGCAAGGCAAGGCAAAAGAGCAAAGCAAGGCAAGACAAGTCAAAAGGGCAAAGCAAGGCAAGGAAAGGCAAAAGGGCAAAGCAAGGCAAGACAAGTCAAAAGGGCAAAGCAAAGCAAGGAAAGGCAAAAGGGCAAAGCAAGGCAAGGCAAAAGGGCAATACAAGGCAATGCAAAAGGGCAGATCCAGTCAAGGCAACGCAAGGCAAAAGGGCAAAGTAAGGCAAGGTAAGGCAAGGTAAATGGGCAAAGCAAGGCAAGGCAAGGCAAAAAGGCAAAGCATGGCAAGGGAAGAGAAACGGGTAAAGAAGGGCAATGCAAGGCAAAAGGGCAAAGAAAGGCAAGGCAATGCAAGTCTAAAGGGCAAAGCAAGGCAAGGCAAAAAGGCAAAGAAAGGCAAAGCAAGGCACGGCAAATGGGGAAGGCAAAAGGGCAATGCAAGGAAAGGTAAGGCAAAAACGCAAAGCAAGGCAAGGAAAAAGGGCAATAAAAGGCAATGCAAAAGGGCAGATCCAGTCAAGGCAACGCAAGGCAAAAGGGCAAAGTAAGGCAAGGAAAGGCAAGACAAAAGGACAAAGCAAGGCAAGGCAAATGGGGAAAGCAAGGTAATGAAAGGCAAGGGAAAAGGGCAAAGCAAGGCATTGCAAGGTAAAAAGGCAAACCAAGGCAAGGGAAGGGAAAAGGGCAAAGCTAAGCAAGGCAAGTCAAAAGGGAAAGCAAGACAAGGCATGGCAAGGCAAAAGGGCAATGCAAGGCAAGGTAAGGCAAAAACGCAAAGCAAGGCAAGGAAAAAGGGCAAAGAAAGGCAAGGGAAGGCAAGGCAAAAGTGCAAACCAAGGCATGCAAAGGCAACACAAAAGAGCAAAGCAAGGCAAGGCAACGCAAAAGGGCAAAGCAAGGCAAGGCAAGGCAAAAGGGTAAAGAAAGCAAGGCAAAGCAAACGGGTAAAGCAAGGCAAGGCAAGGCAAAAAGGCAAAGAAAGGCAAAGAAAGGAAAGGCAAATGGGCAAAGCAAGGCAAGGCAAGTCAAGGCAAAAAGGCAAAGAAAGGAAAGGCAAGGAAAGGCAAAACGGAAAAGCAAGGAAAGGTAAGGCAAGGTAAATGGGCAAAGCAAGGCAAGGCAAGGCAAAAGGGCAAAGCATGGCAAGGGAAGAGAAACGGGTAAAGAAAGGCAATGCAAGACAAAAGGGCAAAGAAAGGCAAGGTAAGGCAAAAGAGCAAAGTAAGGCTAAGGCAAGGCAAGGCAAATGGCAAAGCAAGGAAAGGCAAAAGGGCAAAGGAAGACAATGCAAGGCAAGTCTACAGGGCAAAGCAAGGCAAGGCAAATGGGGAAAGCAAGGCAATGAAAGGCAGGGCAAAAGGGCAATGCAAGGCAAGGTAAGGCAAAAACGCAAAGCAAGGCAAGGCAAAATGGCAAAGCAAGGCAAGGCAAAGCAAACGGGTAAAGCAAGGCAATGCAAGGCAAAAGGGCAAAGAAAGGAAAGGCAAGGCAAGGCAAGACAAGGCCAAGTGAAAAAGCAAGGCAAGTCAAAAGACCAAAGCAAGGCAAGGCAAGGAAAGGCAAAAAGGCAAAGCAAGGCAAATCTACAGGGCAAAGCAAGGCAAGGCAAGGCAAAAGGGCAAAGCAAGGCAAGGCAAATGGGGAAAGCAAGGCAATGAAAGGCAAGGCAAAAGGGCAATGCAAGGCAAGGTAAGGCAAAAACGCAAAGCAAGGCAAGGCAAATTGGCAAAGCAAGGCAAGGCAAAGCAAACGGGTAAAGCAAGGCAATGCAAGGCAAAAGGGGAAAGAAAGGAAAGGGAAGGCAAGGAAAGACAAGGCCAAGTGAAAAAGCAAGGCAAGGCAAAAGACCAAAGCAAGGCAAGGCAAGGCAAGGCAAAAAGGCAAAGCAAGGAAAGGCAAAAGGGCAAAGCAAGACAATGCAAGGCAAGGCAAAAGGGCAAAGAAAGGCACGGGAATGCAAGGCAAAATGGCAAAGTAAGGTAAGGCAAAGCAAAAGAGCAAAGCAAGGCAAGGCAAGGCAAAAGGGCAAAGCATGGCAAGGCAAGGAAAGGCAAAAGAGAAAAGAAGGGCAAGGCAAGGCAAGGCAAAACGGCAAAGTAAGGCAAGGCAAGGCAAATGGCAAAGCAAGGCAATACAAAGCAAGGCAAAAGAGCAAAGCAAAAGGGTAAAGCAAGGCAAGGCAAAAAGGCAAAGAAAGGCAAGGCAAGGAAAGGCAAAATGGAAAAGCATGGCAAAGCAAGGCAAAAGGGCAAAGTTAAGCAAGGCAAGTCAAAAGGGAAAGCAAGACAACGGAAGGCAAGGCAAAAAGGCAAAGAAAGGAAAGGCAAAAATGCAAAGCAAGGCAAGGCAAAAGGGCAAAGCAAGGCAAGGCAAAAGGGCAAGGCCAGGCAAGGCAAGGCAAAGCAAAACGGCAAAGCAAGGCAAGGCAAGGCAAAAGGCTAAAGAAAGGGAAGGCAAAGCAAACGGGTAAAGCAAGGCAAGGCATGTCAAGGCAAAAAGGCAAAGAAAGGAAAGGCAAAGAAAGGCAAAACGGAAAAGCAAGGAAAGGTAAGGCAAGGTAAATGGGCAAAGCAAGGCAAGGCAAGGCAAAAGGGCAAAGCATGGTAAGGGAAGAGAAACGGGTAAAGAAAGTCAATGCAAGGCAAAAGGGCAAAGAAAGGCAAGGTAAGGCAAAAGAGCAAAGTAAGGCTAAGGCAAGGCAAGGCAAAAGGGCAAAGCAAGGAAAGGCAAAAGGGCAAAGGAAGACAATGCAAGGCAAGTCTACAGGGCAAAGCAAGGCAAGGCAAGGCAAAAGGGCAAAGCAAGGCAAGACAAATGGGGAAAGCAAGGCAATGAAAGGCAAGGCAAAAGGGCAATGAAAGGCAAGGTAAGGCAAAAACGCAAAGCAAGGCAAGGCAAAATGGCAAAGCAAGGCAAGGCAAAGCAAACGGGTAAAGCAAGGCAATGCAAAGCAAAAGGGCAAAGAAAGGCAAGGGACGGCAAGGCAAAAGGGCAAAGCAAGACAAGGCAAGGAAAGGCAAAAGAGAAAAGAAGGGCAAGGCAAGGCAAGGCAAAACGGCAAAGTAAGGCAAGGCAAGGCAAAAGGGCAAGGCAAGGCAAGGCAAAAGAGCAAAGCAAGGCAAGACAAGTCAAAAGGGCAAAGCAAGACAATGCAAGAGAAGGCAAAAGGGCAAACCAAGGCAAGGCAAATGGGGAAAGCAAGGTAATGAAAGGCAAGGGAAAAGGGCAAGGCAAGGCAAAAGGCTAAAGAAAGGGAAGGCAAAGCAAATGGTTAAAGCAAGGCAAGGCAAGGCAAAAAGGCAAAGAAAGGCAAGGCAAGGCAAGGCAAATGGGCAAAGCAAAGCAAGGTAAGGCAAGGTAAATGGGCAAAGCAAGGCAAGGCAAGGCAAAAGGGCAAAGCATGTGAAGGGAAGAGAAACGGGTAAAGAAGGGCAATGCAAGGCAAAAGGGTAAAGAAAGGCAAGGCAAGGAAAGGCAAGGCAAAATGAAAAAGAAAGGCAAGGCAAAAGGCCAAAGCAAGGCAAGGCAAGGCAAAAGAGCCAAGCAAGGAAAGGCAAAAGGGCAAAGCAAGACAATGCAAGGCAAGTCTAAATAGCAAAGCAAGGCAATGCAAGAGAAGGCAAAAGGGCAAACCAAGGCAAGGCAAATGGGGAAAGCAAGGTAATGAAAGGCAAGGGAAAAGGGCAAAGCAAGGCATTGCAAGGTAAAAAAGCAAACCAAGGCAAGGCAAGGGAAAAGGGCAAAGCAAGGCAAGGCAAATGGGGAAAGCAAGGCAATGAAAGGCAAGGCAAAAGGGCAATGCAAGGCAAGGTAAGGCAAAAACGCAAAGCGAGGCAAAGAAAAAGGGCAAAGAAAGGCAAGGCAAAGCAAACGGGTAAAGCAAGGCAATGCAAGGCAAAAGGGGAAAGAAAGGAAAGGGAAGGCAAGGAAAGACAAGGCCAAGTGAAAAAGCAAGGCAAGGCAAAAGACCAAAGCAAGGCAAGGCAAGGCAAGGCAAAAAGGCAAAGCAAGACAAGTCAAAAGGGCAAAGCAAGACAATGCAAGGCAAGGCAAAAGGGCAAAGAAAGGCACGGGAATGCAAGGCAAAATGGCAAAGTAAGGTAAGGCAAAGCAAAAGAGCAAAGCAAGGCAAGGCAAGGCAAAAGGGCAAAGCATGGCAAGGCAAGGAAAGGCAAAAGAGAAAAGAAGGGCAAGGCAAGGCAAGGCAAAACGGCAAAGTAAGGCAAGGCAAGGCAAATGGCAAAGCAAGGCAATACAAAGCAAGGCAAAAGAGCAAAGCAAAAGGGTAAAGCAAGGCAAGGCAAAAAGGCAAAGAAAGGCAAGGCAAGGAAAGGCAAAATGGAAAAGCATGGCAAAGCAAGGCAAAAGGGCAAAGTTAAGCAAGGCAAGTCAAAAGGGAAAGCAAGACAACGGAAGGCAAGGCAAAAAGGCAAAGAAAGGAAAGGCAAAAATGCAAAGCAAGGCAAGGCAAAAGGGCAAAGCAAGGCAAGGCAAAAGGGCAAGGCCAGGCAAGGCAAGGCAAAGCAAAACGGCAAAGCAAGGCAAGGCAAGGCAAAAGGCTAAAGAAAGGGAAGGCAAAGCAAACGGGTAAAGCAAGGCAAGGCATGTCAAGGCAAAAAGGCAAAGAAAGGAAAGGCAAAGAAAGGCAAAACGGAAAAGCAAGGAAAGGTAAGGCAAGGTAAATGGGCAAAGCAAGGCAAGGCAAGGCAAAAGGGCAAAGCATGGTAAGGGAAGAGAAACGGGTAAAGAAAGTCAATGCAAGGCAAAAGGGCAAAGAAAGGCAAGGTAAGGCAAAAGAGCAAAGTAAGGCTAAGGCAAGGCAAGGCAAAAGGGCAAAGCAAGGAAAGGCAAAAGGGCAAAGGAAGACAATGCAAGGCAAGTCTACAGGGCAAAGCAAGGCAAGGCAAGGCAAAAGGGCAAAGCAAGGCAAGACAAATGGGGAAAGCAAGGCAATGAAAGGCAAGGCAAAAGGGCAATGAAAGGCAAGGTAAGGCAAAAACGCAAAGCAAGGCAAGGCAAAATGGCAAAGCAAGGCAAGGCAAAGCAAACGGGTAAAGCAAGGCAATGCAAAGCAAAAGGGCAAAGAAAGGCAAGGGACGGCAAGGCAAAAGGGCAAAGCAAGACAAGGCAAGGAAAGGCAAAAGAGAAAAGAAGGGCAAGGCAAGGCAAGGCAAAACGGCAAAGTAAGGCAAGGCAAGGCAAAAGGGCAAGGCAAGGCAAGGCAAAAGAGCAAAGCAAGGCAAGACAAGTCAAAAGGGCAAAGCAAGACAATGCAAGAGAAGGCAAAAGGGCAAACCAAGGCAAGGCAAATGGGGAAAGCAAGGTAATGAAAGGCAAGGGAAAAGGGCAAAGCAAGGCATTGCAAGGTAAAAAAGCAAACCAAGGCAAGGCAAGGGAAAAGGGCAAAGCAAGGCAAGGCAAATGGGGAAAGCAAGGCAATGAAAGGCAAGGCAAAAGGGCAATGCAAGGCAAGGTAAGGCAAAAACGCAAAGCAAGGCAAGGCAAATTGGCAAAGCAAGGCAAGGCAAAGCAAACGGATAAAGCAAGGCAATGCAAGGCAAAAAGGCAAAGAAAGGCAAGGCAAGGCAAGGCAAATGGGCAAAGCAAAGCAAGGTAAGGCAAGGTAAATGGGCAAAGCAAGGCAAGGCAAGGCAAAAGGGCAAAGCATGTGAAGGGAAGAGAAACGGGTAAAGAAGGGCAATGCAAGGCAAAAGGGTAAAGAAAGGCAAGGCAAGGAAAGGCAAGGCAAAATGAAAAAGAAAGGCAAGGCAAAAGGCCAAAGCAAGGCAAGGCAAGGCAAAAGAGCCAAGCAAGGAAAGGCAAAAGGGCAAAGCAAGACAATGCAAGGCAAGTCTAAATAGCAAAGCAAGGCAATGCAAGAGAAGGCAAAAGGGCAAACCAAGGCAAGGCAAATGGGGAAAGCAAGGTAATGAAAGGCAAGGGAAAAGGGCAAAGCAAGGCATTGCAAGGTAAAAAAGCAAACCAAGGCAAGGCAAGGGAAAAGGGCAAAGCTAAGCAAGGCAAGTCAAAAGGGAAAGCAAGACAAGGCATGGCAAGGCAAAAGGGCAATGCAAGGCAAGGTAAGGCAAAAACGCAAAGCAAGGCAAGGCAAAATGGCAAAGCAAGGCAAGGCAAAGCAAACGGGTAAAGCAAGGCAATGCAAAGCAAAAGGGCAAAGAAAGGCAAGGGACGGCAAGGCAAAAGGGCAAAGCAAGACAAGGCAAGGAAAGGCAAAAGAGAAAAGAAGGGCAAGGCAAGGCAAGGCAAAACGGCAAAGTAAGGCAAGGCAAGGCAAAAGGGCAAGGCAAGGCAAGGCAAAAGAGCAAAGCAAGGCAAGACAAGTCAAAAGGGCAAAGCAAGACAATGCAAGAGAAGGCAAAAGGGCAAACCAAGGCAAGGCAAATGGGGAAAGCAAGGTAATGAAAGGCAAGGGAAAAGGGCAAAGCAGGGCAAGGCAAGGCAAAAGGCTAAAGAAAGGGAAGGCAAAGCAAATGGTTAAAGCAAGGCAAGGCAAGGCAAAAAGGCAAAGAAAGGCAAGGCAAGGCAAGGCAAATGGGCAAAGCAAAGCAAGGTAAGGCAAGGTAAATGGGCAAAGCAAGGCAAGGCAAGGCAAAAGGGCAAAGCATGTGAAGGGAAGAGAAACGGGTAAAGAAGGGCAATGCAAGGCAAAAGGGTAAAGAAAGGCAAGGCAAGGAAAGGCAAGGCAAAATGAAAAAGAAAGGCAAGGCAAAAGGCCAAAGCAAGGCAAGGCAAGGCAAAAGAGCCAAGCAAGGAAAGGCAAAAGGGCAAAGCAAGACAATGCAAGGCAAGTCTAAATAGCAAAGCAAGGCAATGCAAGAGAAGGCAAAAGGGCAAACCAAGGCAAGGCAAATGGGGAAAGCAAGGTAATGAAAGGCAAGGGAAAAGGGCAAAGCAAGGCATTGCAAGGTAAAAAAGCAAACCAAGGCAAGGCAAGGGAAAAGGGCAAAGCAAGGCAAGGCAAATGGGGAAAGCAAGGCAATGAAAGGCAAGGCAAAAGGGCAATGCAAGGCAAGGTAAGGCAAAAACGCAAAGCAAGGCAAGGCAAATTGGCAAAGCAAGGCAAGGCAAAGCAAACGGGTAAAGCAAGGCAATGCAAGGCAAAAGGGGAAAGAAAGGAAAGGGAAGGCAAGGAAAGACAAGGCCAAGTGAAAAAGCAAGGCAAGGCAAAAGACCAAAGCAAGGCAAGGCAAGGCAAGGCAAAAAGGCAAAGCAAGACAAGTCAAAAGGGCAAAGCAAGACAATGCAAGGCAAGGCAAAAGGGCAAAGAAAGGCACGGGAATGCAAGGCAAAATGGCAAAGTAAGGTAAGGCAAAGCAAAAGAGCAAAGCAAGGCAAGGCAAGGCAAAAGGGCAAAGCATGGCAAGGCAAGGAAAGGCAAAAGAGAAAAGAAGGGCAAGGCAAGGCAAGGCAAAACGGCAAAGTAAGGCAAGGCAAGGCAAATGGCAAAGCAAGGCAATACAAAGCAAGGCAAAAGAGCAAAGCAAAAGGGTAAAGCAAGGCAAGGCAAAAAGGCAAAGAAAGGCAAGGCAAGGAAAGGCAAAATGGAAAAGCATGGCAAAGCAAGGCAAAAGGGCAAAGTTAAGCAAGGCAAGTCAAAAGGGAAAGCAAGACAACGGAAGGCAAGGCAAAAAGGCAAAGAAAGGAAAGGCAAAAATGCAAAGCAAGGCAAGGCAAAAGGGCAAAGCAAGGCAAGGCAAAAGGGCAAGGCCAGGCAAGGCAAGGCAAAGCAAAACGGCAAAGCAAGGCAAGGCAAGGCAAAAGGCTAAAGAAAGGGAAGGCAAAGCAAACGGGTAAAGCAAGGCAAGGCATGTCAAGGCAAAAAGGCAAAGAAAGGAAAGGCAAAGAAAGGCAAAACGGAAAAGCAAGGAAAGGTAAGGCAAGGTAAATGGGCAAAGCAAGGCAAGGCAAGGCAAAAGGGCAAAGCATGGTAAGGGAAGAGAAACGGGTAAAGAAAGTCAATGCAAGGCAAAAGGGCAAAGAAAGGCAAGGTAAGGCAAAAGAGCAAAGTAAGGCTAAGGCAAGGCAAGGCAAAAGGGCAAAGCAAGGAAAGGCAAAAGGGCAAAGGAAGACAATGCAAGGCAAGTCTACAGGGCAAAGCAAGGCAAGGCAAGGCAAAAGGGCAAAGCAAGGCAAGACAAATGGGGAAAGCAAGGCAATGAAAGGCAAGGCAAAAGGGCAATGAAAGGCAAGGTAAGGCAAAAACGCAAAGCAAGGCAAGGCAAAATGGCAAAGCAAGGCAAGGCAAAGCAAACGGGTAAAGCAAGGCAATGCAAAGCAAAAGGGCAAAGAAAGGCAAGGGACGGCAAGGCAAAAGGGCAAAGCAAGACAAGGCAAGGAAAGGCAAAAGAGAAAAGAAGGGCAAGGCAAGGCAAGGCAAAACGGCAAAGTAAGGCAAGGCAAGGCAAAAGGGCAAGGCAAGGCAAGGCAAAAGAGCAAAGCAAGGCAAGACAAGTCAAAAGGGCAAAGCAAGACAATGCAAGAGAAGGCAAAAGGGCAAACCAAGGCAAGGCAAATGGGGAAAGCAAGGTAATGAAAGGCAAGGGAAAAGGGCAAAGCAGGGCAAGGCAAGGCAAAAGGCTAAAGAAAGGGAAGGCAAAGCAAATGGTTAAAGCAAGGCAAGGCAAGGCAAAAAGGCAAAGAAAGGCAAGGCAAGGCAAGGCAAATGGGCAAAGCAAAGCAAGGTAAGGCAAGGTAAATGGGCAAAGCAAGGCAAGGCAAGGCAAAAGGGCAAAGCATGTGAAGGGAAGAGAAACGGGTAAAGAAGGGCAATGCAAGGCAAAAGGGTAAAGAAAGGCAAGGCAAGGAAAGGCAAGGCAAAATGAAAAAGAAAGGCAAGGCAAAAGGCCAAAGCAAGGCAAGGCAAGGCAAAAGAGCCAAGCAAGGAAAGGCAAAAGGGCAAAGCAAGACAATGCAAGGCAAGTCTAAATAGCAAAGCAAGGCAATGCAAGAGAAGGCAAAAGGGCAAACCAAGGCAAGGCAAATGGGGAAAGCAAGGTAATGAAAGGCAAGGGAAAAGGGCAAAGCAAGGCATTGCAAGGTAAAAAAGCAAACCAAGGCAAGGCAAGGGAAAAGGGCAAAGCTAAGCAAGGCAAGTCAAAAGGGAAAGCAAGACAAGGCATGGCAAGGCAAAAGGGCAATGCAAGGCAAGGTAAGGCAAAAACGCAAAGCGAGGCAAAGAAAAAGGGCAAAGAAAGGCAAGGGAAGGTAAGGCAAAAGTGCAAACCAAGGCATGCAAAGGCAACACAAAAGAGCAAAGCAAGGTAATGCAAGGCAAAAGGGCAAAGCAAGACAAGGCAAGGCAAGCCAAAAGGGAATAGCAAGGCAAGGCAAAACGGCCAAGCAAGGCAAGGCAAGGCAAAAAGGCAAAGAAAGGCAAAGAAAGGAAAGGCAAATGGGCAAAGCAAGGCAAGGCAAGTCAAGGCAAAACGGCAAAGAAAGGAAAGGCAAGGAAAGGCAAAACGGAAAAGTAAGGAAAGGTAAGGCAAGGTAAATGCGCAAAGCAAGGCAAGGCAAGGCAAAAGGGCATAGCAAGGAAAGGCAAAAGGGCAAAGGAAGACAAAGCAAGGCAAGTCTAAAGGGCAAAGCAAGGCAAGGAAAAGGCAAGGCATAAAGGCGAACCAAGGCAAGGCAAGGCAAAATGGAAAAGCTAAGCAAGGAAAGTCAAAAGTGAAAGCAAGACAATGCAAGGCAAGGCAAAATGGCAAACCAAGGCAAGGCAAAGGAAACGGGTAAAGCAAGGCAATGCAAGGCAAAAGGGCAAAGAAAGGCAAGGCAAGGAAAGGCAAGACAAGGCCAAGTGAAAAAGCAAGGCAAGGCAAAAGAGCAAAGCAAGGCAAGGCAAGGCAAAAAGGCAAAGCAAGGAAAGGCAAAAGGGAAAAGCAAGACAACGCAAGGCAAGGCAAAAGGGCAAAGAAAGGCAAGGGAAGGCAAGGCAAAAGGGCAAAGCAAGGCAAGGCAAGGAAAGGCAAAAGAGAAAAGGAGGGCAAGGCAAGGCAAGGCAAAACGGCAAAGTAAGGCAAGGCAAGGCAAAAGGGCAAGGCAAGGCAAGGCAAAAGAGCAAAGCAAGGCAAGACAAGTCAAAAGGGCAAAGCAAGGCAATGCAAGAGAAGGCAAAAGGGCAAACCAAGGCAAGGCAAATGGGGAAAGCAAGGTAATGAAAGGCAAAGGAAAAGGGCAAAGCAGGGCAAGGCAAGGCAAAAGGCTAAAGAAAGGGAAGGCAAAGCAAATGGTTAAAGCAAGGCAAGGCAAGGCAAAAAGGCAAAGAAAGGCAAGGCAAGGCAAGGGAAAAGGGTAAAGCAAGGTAATGAAAGGCAAGGGAAAAGGACAAAGCAGGGCAAGGCAAGGCAAAAGACTAAAGAAAGGGAAGGCAAAGCAAATGGTTAAAGCAAGGCAAGGCAAGGCAAAAAGGCAAAGAAAGGCAAGGCAAGGCAAGGCAAATGGGCAAAGCAAAGCAAGGTAAGGCAAGGTAAATGGGCAAAGCAAGGCAAGGCAAGGCAAAAGGGCAAAGCATGGCAAGGGAAGAGAGACGGGTAAAGAAGGGCAATGCAAGGCAAAAGGGCAAAGAAAGGCAATGCAAGGAAAGGCAAGGCAAAATGAAAAAAAAAGGCCAGGCAAAAGGCCAAAGCAAGGCAAGGCAAGGCAAAAGAGCAAAGCAAGGCGAGGCAAGGCAAGGCAAAAGGGCAAAGCAAGGCAAGGCAAATGGGGAAAGCAAGGTAACGAAAGCCAAGGGAAAAGGGCAAAGCAAGGCATTGCAAGGTAAAAAAGCAAACCAAGGCAAGGCAAGGGAAAAGGGCAAAGCTAAGCAAGGCAAGTTAAAAGGGAAAGCAAGACAAGGCATGGCAAGGCAAAAGGGCAATGCAAGGCAAGGTAAGGCAAAAACGCAAAGCAAGGCAAGGAAAAAGGGCAAAGAAAGGCAAGGGAAGACAAGGCAAAAGTGCAAACCAAGGCATGCAAAGGCAACAAAAAAGAGCAAAGCAAGGCAAGGCAACGCAAAAGGGCAAAGCAAGGCAAGGCAAAAGGGCAAAGCAAGGCAAGGCAAGGCAAGGTAAATGGGAAAAGCAAGGAAAGGCAAGGCAAAAGGGCAAAGCATTGCAAGGGAAGAGAAACGGGTAAAGAAGGGCAATGCAAGGTAAAAGGGAAAAGAAAGGCAAGGCAAGGCAAAAGAGTAAGGTAGGGCTAGGCAAGCCAAGGCAAAAGGGCAAAACAAGGAAAGGCAAAAGGGCAAAGCAAGGCAAGGCAGAAGGGCAATACAAGGCAACGCAAAAGCGCTGATCCAGTCAAGGCAAGGCAAGGCAAAAAGGCAAAGAAAGGCAAGGCAAAAAGGCAAAGAAAGGCAAGGCAAGGAAAGGCAAAACGGAAAAGCAAGGAAAGGTAAGGCAAGAAACGGTTAAAGAAAGGCAATGGAAGGCAAAAGGCAAAGAAAGGCAAGGTAAGGCAAAAGAGCAAAGTAAGGCAAGGCAAATTGGGAAAGCAAGGCAATGAAAGACAAGGGAAAAGGGCAAAGCAAGGCATGGCAAGGCATAAAGGCAAACCAAGGCAAGGCAAGGCAAAAGGACAAAGCTAAGCAAGGAAAGTCAAAAGGGAAAGTAAGACAAGGCAAGGCAAGGCAAAAGGGCAAAGCAAGGCAAGGTAAGGCAAAAACGCAAAGCAAGGAAAGGCAAAATGGCAAAGCAAGTCAAGGCAAAGCAAACCGGTAAAGCAACGCAATGCAAGGCAAAAGGGCAAAGTAAGGCAAGGCAAGGCAAGGCAAAAAGGCAAAGCAAGGAAAGGCAAAAGGGCAAAGCAAGACAATGCAAGGCAAGGCAAAAGGGCAAAGAAAGGGAAGGGAAGGCAAGGCAAAAGGGCAAAGTAAAGTAAGGCAACGCAAAAGAGCAAAGCAAGGCAAGGCAAGGCAAAAGGGCAAAGCAAGGCAATGCAAAAGGGCAGATCCAGTCAAGGCAACGCAAGGCAAAAGGGCAAAGGAAGGCAAGGTAAGGCAAGGTAAATGGGCAAAGCAAGGCAAGGCAAGGCAAAAAGGCAAAGCATGGCAAGGGAAGAGAAAAGGGTAAAGAAGGGCAATGCAAGGCAAAAGGGCAAAGAAAGGCAAGGCAAGGCAAGTCTAAAGGGCAAAGCAAGGCAAGGCAAGGCAAGGTAAATGGGCAAAGCAAGGCAAGGCAAGGCAAAAGGGCAAAGCATGGCAAGGGAAGAGAAACGGGTAAAGAAGGGCAATGCAAGGCAAAAGGGCAAAGCAAGGCAAGGCAAAAGGGCAAAGCAAGGCAAGGCAAGGAAAGGGAAAAGGGTAAAGCAAGGTAATGCAAGGCAAAAGGGCAAAGCAAGGCAAGGCAAAAGGGCAAAGCAAGGCAAGGCAAGGTAAATAAGCAAAGCAAGGCAAGGCAAGGCAAAAGGGCAAAGCATGGCAAGGGAAGAGAAACGGGTAAAGAAGGGCAATGCAGGCAAAGGGCAAAGCAAGGCAAGGCAAAAGGGCAAAGCAAGGCAAGGCAAGGAAAGGGAAAAGGGTAAAGCAAGGTAATGCAAGGCAAAAGGGCAAAGCAAGGCAAGGCAAGGCAAGGCAAGGCAAAAGGGAATAGCAAGGCAAGGCAAGGCAAAAGGGAATAGCAAGGCAAGGCAAGGCAAAGCAAAACGGCAAAGCAAGGCAAGGCAAGGCAAAAAGGCAAAGAAAGGCAAAGAAAGGAAAGGCAAATGGGCAAAGCAAGGTAAGGCAAGTCAAGGCAAAAAGGCAAAGAAAGGAAAGGCAAGGAAAGGCAAAACGGAAAAGCAAGGAAAGGTAAGGCAAGGTAAATGGGCAAAGCAAGGCAAGGCAAGGCAAAAGGGCACAGCATGGTAAGGGAAGAGAAAGGGGGAAAGAAAGGCAATGCAAGGCAAAAGGGCAAAGAAAGGCAAGGTAAGGCAAAAGAGCAAAGTAAGGCTAGGCAAGGCAAGGCAAAAGGGCAAAGCAAGGAAAGGCAAAAGGGCAAAGGAAGACAATGCAAGGCAAGTCTAAAGGGCAAAGCAAGGCAAGGCAAGGCAAGGCAAATGGGCAAAGCAAGGCAAGGCAAATGGGGAAAGAAAGGCAATGAAAGGCAAGGGAAAAGGGCAAAGCAAGGCATGGCAAGGCATAAAGGCAAACCAAGGCAACGCAAGGCAAAAGGCCAAAGCTAAGCAAGGAAAGTCAAAAGGGAAAGCAAGAGAAGGCATGGCAAGGCAAAACGAGAAAGCAAGACAAGGTAAGGCAAAAACGCAAAGCAAGGAAAGGCAAATTGCAAAGCAAGGCAAGGCAAAGCAAACGGGTAAAGCAACGCAATGCAAGGCAAAAGGGCAAAGTAAGGCAAGGCAAGGCAAGGCAAAAAGGCAAAGCAAGGAAAGGCATATGGGCAAAGTAAGACAATGCAAGGCAAGGCAAAAGGGCAAAGAAAGGGAAGGGAAGGCAAGGCAAAAGGGCAAAGTAAAGTAAGGCAACGCAAAAGAGCAAAGCAAGGCAAGGCAAGGCAAGGCAAAACGGCAAAGTAAGGCAAGGCAAGGCAAAAGGGCAAAGCAAGGCAAGACAAGGAAAGGCAAAAGGGCAAAGCAAGGCAAGGCAAAAGAGCAATACAAGGCAACGCAAAAGGGCAGATCCAGTCAAGACAAGGCAAGGCAAAAGGGCTAAGTAATGCAAGGCAAGTACAAAAGGGAAAGAAAGACAAGGAAAGGCAAGGCAAAAGGGCAATGCAATGCAAGGTAAGGCAAGGGAAAAGTGAAAGTAAGACAATGCAAGGGAAGGCAAAAGGGCAAAGCAAGGCAAGGGAAGAGAAGGCAAAAGTGCAAACCAAGGCATGCAAAGGTAACACAAAACAGCAAAGCAAGGCAAGGCAAGGCAAAAGGGCAAAGCAAGGCAATGCAAAAGGGCAAAGCAAGGCAAGGCAACGAAAGGCAAAAGAGAAAAGAAGGGCAAGGCAAGGCAAGGCAAAACGGCAAAGTAAGGCAAGGCAAGGCAAAAGAGCAAAGCAAGGCAAGGCAAGGCAAAAGAGCAAAGCAAGGCAAGACAAGTCAAAAGGGCAAAGCAAGGCAAGGAAAGGCAAAAGGGCAAAGCAAGGCAAGACAAGTCAAAAGGGCAAAGCAAAGCAAGGAAAGGCAAAAGGGCAAAGCAAGGCAAGGCAAAAGGGCAATACAAGGCAATGCAAAAGGGCAGATCCAGTCAAGGCAACGCAAGGCAAAAGGGCAAAGTAAGGCAAGGTAAGGCAAGGTAAATGGGCAAAGCAAGGCAAGGCAAGGCAAAAAGGCAAAGCATGGCAAGGGAAGAGAAACGGGTAAAGAAGGGCAATGCAAGGCAAAAGGGCAAAGAAAGGCAAGGCAATGCAAGTCTAAAGGGCAAAGCAAGGCAAGGCAAAAAGGCAAAGAAAGGCAAAGCAAGGCACGGCAAATGGGGAAGGCAAAAGGGCAATGCAAGGAAAGGTAAGGCAAAAACGCAAAGCAAGGCAAGGAAAAAGGGCAATAAAAGGCAATGCAAAAGGGCAGATCCAGTCAAGGCAACGCAAGGCAAAAGGGCAAAGTAAGGCAAGGAAAGGCAAGACAAAAGGACAAAGCAAGGCAAGGCAAATGGGGAAAGCAAGGTAATGAAAGGCAAGGGAAAAGGGCAAAGCAAGGCATTGCAAGGTAAAAAGGCAAACCAAGGCAAGGGAAGGGAAAAGGGCAAAGCTAAGCAAGGCAAGTCAAAAGGGAAAGCAAGACAAGGCATGGCAAGGCAAAAGGGCAATGCAAGGCAAGGTAAGGCAAAAACGCAAAGCAAGGCAAGGAAAAAGGGCAAAGAAAGGCAAGGGAAGGCAAGGCAAAAGTGCAAACCAAGGCATGCAAAGGCAACACAAAAGAGCAAAGCAAGGCAAGGCAACGCAAAAGGGCAAAGCAAGGCAAGGCAAGGCAAAAGGGTAAAGAAAGCAAGGCAAAGCAAACGGGTAAAGCAAGGCAAGGCAAGGCAAAAAGGCAAAGAAAGGCAAAGAAAGGAAAGGCAAATGGGCAAAGCAAGGCAAGGCAAGTCAAGGCAAAAAGGCAAAGAAAGGAAAGGCAAGGAAAGGCAAAACGGAAAAGCAAGGAAAGGTAAGGCAAGGTAAATGGGCAAAGCAAGGCAAGGCAAGGCAAAAGGGCAAAGCATGGCAAGGGAAGAGAAACGGGTAAAGAAAGGCAATGCAAGACAAAAGGGCAAAGAAAGGCAAGGTAAGGCAAAAGAGCAAAGTAAGGCTAAGGCAAGGCAAGGCAAATGGCAAAGCAAGGAAAGGCAAAAGGGCAAAGGAAGACAATGCAAGGCAAGTCTACAGGGCAAAGCAAGGCAAGGCAAATGGGGAAAGCAAGGCAATGAAAGGCAGGGCAAAAGGGCAATGCAAGGCAAGGTAAGGCAAAAACGCAAAGCAAGGCAAGGCAAAATGGCAAAGCAAGGCAAGGCAAAGCAAACGGGTAAAGCAAGGCAATGCAAGGCAAAAGGGCAAAGAAAGGAAAGGCAAGGCAAGGCAAGACAAGGCCAAGTGAAAAAGCAAGGCAAGTCAAAAGACCAAAGCAAGGCAAGGCAAGGAAAGGCAAAAAGGCAAAGCAAGGCAAATCTACAGGGCAAAGCAAGGCAAGGCAAGGCAAAAGGGCAAAGCAAGGCAAGGCAAATGGGGAAAGCAAGGCAATGAAAGGCAAGGCAAAAGGGCAATGCAAGGCAAGGTAAGGCAAAAACGCAAAGCAAGGCAAGGCAAATTGGCAAAGCAAGGCAAGGCAAAGCAAACGGGTAAAGCAAGGCAATGCAAGGCAAAAGGGGAAAGAAAGGAAAGGGAAGGCAAGGAAAGACAAGGCCAAGTGAAAAAGCAAGGCAAGGCAAAAGACCAAAGCAAGGCAAGGCAAGGCAAGGCAAAAAGGCAAAGCAAGGAAAGGCAAAAGGGCAAAGCAAGACAATGCAAGGCAAGGCAAAAGGGCAAAGAAAGGCACGGGAATGCAAGGCAAAATGGCAAAGTAAGGTAAGGCAAAGCAAAAGAGCAAAGCAAGGCAAGGCAAGGCAAAAGGGCAAAGCATGGCAAGGCAAGGAAAGGCAAAAGAGAAAAGAAGGGCAAGGCAAGGCAAGGCAAAACGGCAAAGTAAGGCAAGGCAAGGCAAATGGCAAAGCAAGGCAATACAAAGCAAGGCAAAAGAGCAAAGCAAAAGGGTAAAGCAAGGCAAGGCAAAAAGGCAAAGAAAGGCAAGGCAAGGAAAGGCAAAATGGAAAAGCATGGCAAAGCAAGGCAAAAGGGCAAAGTTAAGCAAGGCAAGTCAAAAGGGAAAGCAAGACAACGGAAGGCAAGGCAAAAAGGCAAAGAAAGGAAAGGCAAAAATGCAAAGCAAGGCAAGGCAAAAGGGCAAAGCAAGGCAAGGCAAAAGGGCAAGGCCAGGCAAGGCAAGGCAAAGCAAAACGGCAAAGCAAGGCAAGGCAAGGCAAAAGGCTAAAGAAAGGGAAGGCAAAGCAAACGGGTAAAGCAAGGCAAGGCATGTCAAGGCAAAAAGGCAAAGAAAGGAAAGGCAAAGAAAGGCAAAACGGAAAAGCAAGGAAAGGTAAGGCAAGGTAAATGGGCAAAGCAAGGCAAGGCAAGGCAAAAGGGCAAAGCATGGTAAGGGAAGAGAAACGGGTAAAGAAAGTCAATGCAAGGCAAAAGGGCAAAGAAAGGCAAGGTAAGGCAAAAGAGCAAAGTAAGGCTAAGGCAAGGCAAGGCAAAAGGGCAAAGCAAGGAAAGGCAAAAGGGCAAAGGAAGACAATGCAAGGCAAGTCTACAGGGCAAAGCAAGGCAAGGCAAGGCAAAAGGGCAAAGCAAGGCAAGACAAATGGGGAAAGCAAGGCAATGAAAGGCAAGGCAAAAGGGCAATGAAAGGCAAGGTAAGGCAAAAACGCAAAGCAAGGCAAGGCAAAATGGCAAAGCAAGGCAAGGCAAAGCAAACGGGTAAAGCAAGGCAATGCAAAGCAAAAGGGCAAAGAAAGGCAAGGGACGGCAAGGCAAAAGGGCAAAGCAAGACAAGGCAAGGAAAGGCAAAAGAGAAAAGAAGGGCAAGGCAAGGCAAGGCAAAACGGCAAAGTAAGGCAAGGCAAGGCAAAAGGGCAAGGCAAGGCAAGGCAAAAGAGCAAAGCAAGGCAAGACAAGTCAAAAGGGCAAAGCAAGACAATGCAAGAGAAGGCAAAAGGGCAAACCAAGGCAAGGCAAATGGGGAAAGCAAGGTAATGAAAGGCAAGGGAAAAGGGCAAGGCAAGGCAAAAGGCTAAAGAAAGGGAAGGCAAAGCAAATGGTTAAAGCAAGGCAAGGCAAGGCAAAAAGGCAAAGAAAGGCAAGGCAAGGCAAGGCAAATGGGCAAAGCAAAGCAAGGTAAGGCAAGGTAAATGGGCAAAGCAAGGCAAGGCAAGGCAAAAGGGCAAAGCATGTGAAGGGAAGAGAAACGGGTAAAGAAGGGCAATGCAAGGCAAAAGGGTAAAGAAAGGCAAGGCAAGGAAAGGCAAGGCAAAATGAAAAAGAAAGGCAAGGCAAAAGGCCAAAGCAAGGCAAGGCAAGGCAAAAGAGCCAAGCAAGGAAAGGCAAAAGGGCAAAGCAAGACAATGCAAGGCAAGTCTAAATAGCAAAGCAAGGCAATGCAAGAGAAGGCAAAAGGGCAAACCAAGGCAAGGCAAATGGGGAAAGCAAGGTAATGAAAGGCAAGGGAAAAGGGCAAAGCAAGGCATTGCAAGGTAAAAAAGCAAACCAAGGCAAGGCAAGGGAAAAGGGCAAAGCAAGGCAAGGCAAATGGGGAAAGCAAGGCAATGAAAGGCAAGGCAAAAGGGCAATGCAAGGCAAGGTAAGGCAAAAACGCAAAGCGAGGCAAAGAAAAAGGGCAAAGCAAGGCAAGGCAAAGCAAACGGGTAAAGCAAGGCAATGCAAGGCAAAAGGGGAAAGAAAGGAAAGGGAAGGCAAGGAAAGACAAGGCCAAGTGAAAAAGCAAGGCAAGGCAAAAGACCAAAGCAAGGCAAGGCAAGGCAAGGCAAAAAGGCAAAGCAAGGAAAGGCAAAAGGGCAAAGCAAGACAATGCAAGGCAAGGCAAAAGGGCAAAGAAAGGCACGGGAATGCAAGGCAAAATGGCAAAGTAAGGTAAGGCAAAGCAAAAGAGCAAAGCAAGGCAAGGCAAGGCAAAAGGGCAAAGCATGGCAAGGCAAGGAAAGGCAAAAGAGAAAAGAAGGGCAAGGCAAGGCAAGGCAAAACGGCAAAGTAAGGCAAGGCAAGGCAAATGGCAAAGCAAGGCAATACAAAGCAAGGCAAAAGAGCAAAGCAAAAGGGTAAAGCAAGGCAAGGCAAAAAGGCAAAGAAAGGCAAGGCAAGGAAAGGCAAAATGGAAAAGCATGGCAAAGCAAGGCAAAAGGGCAAAGTTAAGCAAGGCAAGTCAAAAGGGAAAGCAAGACAACGGAAGGCAAGGCAAAAAGGCAAAGAAAGGAAAGGCAAAAATGCAAAGCAAGGCAAGGCAAAAGGGCAAAGCAAGGCAAGGCAAAAGGGCAAGGCCAGGCAAGGCAAGGCAAAGCAAAACGGCAAAGCAAGGCAAGGCAAGGCAAAAGGCTAAAGAAAGGGAAGGCAAAGCAAACGGGTAAAGCAAGGCAAGGCATGTCAAGGCAAAAAGGCAAAGAAAGGAAAGGCAAAGAAAGGCAAAACGGAAAAGCAAGGAAAGGTAAGGCAAGGTAAATGGGCAAAGCAAGGCAAGGCAAGGCAAAAGGGCAAAGCATGGTAAGGGAAGAGAAACGGGTAAAGAAAGTCAATGCAAGGCAAAAGGGCAAAGAAAGGCAAGGCAAGGCAAAAGAGCAAAGTAAGGCTAGGGAAGGCAAGTCTAAAGGGCAAAGCAAGGCAAGGCAAGGAAAGGCAAAAGGACAAAGCAAGGCAAGGCAAGGCAAAACGTTAAAGAAAGGGAAGGCAAAGCAAACGGGTAAAGAAAGGCAAGGCAAGGCAAAAAGGCAAAGAAAGGCAAAGAAAGGAAAGGCAAATGGGCAAAGCAAGGCAAGGCAAGTCAAGGCAAAAAGGCAAAGCAAGGAAAGGCAAAAGGGCAAAGCAAGACAATGCAAGGCAAGGCAAAAGGGCAAAGAAAGGCAAGGGAAGGCAAGGCAAAAGGGCAAAGTAAAGTAAGGCAACGCAAAAGAGAAAAGCAAGGCAAGGCGAGGCAAAAGGGCAAAGCAAGGCAAGGCAAGGCAAGGCAAAAAGGCAAAGAAAGGAAAGGCAAGGAAAGGCAAAACGGAAAAGCAAGGAAAGGTAAGGCAAGAAACGGTTAAAGAAAGGCAATGGAAGGCAAAAGGCAAAGAAAGGCAAGGTAAGGCAAAAGAGCAAAGTAAGGCAAGGCAAATTGGGAAAGCAAGGCAATGAAAGACAAGGGAAAAGGGCAAAGCAAGGCATGGCAAGGCATAAAGGCAAACCAAGGCAAGGCAAGGCAAAAGGACAAAGCTAAGCAAGGAAAGTCAAAAGGGAAAGTAAGACAAGGCAAGGCAAGGCAAAAGGGCAAAGCAAGGCAAGGTAAGGCAAAAACGCAAAGCAAGGAAAGGCAAAATGGCAAAGCAAGTCAAGGCAAAGCAAACCGGTAAAGCAACGCAATGCAAGGCAAAAGGGCAAAGTAAGGCAAGGCAAGGCAAGGCAAAAAGGCAAAGCAAGGAAAGGCAAAAGGGCAAAGCAAGACAATGCAAGGCAAGGCAAAAGGGCAAAGAAAGGGAAGGGAAGGCAAGGCAAAAGGGCAAAGCAAGGCAATGCAAAAGGGCAGATCCAGTCAAGGCAACGCAAGGCAAAAGGGCAAAGGAAGGCAAGGTAAGGCAAGGTAAATGGGCAAAGCAAGGCAAGGCAAGGCAAAAAGGCAAAGCATGGCAAGGGAAGAGAAAAGGGTAAAGAAGGGCAATGCAAGGCAAAAGGGCAAAGAAAGGCAAGGCAAGGCAAGTCTAAAGGGCAAAGCAAGGCAAGGCAAGGCAAGGTAAATGGGCAAAGCAAGGCAAGGCAAGGCAAAAGGGCAAAGCATGGCAAGGGAAGAGAAACGGGTAAAGAAGGGCAATGCAAGGCAAAAGGGCAAAGCAAGGCAAGGCAAAAGGGCAAAGCAAGGCAAGGCAAGGAAAGGGAAAAGGGTAAAGCAAGGTAATGCAAGGCAAAAGGGCAAAGCAAGGCAAGGCAAAAGGGCAAAGCAAGGCAAGGCAAGGTAAATGGGCAAAGCAAGGCAAGGCAAGGCAAAAGGGCAAAGCATGGCAAGGGAAGAGAAACGGGTAAAGAAGGGCAATGCAGGCAAAGGGCAAAGCAAGGCAAGGCAAAAGGGCAAAGCAAGGCAAGGCAAGGAAAGGGAAAAGGGTAAAGCAAGGTAATGCAAGGCAAAAGGGCAAAGCAAGGCAAGGCAAGGCAAGGCAAGGCAAAAGGGAATAGCAAGGCAAGGCAAGGCAAAAGGGAATAGCAAGGCAAGGCAAGGCAAAGCAAAACGGCAAAGCAAGGCAAGGCAAGGCAAAAAGGCAAAGAAAGGCAAAGAAAGGAAAGGCAAATGGGCAAAGCAAGGTAAGGCAAGTCAAGGCAAAAAGGCAAAGAAAGGAAAGGCAAGGAAAGGCAAAACGGAAAAGCAAGGAAAGGTAAGGCAAGGTAAATGGGCAAAGCAAGGCAAGGCAAGGCAAAAGGGCACAGCATGGTAAGGGAAGAGAAAGGGGGAAAGAAAGGCAATGCAAGGCAAAAGGGCAAAGAAAGGCAAGGTAAGGCAAAAGAGCAAAGTAAGGCTAGGCAAGGCAAGGCAAAAGGGCAAAGCAAGGAAAGGCAAAAGGGCAAAGGAAGACAATGCAAGGCAAGTCTAAAGGGCAAAGCAAGGCAAGGCAAGGCAAGGCAAATGGGCAAAGCAAGGCAAGGCAAATGGGGAAAGAAAGGCAATGAAAGGCAAGGGAAAAGGGCAAAGCAAGGCATGGCAAGGCATAAAGGCAAACCAAGGCAACGCAAGGCAAAAGGCCAAAGCTAAGCAAGGAAAGTCAAAAGGGAAAGCAAGAGAAGGCATGGCAAGGCAAAAGGAGAAAGCAAGACAAGGTAAGGCAAAAACGCAAAGCAAGGAAAGGCAAATTGCAAAGCAAGGCAAGGCAAAGCAAACGGGTAAAGCAACGCAATGCAAGGCAAAAGGGCAAAGTAAGGCAAGGCAAGGCAAGGCAAAAAGGCAAAGCAAGGAAAGGCATATGGGCAAAGTAAGACAATGCAAGGCAAGGCAAAAGGGCAAAGAAAGGGAAGGGAAGGCAAGGCAAAAGGGCAAAGTAAAGTAAGGCAACGCAAAAGAGCAAAGCAAGGCAAGGCAAGGCAAGGCAAAACGGCAAAGTAAGGCAAGGCAAGGCAAAAGGGCAAAGCAAGGCAAGACAAGGAAAGGCAAAAGGGCAAAGCAAGGCAAGGCAAAAGAGCAATACAAGGCAACGCAAAAGGGCAGATCCAGTCAAGACAAGGCAAGGCAAAAGGGCTAAGTAATGCAAGGCAAGTACAAAAGGGAAAGAAAGACAAGGAAAGGCAAGGCAAAAGGGCAATGCAATGCAAGGTAAGGCAAGGGAAAAGTGAAAGTAAGACAATGCAAGGGAAGGCAAAAGGGCAAAGCAAGGCAAGGGAAGAGAAGGCAAAAGTGCAAACCAAGGCATGCAAAGGTAACACAAAACAGCAAAGCAAGGCAAGGCAAGGCAAAAGGGCAAAGCAAGGCAATGCAAAAGGGCAAAGCAAGGCAAGGCAACGAAAGGCAAAAGAGAAAAGAAGGGCAAGGCAAGGCAAGGCAAAACGGCAAAGTAAGGCAAGGCAAGGCAAAAGAGCAAAGCAAGGCAAGGCAAGGCAAAAGAGCAAAGCAAGGCAAGACAAGTCAAAAGGGCAAAGCAAGGCAAGGAAAGGCAAAAGGGCAAAGCAAGGCAAGACAAGTCAAAAGGGCAAAGCAAAGCAAGGAAAGGCAAAAGGGCAAAGCAAGGCAAGGCAAAAGGGCAATACAAGGCAATGCAAAAGGGCAGATCCAGTCAAGGCAACGCAAGGCAAAAGGGCAAAGTAAGGCAAGGTAAGGCAAGGTAAATGGGCAAAGCAAGGCAAGGCAAGGCAAAAAGGCAAAGCATGGCAAGGGAAGAGAAACGGGTAAAGAAGGGCAATGCAAGGCAAAAGGGCAAAGAAAGGCAAGGCAATGCAAGTCTAAAGGGCAAAGCAAGGCAAGGCAAAAAGGCAAAGAAAGGCAAAGCAAGGCACGGCAAATGGGGAAGGCAAAAGGGCAATGCAAGGAAAGGTAAGGCAAAAACGCAAAGCAAGGCAAGGAAAAAGGGCAATAAAAGGCAATGCAAAAGGGCAGATCCAGTCAAGGCAACGCAAGGCAAAAGGGCAAAGTAAGGCAAGGAAAGGCAAGACAAAAGGACAAAGCAAGGCAAGGCAAATGGGGAAAGCAAGGTAATGAAAGGCAAGGGAAAAGGGCAAAGCAAGGCATTGCAAGGTAAAAAGGCAAACCAAGGCAAGGGAAGGGAAAAGGGCAAAGCTAAGCAAGGCAAGTCAAAAGGGAAAGCAAGACAAGGCATGGCAAGGCAAAAGGGCAATGCAAGGCAAGGTAAGGCAAAAACGCAAAGCAAGGCAAGGAAAAAGGGCAAAGAAAGGCAAGGGAAGGCAAGGCAAAAGTGCAAACCAAGGCATGCAAAGGCAACACAAAAGAGCAAAGCAAGGCAAGGCAACGCAAAAGGGCAAAGCAAGGCAAGGCAAGGCAAAAGGGTAAAGAAAGCAAGGCAAAGCAAACGGGTAAAGCAAGGCAAGGCAAGGCAAAAAGGCAAAGAAAGGCAAAGAAAGGAAAGGCAAATGGGCAAAGCAAGGCAAGGCAAGTCAAGGCAAAAAGGCAAAGAAAGGAAAGGCAAGGAAAGGCAAAACGGAAAAGCAAGGAAAGGTAAGGCAAGGTAAATGGGCAAAGCAAGGCAAGGCAAGGCAAAAGGGCAAAGCATGGCAAGGGAAGAGAAACGGGTAAAGAAAGGCAATGCAAGACAAAAGGGCAAAGAAAGGCAAGGTAAGGCAAAAGAGCAAAGTAAGGCTAAGGCAAGGCAAGGCAAATGGCAAAGCAAGGAAAGGCAAAAGGGCAAAGGAAGACAATGCAAGGCAAGTCTACAGGGCAAAGCAAGGCAAGGCAAATGGGGAAAGCAAGGCAATGAAAGGCAGGGCAAAAGGGCAATGCAAGGCAAGGTAAGGCAAAAACGCAAAGCAAGGCAAGGCAAAATGGCAAAGCAAGGCAAGGCAAAGCAAACGGGTAAAGCAAGGCAATGCAAGGCAAAAGGGCAAAGAAAGGAAAGGCAAGGCAAGGCAAGACAAGGCCAAGTGAAAAAGCAAGGCAAGTCAAAAGACCAAAGCAAGGCAAGGCAAGGAAAGGCAAAAAGGCAAAGCAAGGCAAATCTACAGGGCAAAGCAAGGCAAGGCAAGGCAAAAGGGCAAAGCAAGGCAAGGCAAATGGGGAAAGCAAGGCAATGAAAGGCAAGGCAAAAGGGCAATGCAAGGCAAGGTAAGGCAAAAACGCAAAGCAAGGCAAGGCAAATTGGCAAAGCAAGGCAAGGCAAAGCAAACGGGTAAAGCAAGGCAATGCAAGGCAAAAGGGGAAAGAAAGGAAAGGGAAGGCAAGGAAAGACAAGGCCAAGTGAAAAAGCAAGGCAAGGCAAAAGACCAAAGCAAGGCAAGGCAAGGCAAGGCAAAAAGGCAAAGCAAGGAAAGGCAAAAGGGCAAAGCAAGACAATGCAAGGCAAGGCAAAAGGGCAAAGAAAGGCACGGGAATGCAAGGCAAAATGTCAAAGTAAGGTAAGGCAAAGCAAAAGAGCAAAGCAAGGCAAGGCAAGGCAAAAGGGCAAAGCATGGCAAGGCAAGGAAAGGCAAAAGAGAAAAGAAGGGCAAGGCAAGGCAAGGCAAAACGGCAAAGTAAGGCAAGGCAAGGCAAATGGCAAAGCAAGGCAATACAAAGCAAGGCAAAAGAGCAAAGCAAAAGGGTAAAGCAAGGCAAGGCAAAAAGGCAAAGAAAGGCAAGGCAAGGAAAGGCAAAATGGAAAAGCATGGCAAAGCAAGGCAAAAGGGCAAAGTTAAGCAAGGCAAGTCAAAAGGGAAAGCAAGACAACGGAAGGCAAGGCAAAAAGGCAAAGAAAGGAAAGGCAAAAATGCAAAGCAAGGCAAGGCAAAAGGGCAAAGCAAGGCAAGGCAAAAGGGCAAGGCCAGGCAAGGCAAGGCAAAGCAAAACGGCAAAGCAAGGCAAGGCAAGGCAAAAGGCTAAAGAAAGGGAAGGCAAAGCAAACGGGTAAAGCAAGGCAAGGCATGTCAAGGCAAAAAGGCAAAGAAAGGAAAGGCAAAGAAAGGCAAAACGGAAAAGCAAGGAAAGGTAAGGCAAGGTAAATGGGCAAAGCAAGGCAAGGCAAGGCAAAAGGGCAAAGCATGGTAAGGGAAGAGAAACGGGTAAAGAAAGTCAATGCAAGGCAAAAGGGCAAAGAAAGGCAAGGTAAGGCAAAAGAGCAAAGTAAGGCTAAGGCAAGGCAAGGCAAAAGGGCAAAGCAAGGAAAGGCAAAAGGGCAAAGGAAGACAATGCAAGGCAAGTCTACAGGGCAAAGCAAGGCAAGGCAAGGCAAAAGGGCAAAGCAAGGCAAGACAAATGGGGAAAGCAAGGCAATGAAAGGCAAGGCAAAAGGGCAATGAAAGGCAAGGTAAGGCAAAAACGCAAAGCAAGGCAAGGCAAAATGGCAAAGCAAGGCAAGGCAAAGCAAACGGGTAAAGCAAGGCAATGCAAAGCAAAAGGGCAAAGAAAGGCAAGGGACGGCAAGGCAAAAGGGCAAAGCAAGACAAGGCAAGGAAAGGCAAAAGAGAAAAGAAGGGCAAGGCAAGGCAAGGCAAAACGGCAAAGTAAGGCAAGGCAAGGCAAAAGGGCAAGGCAAGGCAAGGCAAAAGAGCAAAGCAAGGCAAGACAAGTCAAAAGGGCAAAGCAAGACAATGCAAGAGAAGGCAAAAGGGCAAACCAAGGCAAGGCAAATGGGGAAAGCAAGGTAATGAAAGGCAAGGGAAAAGGGCAAGGCAAGGCAAAAGGCTAAAGAAAGGGAAGGCAAAGCAAATGGTTAAAGCAAGGCAAGGCAAGGCAAAAAGGCAAAGAAAGGCAAGGCAAGGCAAGGCAAATGGGCAAAGCAAAGCAAGGTAAGGCAAGGTAAATGGGCAAAGCAAGGCAAGGCAAGGCAAAAGGGCAAAGCATGTGAAGGGAAGAGAAACGGGTAAAGAAGGGCAATGCAAGGCAAAAGGGTAAAGAAAGGCAAGGCAAGGAAAGGCAAGGCAAAATGAAAAAGAAAGGCAAGGCAAAAGGCCAAAGCAAGGCAAGGCAAGGCAAAAGAGCCAAGCAAGGAAAGGCAAAAGGGCAAAGCAAGACAATGCAAGGCAAGTCTAAATAGCAAAGCAAGGCAATGCAAGAGAAGGCAAAAGGGCAAACCAAGGCAAGGCAAATGGGGAAAGCAAGGTAATGAAAGGCAAGGGAAAAGGGCAAAGCAAGGCATTGCAAGGTAAAAAAGCAAACCAAGGCAAGGCAAGGGAAAAGGGCAAAGCAAGGCAAGGCAAATGGGGAAAGCAAGGCAATGAAAGGCAAGGCAAAAGGGCAATGCAAGGCAAGGTAAGGCAAAAACGCAAAGCAAGGCAAGGCAAATTGGCAAAGCAAGGCAAGGCAAAGCAAACGGGTAAAGCAAGGCAATGCAAGGCAAAAGGGGAAAGAAAGGAAAGGGAAGGCAAGGAAAGACAAGGCCAAGTGAAAAAGCAAGGCAAGGCAAAAGACCAAAGCAAGGCAAGGCAAGGCAAGGCAAAAAGGCAAAGCAAGACAAGTCAAAAGGGCAAAGCAAGACAATGCAAGGCAAGGCAAAAGGGCAAAGAAAGGCACGGGAATGCAAGGCAAAATGGCAAAGTAAGGTAAGGCAAAGCAAAAGAGCAAAGCAAGGCAAGGCAAGGCAAAAGGGCAAAGCATGGCAAGGCAAGGAAAGGCAAAAGAGAAAAGAAGGGCAAGGCAAGGCAAGGCAAAACGGCAAAGTAAGGCAAGGCAAGGCAAATGGCAAAGCAAGGCAATACAAAGCAAGGCAAAAGAGCAAAGCAAAAGGGTAAAGCAAGGCAAGGCAAAAAGGCAAAGAAAGGCAAGGCAAGGAAAGGCAAAATGGAAAAGCATGGCAAAGCAAGGCAAAAGGGCAAAGTTAAGCAAGGCAAGTCAAAAGGGAAAGCAAGACAACGGAAGGCAAGGCAAAAAGGCAAAGAAAGGAAAGGCAAAAATGCAAAGCAAGGCAAGGCAAAAGGGCAAAGCAAGGCAAGGCAAAAGGGCAAGGCCAGGCAAGGCAAGGCAAAGCAAAACGGCAAAGCAAGGCAAGGCAAGGCAAAAGGCTAAAGAAAGGGAAGGCAAAGCAAACGGGTAAAGCAAGGCAAGGCATGTCAAGGCAAAAAGGCAAAGAAAGGAAAGGCAAAGAAAGGCAAAACGGAAAAGCAAGGAAAGGTAAGGCAAGGTAAATGGGCAAAGCAAGGCAAGGCAAGGCAAAAGGGCAAAGCATGGTAAGGGAAGAGAAACGGGTAAAGAAAGTCAATGCAAGGCAAAAGGGCAAAGAAAGGCAAGGTAAGGCAAAAGAGCAAAGTAAGGCTAAGGCAAGGCAAGGCAAAAGGGCAAAGCAAGGAAAGGCAAAAGGGCAAAGGAAGACAATGCAAGGCAAGTCTACAGGGCAAAGCAAGGCAAGGCAAGGCAAAAGGGCAAAGCAAGGCAAGACAAATGGGGAAAGCAAGGCAATGAAAGGCAAGGCAAAAGGGCAATGAAAGGCAAGGTAAGGCAAAAACGCAAAGCAAGGCAAGGCAAAATGGCAAAGCAAGGCAAGGCAAAGCAAACGGGTAAAGCAAGGCAATGCAAAGCAAAAGGGCAAAGAAAGGCAAGGGACGGCAAGGCAAAAGGGCAAAGCAAGACAAGGCAAGGA
This sequence comes from Columba guinea, assembly GCA_032206185.1. NCBI lineage: Eukaryota > Metazoa > Chordata > Aves > Columbiformes > Columbidae > Columba > Columba guinea. The sequence goes on from JAVLUU010000289.1 coordinate 362,460, forward strand.
AAGGCAAAAGAGAAAAGAAGGGCAAGGCAAGGCAAGGCAAAACGGCAAAGTAAGGCAAGGCAAGGCAAAAGGGCAAGGCAAGGCAAGGCAAAAGAGCAAAGCAAGGCAAGACAAGTCAAAAGGGCAAAGCAAGACAATGCAAGAGAAGGCAAAAGGGCAAACCAAGGCAAGGCAAATGGGGAAAGCAAGGTAATGAAAGGCAAGGGAAAAGGGCAAAGCAGGGCAAGGCAAGGCAAAAGGCTAAAGAAAGGGAAGGCAAAGCAAATGGTTAAAGCAAGGCAAGGCAAGGCAAAAAGGCAAAGAAAGGCAAGGCAAGGCAAGGCAAATGGGCAAAGCAAAGCAAGGTAAGGCAAGGTAAATGGGCAAAGCAAGGCAAGGCAAGGCAAAAGGGCAAAGCATGTGAAGGGAAGAGAAACGGGTAAAGAAGGGCAATGCAAGGCAAAAGGGTAAAGAAAGGCAAGGCAAGGAAAGGCAAGGCAAAATGAAAAAGAAAGGCAAGGCAAAAGGCCAAAGCAAGGCAAGGCAAGGCAAAAGAGCCAAGCAAGGAAAGGCAAAAGGGCAAAGCAAGACAATGCAAGGCAAGTCTAAATAGCAAAGCAAGGCAATGCAAGAGAAGGCAAAAGGGCAAACCAAGGCAAGGCAAATGGGGAAAGCAAGGTAATGAAAGGCAAGGGAAAAGGGCAAAGCAAGGCATTGCAAGGTAAAAAAGCAAACCAAGGCAAGGCAAGGGAAAAGGGCAAAGCAAGGCAAGGCAAATGGGGAAAGCAAGGCAATGAAAGGCAAGGCAAAAGGGCAATGCAAGGCAAGGTAAGGCAAAAACGCAAAGCAAGGCAAGGCAAATTGGCAAAGCAAGGCAAGGCAAAGCAAACGGGTAAAGCAAGGCAATGCAAGGCAAAAGGGGAAAGAAAGGAAAGGGAAGGCAAGGAAAGACAAGGCCAAGTGAAAAAGCAAGGCAAGGCAAAAGACCAAAGCAAGGCAAGGCAAGGCAAGGCAAAAAGGCAAAGCAAGACAAGTCAAAAGGGCAAAGCAAGACAATGCAAGGCAAGGCAAAAGGGCAAAGAAAGGCACGGGAATGCAAGGCAAAATGGCAAAGTAAGGTAAGGCAAAGCAAAAGAGCAAAGCAAGGCAAGGCAAGGCAAAAGGGCAAAGCATGGCAAGGCAAGGAAAGGCAAAAGAGAAAAGAAGGGCAAGGCAAGGCAAGGCAAAACGGCAAAGTAAGGCAAGGCAAGGCAAATGGCAAAGCAAGGCAATACAAAGCAAGGCAAAAGAGCAAAGCAAAAGGGTAAAGCAAGGCAAGGCAAAAAGGCAAAGAAAGGCAAGGCAAGGAAAGGCAAAATGGAAAAGCATGGCAAAGCAAGGCAAAAGGGCAAAGTTAAGCAAGGCAAGTCAAAAGGGAAAGCAAGACAACGGAAGGCAAGGCAAAAAGGCAAAGAAAGGAAAGGCAAAAATGCAAAGCAAGGCAAGGCAAAAGGGCAAAGCAAGGCAAGGCAAAAGGGCAAGGCCAGGCAAGGCAAGGCAAAGCAAAACGGCAAAGCAAGGCAAGGCAAGGCAAAAGGCTAAAGAAAGGGAAGGCAAAGCAAACGGGTAAAGCAAGGCAAGGCATGTCAAGGCAAAAAGGCAAAGAAAGGAAAGGCAAAGAAAGGCAAAACGGAAAAGCAAGGAAAGGTAAGGCAAGGTAAATGGGCAAAGCAAGGCAAGGCAAGGCAAAAGGGCAAAGCATGGTAAGGGAAGAGAAACGGGTAAAGAAAGTCAATGCAAGGCAAAAGGGCAAAGAAAGGCAAGGTAAGGCAAAAGAGCAAAGTAAGGCTAAGGCAAGGCAAGGCAAAAGGGCAAAGCAAGGAAAGGCAAAAGGGCAAAGGAAGACAATGCAAGGCAAGTCTACAGGGCAAAGCAAGGCAAGGCAAGGCAAAAGGGCAAAGCAAGGCAAGACAAATGGGGAAAGCAAGGCAATGAAAGGCAAGGCAAAAGGGCAATGAAAGGCAAGGTAAGGCAAAAACGCAAAGCAAGGCAAGGCAAAATGGCAAAGCAAGGCAAGGCAAAGCAAACGGGTAAAGCAAGGCAATGCAAAGCAAAAGGGCAAAGAAAGGCAAGGGACGGCAAGGCAAAAGGGCAAAGCAAGACAAGGCAAGGAAAGGCAAAAGAGAAAAGAAGGGCAAGGCAAGGCAAGGCAAAACGGCAAAGTAAGGCAAGGCAAGGCAAAAGGGCAAGGCAAGGCAAGGCAAAAGAGCAAAGCAAGGCAAGACAAGTCAAAAGGGCAAAGCAAGACAATGCAAGAGAAGGCAAAAGGGCAAACCAAGGCAAGGCAAATGGGGAAAGCAAGGTAATGAAAGGCAAGGGAAAAGGGCAAAGCAGGGCAAGGCAAGGCAAAAGGCTAAAGAAAGGGAAGGCAAAGCAAATGGTTAAAGCAAGGCAAGGCAAGGCAAAAAGGCAAAGAAAGGCAAGGCAAGGCAAGGCAAATGGGCAAAGCAAAGCAAGGTAAGGCAAGGTAAATGGGCAAAGCAAGGCAAGGCAAGGCAAAAGGGCAAAGCATGTGAAGGGAAGAGAAACGGGTAAAGAAGGGCAATGCAAGGCAAAAGGGTAAAGAAAGGCAAGGCAAGGAAAGGCAAGGCAAAATGAAAAAGAAAGGCAAGGCAAAAGGCCAAAGCAAGGCAAGGCAAGGCAAAAGAGCCAAGCAAGGAAAGGCAAAAGGGCAAAGCAAGACAATGCAAGGCAAGTCTAAATAGCAAAGCAAGGCAATGCAAGAGAAGGCAAAAGGGCAAACCAAGGCAAGGCAAATGGGGAAAGCAAGGTAATGAAAGGCAAGGGAAAAGGGCAAAGCAAGGCATTGCAAGGTAAAAAAGCAAACCAAGGCAAGGCAAGGGAAAAGGGCAAAGCAAGGCAAGGCAAATGGGGAAAGCAAGGCAATGAAAGGCAAGGCAAAAGGGCAATGCAAGGCAAGGTAAGGCAAAAACGCAAAGCAAGGCAAGGCAAATTGGCAAAGCAAGGCAAGGCAAAGCAAACGGGTAAAGCAAGGCAATGCAAGGCAAAAGGGGAAAGAAAGGAAAGGGAAGGCAAGGAAAGACAAGGCCAAGTGAAAAAGCAAGGCAAGGCAAAAGACCAAAGCAAGGCAAGGCAAGGCAAGGCAAAAAGGCAAAGCAAGACAAGTCAAAAGGGCAAAGCAAGACAATGCAAGGCAAGGCAAAAGGGCAAAGAAAGGCACGGGAATGCAAGGCAAAATGGCAAAGTAAGGTAAGGCAAAGCAAAAGAGCAAAGCAAGGCAAGGCAAGGCAAAAGGGCAAAGCATGGCAAGGCAAGGAAAGGCAAAAGAGAAAAGAAGGGCAAGGCAAGGCAAGGCAAAACGGCAAAGTAAGGCAAGGCAAGGCAAATGGCAAAGCAAGGCAATACAAAGCAAGGCAAAAGAGCAAAGCAAAAGGGTAAAGCAAGGCAAGGCAAAAAGGCAAAGAAAGGCAAGGCAAGGAAAGGCAAAATGGAAAAGCATGGCAAAGCAAGGCAAAAGGGCAAAGTTAAGCAAGGCAAGTCAAAAGGGAAAGCAAGACAACGGAAGGCAAGGCAAAAAGGCAAAGAAAGGAAAGGCAAAAATGCAAAGCAAGGCAAGGCAAAAGGGCAAAGCAAGGCAAGGCAAAAGGGCAAGGCCAGGCAAGGCAAGGCAAAGCAAAACGGCAAAGCAAGGCAAGGCAAGGCAAAAGGCTAAAGAAAGGGAAGGCAAAGCAAACGGGTAAAGCAAGGCAAGGCATGTCAAGGCAAAAAGGCAAAGAAAGGAAAGGCAAAGAAAGGCAAAACGGAAAAGCAAGGAAAGGTAAGGCAAGGTAAATGGGCAAAGCAAGGCAAGGCAAGGCAAAAGGGCAAAGCATGGTAAGGGAAGAGAAACGGGTAAAGAAAGTCAATGCAAGGCAAAAGGGCAAAGAAAGGCAAAGTAAGGCAAAAGACCAAAGTAAGGCTAAGGCAAGGCAAGACAAAAGGGCAAAGCAAGGAAAGGCAAAAGGGCAAAGGAAGACAATGCAAGGCAAGTCTACAGGGCAAAGCAAGGCAAGGCAAGGCAAAAGGGCAAAGCAAGGCAAGACAAATGGGGAAAGCAAGGCAATGAAAGGCAAGGCAAAAGGGCAATGAAAGGCAAGGTAAGGCAAAAACGCAAAGCAAGGCAAGGCAAAATGGCAAAGCAAGGCAAGGCAAAGCAAACGGGTAAAGCAAGGCAATGCAAAGCAAAAGGGCAAAGAAAGGCAAGGGACGGCAAGGCAAAAGGGCAAAGCAAGACAAGGCAAGGAAAGGCAAAAGAGAAAAGAAGGGCAAGGCAAGGCAAGGCAAAACGGCAAAGTAAGGCAAGGCAAGGCAAAAGGGCAAGGCAAGGCAAGGCAAAAGAGCAAAGCAAGGCAAGACAAGTCAAAAGGGCAAAGCAAGACAATGCAAGAGAAGGCAAAAGGGCAAACCAAGGCAAGGCAAATGCGGAAAGCAAGGTAATGAAAGGCAAGGGAAAAGGGCAAAGCAGGGCAAGGCAAGGCAAAAGGCTAAAGAAAGGGAAGGCAAAGCAAATGGTTAAAGCAAGGCAAGGCAAGGCAAAAAGGCAAAGAAAGGCAAGGCAAGGCAAGGCAAATGGGCAAAGCAAAGCAAGGTAAGGCAAGGTAAATGGGCAAAGCAAGGCAAGGCAAGGCAAAAGGGCAAAGCATGTGAAGGGAAGAGAAACGGGTAAAGAAGGGCAATGCAAGGCAAAAGGGTAAAGAAAGGCAAGGCAAGGAAAGGCAAGGCAAAATGAAAAAGAAAGGCAAGGCAAAAGGCCAAAGCAAGGCAAGGCAAGGCAAAAGAGCCAAGCAAGGAAAGGCAAAAGGGCAAAGCAAGACAATGCAAGGCAAGTCTAAATAGCAAAGCAAGGCAATGCAAGAGAAGGCAAAAGGGCAAACCAAGGCAAGGCAAATGGGGAAAGCAAGGTAATGAAAGGCAAGGGAAAAGGGCAAAGCAAGGCATTGCAAGGTAAAAAAGCAAACCAAGGCAAGGCAAGGGAAAAGGGCAAAGCTAAGCAAGGCAAGTCAAAAGGGAAAGCAAGACAAGGCATGGCAAGGCAAAAGGGCAATGCAAGGCAAGGTAAGGCAAAAACGCAAAGCGAGGCAAAGAAAAAGGGCAAAGAAAGGCAAGGGAAGGTAAGGCAAAAGTGCAAACCAAGGCATGCAAAGGCAACACAAAAGAGCAAAGCAAGGTAATGCAAGGCAAAAGGGCAAAGCAAGACAAGGCAAGGCAAGCCAAAAGGGAATAGCAAGGCAAGGCAAAACGGCCAAGCAAGGCAAGGCAAGGCAAAAAGGCAAAGAAAGGCAAAGAAAGGAAAGGCAAATGGGCAAAGCAAGGCAAGGCAAGTCAAGGCAAAACGGCAAAGAAAGGAAAGGCAAGGAAAGGCAAAACGGAAAAGTAAGGAAAGGTAAGGCAAGGTAAATGCGCAAAGCAAGGCAAGGCAAGGCAAAAGGGCATAGCAAGGGAAGGCAAAAGGGCAAAGGAAGACAAAGCAAGGCAAGTCTAAAGGGCAAAGCAAGGCAAGGAAAAGGCAAGGCTGAAAGGCGAACCAAGGCAAGGCAAGGCAAAATGGAAAAGCTAAGCAAGGAAAGTCAAAAGTGAAAGCAAGACAATGCAAGGCAAGGCAAAATGGCAAAGCAAGGCAAGGCAAAGGAAACGGGTAAAGCAAGGCAATGCAAGGCAAAAGGGCAAAGAAAGGCAAGGCAAGGAAAGGCAAGACAAGGCCAAGTGAAAAAGCAAGGCAAGGCAAAAGAGCAAAGCAAGGCAAGGCAAGGCAAAAAGGCAAAGCAAGGAAAGGCAAAAGGGAAAAGCAAGACAACGCAAGGCAAGGCAAAAGGGCAAAGAAAGGCAAGGGAAGGCAAGGCAAAAGGGCAAAGCAAGGCAAGGCAAGGAAAGGCAAAAGAGAAAAGGAGGGCAAAGAAAGGCAAGGGAAGGCAAGGCAAAAGGGCAAAGCAAGGCAAGGCAAGGAAAGGCAAAAGAGAAAAGGAGGGCAAGGCAAGGCAAGGCAAAACGGCAAAGTAAGGCAAGGCAAGGCAAAAGGGCAAGGCAAGGCAAGGCAAAAGAGCAAAGCAAGGCAAGACAAGTCAAAAGGGCAAAGCAAGGCAATGCAAGAGAAGGCAAAAGGGCAAACCAAGGCAAGGCAAATGGGGAAAGCAAGGTAATGAAAGGCAAAGGAAAAGGGCAAAGCAGGGCAAGGCAAGGCAAAAGGCTAAAGAAAGGGAAGGCAAAGCAAATGGTTAAAGCAAGGCAAGGCAAGGCAAAAAGGCAAAGAAAGGCAAGGCAAGGCAAGGGAAAAGGGTAAAGCAAGGTAATGAAAGGCAAGGGAAAAGGACAAAGCAGGGCAAGGCAAGGCAAAAGACTAAAGAAAGGGAAGGCAAAGCAAATGGTTAAAGCAAGGCAAGGCAAGGCAAAAAGGCAAAGAAAGGCAAGGCAAGGCAAGGCAAATGGGCAAAGCAAAGCAAGGTAAGGCAAGGTAAATGGGCAAAGCAAGGCAAGGCAAGGCAAAAGGGCAAAGCATGGCAAGGGAAGAGAGACGGGTAAAGAAGGGCAATGCAAGGCAAAAGGGCAAAGAAAGGCAATGCAAGGAAAGGCAAGGCAAAATGAAAAAAAAAGGCCAGGCAAAAGGCCAAAGCAAGGCAAGGCAAGGCAAAAGAGCAAAGCAAGGCGAGGCAAGGCAAGGCAAAAGGGCAAAGCAAGGCAAGGCAAATGGGGAAAGCAAGGTAACGAAAGCCAAGGGAAAAGGGCAAAGCAAGGCATTGCAAGGTAAAAAAGCAAACCAAGGCAAGGCAAGGGAAAAGGGCAAAGCTAAGCAAGGCAAGTTAAAAGGGAAAGCAAGACAAGGCATGGCAAGGCAAAAGGGCAATGCAAGGCAAGGTAAGGCAAAAACGCAAAGCAAGGCAAGGAAAAAGGGCAAAGAAAGGCAAGGGAAGACAAGGCAAAAGTGCAAACCAAGGCATGCAAAGGCAACAAAAAAGAGCAAAGCAAGGCAAGGCAACGCAAAAGGGCAAAGCAAGGCAAGGCAAAAGGGCAAAGCAAGGCAAGGCAAGGCAAGGTAAATGGGAAAAGCAAGGAAAGGCAAGGCAAAAGGGCAAAGCATTGCAAGGGAAGAGAAACGGGTAAAGAAGGGCAATGCAAGGTAAAAGGGAAAAGAAAGGCAAGGCAAGGCAAAAGAGTAAGGTAGGGCTAGGCAAGCCAAGGCAAAAGGGCAAAACAAGGAAAGGCAAAAGGGCAAAGCAAGGCAAGGCAGAAGGGCAATACAAGGCAACGCAAAAGCGCTGATCCAGTCAAGGCAAGGCAAGGCAAAAAGGCAAAGAAAGGCAAGGCAAAAAGGCAAAGAAAGGCAAGGCAAGGCAAGGCAAATGGGCAAAGCAAGGCAAGGCAAGGCAAGGGAAAAGGGCAAAGCAAGGCATGGCAAGGTCAATGGGCAAACCAAGGCAAGGCAAGGCAAAAGGCCAAAGCTAAGCAAGGAAAGTCAAAATGGAAAGCAAGACAAGGCATGGCAAGGCAAAAGGGCAATGCAAGGCAAGGCAAGGCAAAAAGGCAAAGCATGGCAAGGGAAGAGAAACGGGTAAAGAAGGGCAATGCAAGGCAAAAGGGCAAAGAAAGGCAAGGCAAGGCAAAAGAGCAAAGTAAGGCTAGGGAAGGCAAGTCTAAAGGGCAAAGCAAGGCAAGGCAAGGAAAGGCAAAAGGACAAAGCAAGGCAAGGCAAGGCAAAAGGTTAAAGAAAGGGAAGGCAAAGCAAACGGGTAAAGAAAGGCAAGGCAAGGCAAAAAGGCAAAGAAAGGCAAAGAAAGGAAAGGCAAATGGGCAAAGCAAGGCAAGGCAAGTCAAGGCAAAAAGGCAAAGCAAGGAAAGGCAAAAGGGCAAAGCAAGACAATGCAAGGCAAGGCAAAAGGGCAAAGAAAGGCAAGGGAAGGCAAGGCAAAAGGGCAAAGTAAAGTAAGGCAACGCAAAAGAGAAAAGCAAGGCAAGGCGAGGCAAAAGGGCAAAGCAAGGCAAGGCAAGGCAAGGCAAAAAGGCAAAGAAAGGAAAGGCAAGGAAAGGCAAAACGGAAAAGCAAGGAAAGGTAAGGCAAGGTAAATGGGCAAAGCAAGGCAAGGCAAGGCAAAAGGGCAAAGCATGGTAAGGGAAGAGAAACGGTTAAAGAAAGGCAATGGAAGGCAAAAGGGCAAAGAAAGGCAAGGTAAGGCAAAAGAGCAAAGTAAGGCTAGGCAAGGCAAGGCAAAAGGGCAAAGCAAGGCAAGGCAAATTGGGAAAGCAAGGCAATGAAAGACAAGGGAAAAGGGCAAAGCAAGGCATGGCAAGGCATAAAGGCAAACCAAGGCAAGGCAAGGCAAAAGGACAAAGCTAAGCAAGGAAAGTCAAAAGGGAAAGTAAGACAAGGCAAGGCAAGGCAAAAGGGCAAAGCAAGGCAAGGTAAGGCAAAAACGCAAAGCAAGGAAAGGCAAAATGGCAAAGCAAGTCAAGGCAAAGCAAACCGGTAAAGCAACGCAATGCAAGGCAAAAGGGCAAAGTAAGGCAAGGCAAGGCAAGGCAAAAAGGCAAAGCAAGGAAAGGCAAAAGGGCAAAGCAAGACAATGCAAGGCAAGGCAAAAGGGCAAAGAAAGGGAAGGGAAGGCAAGGCAAAAGGGCAAAGTAAAGTAAGGCAACGCAAAAGAGCAAAGCAAGGCAAGGCAAGGCAAAAGGGCAAAGCAAGGCAATGCAAAAGGGCAGATCCAGTCAAGGCAACGCAAGGCAAAAGGGCAAAGGAAGGCAAGGTAAGGCAAGGTAAATGGGCAAAGCAAGGCAAGGCAAGGCAAAAAGGCAAAGCATGGCAAGGGAAGAGAAAAGGGTAAAGAAGGGCAATGCAAGGCAAAAGGGCAAAGAAAGGCAAGGCAAGGCAAGTCTAAAGGGCAAAGCAAGGCAAGGCAAGGCAAGGTAAATGGGCAAAGCAAGGCAAGGCAAGGCAAAAGGGCAAAGCATGGCAAGGGAAGAGAAACGGGTAAAGAAGGGCAATGCAAGGCAAAAGGGCAAAGCAAGGCAAGGCAAAAGGGCAAAGCAAGGCAAGGCAAGGAAAGGGAAAAGGGTAAAGCAAGGTAATGCAAGGCAAAAGGGCAAAGCAAGGCAAGGCAAAAGGGCAAAGCAAGGCAAGGCAAGGTAAATGGGCAAAGCAAGGCAAGGCAAGGCAAAAGGGCAAAGCATGGCAAGGGAAGAGAAACGGGTAAAGAAGGGCAATGCAGGCAAAGGGCAAAGCAAGGCAAGGCAAAAGGGCAAAGCAAGGCAAGGCAAGGAAAGGGAAAAGGGTAAAGCAAGGTAATGCAAGGCAAAAGGGCAAAGCAAGGCAAGGCAAGGCAAGGCAAGGCAAAAGGGAATAGCAAGGCAAGGCAAGGCAAAAGGGAATAGCAAGGCAAGGCAAGGCAAAGCAAAACGGCAAAGCAAGGCAAGGCAAGGCAAAAAGGCAAAGAAAGGCAAAGAAAGGAAAGGCAAATGGGCAAAGCAAGGTAAGGCAAGTCAAGGCAAAAAGGCAAAGAAAGGAAAGGCAAGGAAAGGCAAAACGGAAAAGCAAGGAAAGGTAAGGCAAGGTAAATGGGCAAAGCAAGGCAAGGCAAGGCAAAAGGGCACAGCATGGTAAGGGAAGAGAAAGGGGGAAAGAAAGGCAATGCAAGGCAAAAGGGCAAAGAAAGGCAAGGTAAGGCAAAAGAGCAAAGTAAGGCTAGGCAAGGCAAGGCAAAAGGGCAAAGCAAGGAAAGGCAAAAGGGCAAAGGAAGACAATGCAAGGCAAGTCTAAAGGGCAAAGCAAGGCAAGGCAAGGCAAGGCAAATGGGCAAAGCAAGGCAAGGCAAATGGGGAAAGAAAGGCAATGAAAGGCAAGGGAAAAGGGCAAAGCAAGGCATGGCAAGGCATAAAGGCAAACCAAGGCAACGCAAGGCAAAAGGCCAAAGCTAAGCAAGGAAAGTCAAAAGGGAAAGCAAGAGAAGGCATGGCAAGGCAAAAGGAGAAAGCAAGACAAGGTAAGGCAAAAACGCAAAGCAAGGAAAGGCAAATTGCAAAGCAAGGCAAGGCAAAGCAAACGGGTAAAGCAACGCAATGCAAGGCAAAAGGGCAAAGTAAGGCAAGGCAAGGCAAGGCAAAAAGGCAAAGCAAGGAAAGGCATATGGGCAAAGTAAGACAATGCAAGGCAAGGCAAAAGGGCAAAGAAAGGGAAGGGAAGGCAAGGCAAAAGGGCAAAGTAAAGTAAGGCAACGCAAAAGAGCAAAGCAAGGCAAGGCAAGGCAAGGCAAAACGGCAAAGTAAGGCAAGGCAAGGCAAAAGGGCAAAGCAAGGCAAGACAAGGAAAGGCAAAAGGGCAAAGCAAGGCAAGGCAAAAGAGCAATACAAGGCAACGCAAAAGGGCAGATCCAGTCAAGACAAGGCAAGGCAAAAGGGCTAAGTAATGCAAGGCAAGTACAAAAGGGAAAGAAAGACAAGGAAAGGCAAGGCAAAAGGGCAATGCAATGCAAGGTAAGGCAAGGGAAAAGTGAAAGTAAGACAATGCAAGGGAAGGCAAAAGGGCAAAGCAAGGCAAGGGAAGAGAAGGCAAAAGTGCAAACCAAGGCATGCAAAGGCAACACAAAACAGCAAAGCAAGGCAAGGCAAGGCAAAAGGGCAAAGCAAGGCAATGCAAAAGGGCAAAGCAAGGCAAGGCAACGAAAGGCAAAAGAGAAAAGAAGGGCAAGGCAAGGCAAGGCAAAACGGCAAAGTAAGGCAAGGCAAGGCAAAAGAGCAAAGCAAGGCAAGGCAAGGCAAAAGAGCAAAGCAAGGCAAGACAAGTCAAAAGGGCAAAGCAAGGCAAGGAAAGGCAAAAGGGCAAAGCAAGGCAAGGCAAAAGGGCAATACAAGGCAATGCAAAAGGGCAGATCCAGTCAAGGCAACGCAAGGCAAAAGGGCAAAGTAAGGCAAGGTAAGGCAAGGTAAATGGGCAAAGCAAGGCAAGGCAAGGCAAAAAGGCAAAGCATGGCAAGGGAAGAGAAACGGGTAAAGAAGGGCAATGCAAGGCAAAAGGGCAAAGAAAGGCAAGGCAATGCAAGTCTAAAGGGCAAAGCAAGGCAAGGCAAAAAGGCAAAGAAAGGCAAAGCAAGGCACGGCAAATGGGGAAGGCAAAAGGGCAATGCAAGGAAAGGTAAGGCAAAAACGCAAAGCAAGGCAAGGAAAAAGGGCAATAAAAGGCAATGCAAAAGGGCAGATCCAGTCAAGGCAACGCAAGGCAAAAGGGCAAAGTAAGGCAAGGAAAGGCAAGACAAAAGGACAAAGCAAGGCAAGGCAAATGGGGAAAGCAAGGTAATGAAAGGCAAGGGAAAAGGGCAAAGCAAGGCATTGCAAGGTAAAAAGGCAAACCAAGGCAAGGGAAGGGAAAAGGGCAAAGCTAAGCAAGGCAAGTCAAAAGGGAAAGCAAGACAAGGCATGGCAAGGCAAAAGGGCAATGCAAGGCAAGGTAAGGCAAAAACGCAAAGCAAGGCAAGGAAAAAGGGCAAAGAAAGGCAAGGGAAGGCAAGGCAAAAGTGCAAACCAAGGCATGCAAAGGCAACACAAAAGAGCAAAGCAAGGCAAGGCAACGCAAAAGGGCAAAGCAAGGCAAGGCAAGGCAAAAGGGTAAAGAAAGCAAGGCAAAGCAAACGGGTAAAGCAAGGCAAGGCAAGGCAAAAAGGCAAAGAAAGGCAAAGAAAGGAAAGGCAAATGGGCAAAGCAAGGCAAGGCAAGTCAAGGCAAAAAGGCAAAGAAAGGAAAGGCAAGGAAAGGCAAAACGGAAAAGCAAGGAAAGGTAAGGCAAGGTAAATGGGCAAAGCAAGGCAAGGCAAGGCAAAAGGGCAAAGCATGGCAAGGGAAGAGAAACGGGTAAAGAAAGGCAATGCAAGACAAAAGGGCAAAGAAAGGCAAGGTAAGGCAAAAGAGCAAAGTAAGGCTAAGGCAAGGCAAGGCAAATGGCAAAGCAAGGAAAGGCAAAAGGGCAAAGGAAGACAATGCAAGGCAAGTCTACAGGGCAAAGCAAGGCAAGGCAAATGGGGAAAGCAAGGCAATGAAAGGCAGGGCAAAAGGGCAATGCAAGGCAAGGTAAGGCAAAAACGCAAAGCAAGGCAAGGCAAAATGGCAAAGCAAGGCAAGGCAAAGCAAACGGGTAAAGCAAGGCAATGCAAGGCAAAAGGGCAAAGAAAGGAAAGGCAAGGCAAGGCAAGACAAGGCCAAGTGAAAAAGCAAGGCAAGTCAAAAGACCAAAGCAAGGCAAGGCAAGGAAAGGCAAAAAGGCAAAGCAAGGCAAATCTACAGGGCAAAGCAAGGCAAGGCAAGGCAAAAGGGCAAAGCAAGGCAAGGCAAATGGGGAAAGCAAGGCAATGAAAGGCAAGGCAAAAGGGCAATGCAAGGCAAGGTAAGGCAAAAACGCAAAGCAAGGCAAGGCAAATTGGCAAAGCAAGGCAAGGCAAAGCAAACGGGTAAAGCAAGGCAATGCAAGGCAAAAGGGGAAAGAAAGGAAAGGGAAGGCAAGGAAAGACAAGGCCAAGTGAAAAAGCAAGGCAAGGCAAAAGACCAAAGCAAGGCAAGGCAAGGCAAGGCAAAAAGGCAAAGCAAGGAAAGGCAAAAGGGCAAAGCAAGACAATGCAAGGCAAGGCAAAAGGGCAAAGAAAGGCACGGGAATGCAAGGCAAAATGGCAAAGTAAGGTAAGGCAAAGCAAAAGAGCAAAGCAAGGCAAGGCAAGGCAAAAGGGCAAAGCATGGCAAGGCAAGGAAAGGCAAAAGAGAAAAGAAGGGCAAGGCAAGGCAAGGCAAAACGGCAAAGTAAGGCAAGGCAAGGCAAATGGCAAAGCAAGGCAATACAAAGCAAGGCAAAAGAGCAAAGCAAAAGGGTAAAGCAAGGCAAGGCAAAAAGGCAAAGAAAGGCAAGGCAAGGAAAGGCAAAATGGAAAAGCATGGCAAAGCAAGGCAAAAGGGCAAAGTTAAGCAAGGCAAGTCAAAAGGGAAAGCAAGACAACGGAAGGCAAGGCAAAAAGGCAAAGAAAGGAAAGGCAAAAATGCAAAGCAAGGCAAGGCAAAAGGGCAAAGCAAGGCAAGGCAAAAGGGCAAGGCCAGGCAAGGCAAGGCAAAGCAAAACGGCAAAGCAAGGCAAGGCAAGGCAAAAGGCTAAAGAAAGGGAAGGCAAAGCAAACGGGTAAAGCAAGGCAAGGCATGTCAAGGCAAAAAGGCAAAGAAAGGAAAGGCAAGGAAAGGCAAAACGGAAAAGCAAGGCAAGGTAAGGCAAGGTAAATGGGCAAAACAAGGCAAGGCAAGGCAAAAGGGCAAAGCATGGCAAGGGAAGAGAAACGGGTAAAGAAGGGCAATGCAAAGCAAAAGGGCAAAGAAAGGCAAGGTAAGGCAAAAGAGCAAAGTAAGGCTAAGGCAAGGCAAGGCAAAAGGGCAAAGCAAGGAAAGGCAAAAGGGCAAAGGAAGACAATGCAAGGCAAGTCTACAGGGCAAAGCAAGGCAAGGCAAGGCAAAAGGGCAAAGCAAGGCAAGACAAATGGGGAAAGCAAGGCAATGAAAGGCAAGGCAAAAGGGCAATGAAAGGCAAGGTAAGGCAAAAACGCAAAGCAAGGCAAGGCAAAATGGCAAAGCAAGGCAAGGCAAAGCAAACGGGTAAAGCAAGGCAATGCAAAGCAAAAGGGCAAAGAAAGGCAAGGGACGGCAAGGCAAAAGGGCAAAGCAAGACAAGGCAAGGAAAGGCAAAAGAGAAAAGAAGGGCAAGGCAAGGCAAGGCAAAACGGCAAAGTAAGGCAAGGCAAGGCAAAAGGGCAAGGCAAGGCAAGGCAAAAGAGCAAAGCAAGGCAAGACAAGTCAAAAGGGCAAAGCAAGACAATGCAAGAGAAGGCAAAAGGGCAAACCAAGGCAAGGCAAATGGGGAAAGCAAGGTAATGAAAGGCAAGGGAAAAGGGCAAGGCAAGGCAAAAGGCTAAAGAAAGGGAAGGCAAAGCAAATGGTTAAAGCAAGGCAAGGCAAGGCAAAAAGGCAAAGAAAGGCAAGGCAAGGCAAGGCAAATGGGCAAAGCAAAGCAAGGTAAGGCAAGGTAAATGGGCAAAGCAAGGCAAGGCAAGACAAAAGGGCAAAGCATGTGAAGGGAAGAGAAACGGGTAAAGAAGGGCAATGCAAGGCAAAAGGGTAAAGAAAGGCAAGGCAAGGAAAGGCAAGGCAAAATGAAAAAGAAAGGCAAGGCAAAAGGCCAAAGCAAGGCAAGGCAAGGCAAAAGAGCCAAGCAAGGAAAGGCAAAAGGGCAAAGCAAGACAATGCAAGGCAAGTCTAAATAGCAAAGCAAGGCAATGCAAGAGAAGGCAAAAGGGCAAACCAAGGCAAGGCAAATGGGGAAAGCAAGGTAATGAAAGGCAAGGGAAAAGGGCAAAGCAAGGCATTGCAAGGTAAAAAAGCAAACCAAGGCAAGGCAAGGGAAAAGGGCAAAGCAAGGCAAGGCAAATGGGGAAAGCAAGGCAATGAAAGGCAAGGCAAAAGGGCAATGCAAGGCAAGGTAAGGCAAAAACGCAAAGCAAGGCAAGGCAAAATGGCAAAGCAAGGCAAGGCAAAGCAAACGGGTAAAGCAAGGCAATGCAAAGCAAAAGGGCAAAGAAAGGCAAGGGACGGCAAGGCAAAAGGGCAAAGCAAGACAAGGCAAGGAAAGGCAAAAGAGAAAAGAAGGGCAAGGCAAGGCAAGGCAAAACGGCAAAGTAAGGCAAGGCAAGGCAAAAGGGCAAGGCAAGGCAAGGCAAAAGAGCAAAGCAAGGCAAGACAAGTCAAAAGGGCAAAGCAAGACAATGCAAGAGAAGGCAAAAGGGCAAACCAAGGCAAGGCAAATGGGGAAAGCAAGGTAATGAAAGGCAAGGGAAAAGGGAAAAGCAGGGCAAGGCAAGGCAAAAGGCTAAAGAAAGGGAAGGCAAAGCAAATGGTTAAAGCAAGGCAAGGCAAGGCAAAAAGGCAAAGAAAGGCAAGGCAAGGCAAGGCAAATGGGCAAAGCAAAGCAAGGTAAGGCAAGGTAAATGGGCAAAGCAAGGCAAGGCAAGGCAAAAGGGCAAAGCATGTGAAGGGAAGAGAAACGGGTAAAGAAGGGCAATGCAAGGCAAAAGGGTAAAGAAAGGCAAGGCAAGGAAAGGCAAGGCAAAATGAAAAAGAAAGGCAAGGCAAAAGGCCAAAGCAAGGCAAGGCAAGGCAAAAGAGCCAAGCAAGGAAAGGCAAAAGGGCAAAGCAAGACAATGCAAGGCAAGTCTAAATAGCAAAGCAAGGCAATGCAAGAGAAGGCAAAAGGGCAAACCAAGGCAAGGCAAATGGGGAAAGCAAGGTAATGAAAGGCAAGGGAAAAGGGCAAAGCAAGGCATTGCAAGGTAAAAAAGCAAACCAAGGCAAGGCAAGGGAAAAGGGCAAAGCTAAGCAAGGCAAGTCAAAAGGGAAAGCAAGACAAGGCATGGCAAGGCAAAAGGGCAATGCAAGGCAAGGTAAGGCAAAAACGCAAAGCGAGGCAAAGAAAAAGGGCAAAGAAAGGCAAGGGAAGGTAAGGCAAAAGTGCAAACCAAGGCATGCAAAGGCAACACAAAAGAGCAAAGCAAGGTAATGCAAGGCAAAAGGGCAAAGCAAGACAAGGCAAGGCAAGCCAAAAGGGAATAGCAAGGCAAGGCAAAACGGCCAAGCAAGGCAAGGCAAGGCAAAAAGGCAAAGAAAGGCAAAGAAAGGAAAGGCAAATGGGCAAAGCAAGGCAAGGCAAGTCAAGGCAAAACGGCAAAGAAAGGAAAGGCAAGGAAAGGCAAAACGGAAAAGTAAGGAAAGGTAAGGCAAGGTAAATGCGCAAAGCAAGGCAAGGCAAGGCAAAAGGGCATAGCAAGGAAAGGCAAAAGGGCAAAGGAAGACAAAGCAAGGCAAGTCTAAAGGGCAAAGCAAGGCAAGGAAAAGGCAAGGCATAAAGGCGAACCAAGGCAAGGCAAGGCAAAATGGAAAAGCCTAGCAAGGAAAGTCAAAAGTGAAAGCAAGACAATGAAAGGCAAGGCAAAATGGCAAACCAAGGCAAGGCAAAGGAAACGGGTAAAGCAAGGCAATGCAAGGCAAAAGGGCAAAGAAAGGCAAGGCAAGGAAAGGCAAGACAAGGCCAAGTGAAAAAGCAAGGCAAGGCAAAAGAGCAAAGCAAGGCAAGGCAAGGCAAAAAGGCAAAGCAAGGAAAGGCAAAAGGGAAAAGCAAGACAACGCAAGGCAAGGCAAAAGGGCAAAGAAAGGCAAGGGAAGGCAAGGCAAAAGGGCAAAGCAAGGCAAGGCAAGGAAAGGCAAAAGAGAAAAGGAGGGCAAGGCAAGGCAAGGCAAAACGGCAAAGTAAGGCAAGGCAAGGCAAAAGGGCAAGGCAAGGCAAGGCAAAAGAGCAAAGCAAGGCAAGACAAGTCAAAAGGGCAAAGCAAGGCAATGCAAGAGAAGGCAAAAGGGCAAACCAAGGCAAGGCAAATGGGGAAAGCAAGGTAATGAAAGGCAAAGGAAAAGGGCAAAGCAGGGCAAGGCAAGGCAAAAGGCTAAAGAAAGGGAAGGCAAAGCAAATGGTTAAAGCAAGGCAAGGCAAGGCAAAAAGGCAAAGAAAGGCAAGGCAAGGCAAGGGAAAAGGGTAAAGCAAGGTAATGAAAGGCAAGGGAAAAGGACAAAGCAGGGCAAGGCAAGGCAAAAGACTAAAGAAAGGGAAGGCAAAGCAAATGGTTAAAGCAAGGCAAGGCAAGGCAAAAAGGCAAAGAAAGGCAAGGCAAGGCAAGGCAAATGGGCAAAGCAAAGCAAGGTAAGGCAAGGTAAATGGGCAAAGCAAGGCAAGGCAAGGCAAAAGGGCAAAGCATGGCAAGGGAAGAGAGACGGGTAAAGAAGGGCAATGCAAGGCAAAAGGGCAAAGAAAGGCAATGCAAGGAAAGGCAAGGCAAAATGAAAAAGAAAGGCCAGGCAAAAGGCCAAAGCAAGGCAAGGCAAGGCAAAAGAGCAAAGCAAGGCGAGGCAAGGCAAGGCAAAAGGGCAAAGCAAGGCAAGGCAAATGGGGAAAGCAAGGTAACGAAAGCCAAGGGAAAAGGGCAAAGCAAGGCATTGCAAGGTAAAAAAGCAAACCAAGGCAAGGCAAGGGAAAAGGGCAAAGCTAAGCAAGGCAAGTTAAAAGGGAAAGCAAGACAAGGCATGGCAAGGCAAAAGGGCAATGCAAGGCAAGGTAAGGCAAAAACGCAAAGCAAGGCAAGGAAAAAGGGCAAAGAAAGGCAAGGGAAGACATGGCAAAAGTGCAAACCAAGGCATGCAAAGGCAACAAAAAAGAGCAAAGCAAGGCAAGGCAACGCAAAAAGGCAAAGCAAGGCAAGGCAAAAGGGCAAAGCAAGGCAAGGCAAGGCAAGGTAAATGGGAAAAGCAAGGAAAGGCAAGGCAAAAGGGCAAAGCATTGCAAGGGAAGAGAAACGGGTAAAGAAGGGCAATGCAAGGTAAAAGGGAAAAGAAAGGCAAGGCAAGGCAAAAGAGTAAGGTAGGGCTAGGCAAGCCAAGGCAAAAGGGCAAAACAAGGAAAGGCAAAAGGGCAAAGCAAGGCAAGGCAGAAGGGCAATACAAGGCAACGCAAAAGCGCTGATCCAGTCAAGGCAAGGCAAGGCAAAAAGGCAAAGAAAGGCAAGGCAAAAAGGCAAAGAAAGGCAAGGCAAGGAAAGGCAAATGGGCAAAGCAAGGCAAGGCAAGGCAAGGGAAAAGGGCAAAGCAAGGCATGGCAAGGTCAATGGGCAAACCAAGGCAAGGCAAGGCAAAAGGCCAAAGCTAAGCAAGGAAAGTCAAAATGGAAAGCAAGACAAGGCATGGCAAGGCAAAAGGGCAATGCAAGGCAAGGCAAGGCAAAAAGGCAAAGCATGGCAAGGGAAGAGAAACGGGTAAAGAAGGGCAATGCAAGGCAAAAGGGCAAAGAAAGGCAAGGCAAGGCAAAAGAGCAAAGTAAGGCTAGGGAAGGCAAGTCTAAAGGGCAAAGCAAGGCAAGGCAAGGAAAGGCAAAAGGACAAAGCAAGGCAAGGCAAGGCAAAAGGTTAAAGAAAGGGAAGGCAAAGCAAACGGGTAAAGAAAGGCAAGGCAAGGCAAAAAGGCAAAGAAAGGCAAAGAAAGGAAAGGCAAATGGGCAAAGCAAGGCAAGGCAAGTCAAGGCAAAAAGGCAAAGCAAGGAAAGGCAAAAGGGCAAAGCAAGACAATGCAAGGCAAGGCAAAAGGGCAAAGAAAGGCAAGGGAAGGCAAGGCAAAAGGGCAAAGTAAAGTAAGGCAACGCAAAAGAGAAAAGCAAGGCAAGGCGAGGCAAAAGGGCAAAGCAAGGCAAGGCAAGGCAAGGCAAAAAGGCAAAGAAAGGAAAGGCAAGGAAAGGCAAAACGGAAAAGCAAGGAAAGGTAAGGCAAGGTAAATGGGCAAAGCAAGGCAAGGCAAGGCAAAAGGGCAAAGCATGGTAAGGGAAGAGAAACGGTTAAAGAAAGGCAATGGAAGGCAAAAGGGCAAAGAAAGGCAAGGTAAGGCAAAAGAGCAAAGTAAGGCTAGGCAAGGCAAGGCAAAAGGGCAAAGCAAGGCAAGGCAAATTGGGAAAGCAAGGCAATGAAAGACAAGGGAAAAGGGCAAAGCAAGGCATGGCAAGGCATAAAGGCAAACCAAGGCAAGGCAAGGCAAAAGGACAAAGCTAAGCAAGGAAAGTCAAAAGGGAAAGTAAGACAAGGCAAGGCAAGGCAAAAGGGCAAAGCAAGGCAAGGTAAGGCAAAAACGCAAAGCAAGGAAAGGCAAAATGGCAAAGCAAGTCAAGGCAAAGCAAACCGGTTAAAGCAACGCAATGCAAGGCAAAAGGGCAAAGTAAGGCAAGGCAAGGCAAGGCAAAAAGGCAAAGCAAGGAAAGGCAAAAGGGCAAAGCAAGACAATGCAAGGCAAGGCAAAAGGGCAAAGAAAGGGAAGGGAAGGCAAGGCAAAAGGGCAAAGTAAAGTAAGGCTACGCAAAAGAGCAAAGCAAGGCAAGGCAAGGCAAAAGGGCAAAGCAAGGCAATGCAAAAGGGCAGATCCAGTCAAGGCAACGCAAGGCAAAAGGGCAAAGGAAGGCAAGGTAAGGCAAGGTAAATGGGCAAAGCAAGGCAAGGCAAGGCAAAAAGGCAAAGCATGGCAAGGGAAGAGAAAAGGGTAAAGAAGGGCAATGCAAGGCAAAAGGCAAAGCAAGGAAAGGCAAGGCAAGTCTAAAGGGCAAAGCAAGGCAAGGCAAGGCAAGGTAAATGGGCAAAGCAAGGCAAGGCAAGGCAAAAGGGCAAAGCATGGCAAGGGAAGAGAAACGGGTAAAGAAGGGCAATGCAAGGCAAAAGGGCAAAGCAAGGCAAGGCAAAAGGGCAAAGCAAGGCAAGGCAAGGAAAGGGAAAAGGGTAAAGCAAGGTAATGCAAGGCAAAAGGGCAAAGCAAGGCAAGGCAAAAGGGCAAAGCAAGGCAAGGCAAGGTAAATGGGCAAAGCAAGGCAAGGCAAGGCAAAAGGGCAAAGCATGGCAAGGGAAGAGAAACGGGTAAAGAAGGGCAATGCAGGCAAAGGGCAAAGCAAGGCAAGGCAAAAGGGCAAAGCAAGGCAAGGCAAGGAAAAGGAAAAGGGTAAAGCAAGGTAATGCAAGGCAAAAGGGCAAAGCAAGGCAAGGCAAGGCAAGGCAAGGCAAAAGGGAATAGCAAGGCAAGGCAAGGCAAAAGGGAATAGCAAGGCAAGGCAAGGCAAAGCAAAACGGCAAAGCAAGGCAAGGCAAGGCAAAAAGGCAAAGAAAGGCAAAGAAAGGAAAGGCAAATGGGCAAAGCAAGGTAAGGCAAGTCAAGGCAAAAAGGCAAAGAAAGGAAAGGCAAGGAAAGGCAAAACGGAAAAGCAAGGAAAGGTAAGGCAAGGTAAATGGGCAAAGCAAGGCAAGGCAAGGCAAAAGGGCACAGCATGGTAAGGGAAGAGAAAGGGGGAAAGAAAGGCAATGCAAGGCAAAAGGGCAAAGAAAGGCAAGGTAAGGCAAAAGAGCAAAGTAAGGCTAGGCAAGGCAAGGCAAAAGGGCAAAGCAAGGAAAGGCAAAAGGGCAAAGGAAGACAATGCAAGGCAAGTCTAAAGGGCAAAGCAAGGCAAGGCAAGGCAAGGCAAATGGGCAAAGCAAGGCAAGGCAAATGGGGAAAGAAAGGCAATGAAAGGCAAGGGAAAAGGGCAAAGCAAGGCATGGCAAGGCATAAAGGCAAACCAAGGCAAGGCAAGGCAAAAGGCCAAAGCTAAGCAAGGAAAGTCAAAAGGGAAAGCAAGAGAAGGCATGGCAAGGCAAAAGGAGAAAGCAAGGCAAGGTAAGGCAAAAACGCAAAGCAAGGAAAGGCAAATTGCAAAGCAAGGCAAGGCAAAGCAAACGGGTAAAGCAACGCAATGCAAGGCAAAAGGGCAAAGTAAGGCAAGGCAAGGCAAGGCAAAAAGGCAAAGCAAGGAAAGGCATATGGGCAAAGTAAGACAATGCAAGGCAAGGCAAAAGGGCAAAGAAAGGGAAGGGAAGGCAAGGCAAAAGGGCAAAGTAAAGTAAGGCAACGCAAAAGAGCAAAGCAAGGCAAGGCAAGGCAAGGCAAAACGGCAAAGTAAGGCAAGGCAAGGCAAAAGGGCAAAGCAAGGCAAGACAAGGAAAGGCAAAAGGGCAAAGCAAGGCAAGGCAAAAGAGCAATACAAGGCAACGCAAAAGGGCAGATCCAGTCAGGACAAGGCAAGGCAAAAGGGCTAAGTAATGCAAGGCAAGTACAAAAGGGAAAGAAAGACAAGGAAAGGCAAGGCAAAAGGGCAATGCAATGCAAGGTAAGGCAAGGGAAAAGTGAAAGTAAGACAATGCAAGGGAAGGCAAAAGGGCAAAGCAAGGCAAGGGAAGAGAAGGCAAAAGTGCAAACCAAGGCATGCAAAGGCAACACAAAACAGCAAAGCAAGGCAAGGCAAGGCAAAAGGGCAAAGCAAGGCAATGCAAAAGGGCAAAGCAAGGCAAGGCAACGAAAGGCAAAAGAGAAAAGAAGGGCAAGGCAAGGCAAGGCAAAACGGCAAAGTAAGGCAAGGCAAGGCAAAAGAGCAAAGCAAGGCAAGGCAAGGCAAAAGAGCAAAGCAAGGCAAGACAAGTCAAAAGGGCAAAGCAAGGCAAGGAAAGGCAAAAGGGCAAAGCAAGGCAAGACAAGTCAAAAGGGCAAAGCAAAGCAAGGAAAGGCAAAAGGGCAAAGCAAGGCAAGGCAAAAGGGCAATACAAGGCAATGCAAAAGGGCAGATCCAGTCAAGGCAACGCAAGGCAAAAGGGCAAAGTAAGGCAAGGTAAGGCAAGGTAAATGGGCAAAGCAAGGCAAGGCAAGGCAAAAAGGCAAAGCATGGCAAGGGAAGAGAAACGGGTAAAGAAGGGCAATGCAAGGCAAAAGGGCAAAGAAAGGCAAGGCAATGCAAGTCTAAAGGGCAAAGCAAGGCAAGGCAAGGCAAGACAAAAAGGCAAAGCAAGGCACGGCAAATGGGGAAGGCAAAAGGGCAATGCAAGGAAAGGTAAGGCAAAAACGCAAAGCAAGGCAAGGAAAAAGGGCAATAAAAGGCAATGCAAAAGGGCAGATCCAGTCAAGGCAACGCAAGGCAAAAGGGCAAAGTAAGGCAAGGAAAGGCAAGACAAAAGGACAAAGCAAGGCAAGGCAAATGGGGAAAGCAAGGTAATGAAAGGCAAGGGAAAAGGGCAAAGCAAGGCATTGCAAGGTAAAAAGGCAAACCAAGGCAAGGGAAGGGAAAAGGGCAAAGCTAAGCAAGGCAAGTCAAAAGGGAAAGCAAGACAAGGCATGGCAAGGCAAAAGGGCAATGCAAGGCAAGGTAAGGCAAAAACGCAAAGCAAGGCAAGGAAAAAGGGCAAAGAAAGGCAAGGGAAGGCAAGGCAAAAGTGCAAACCAAGGCATGCAAAGGCAACACAAAAGAGCAAAGCAAGGCAAGGCAACGCAAAAGGGCAAAGCAAGGCAAGGCAAGGCAAAAGGGTAAAGAAAGGGAAGGCAAAGCAAACGGGTAAAGCAAGGCAAGGCAAGGCAAAAAGGCAAAGAAAGGCAAAGAAAGGAAAGGCAAATGGGCAAAGCAAGGCAAGGCAAGTCAAGGCAAAAAGGCAAAGAAAGGAAAGGCAAGGAAAGGCAAAACGGAAAAGCATGGTAAGGGAAGAGAAACGGGTAAAGAAAGGCAATGCAAGTCAAAAGGGCAAAGAAAGGCAAGGTAAGGCAAAAGAGCAAAGCAAGGCAAGGCAAGGCAAGGCAAAAAGGCAAAGCAAGGAAAGGCAAAAGGGCAAAGCAAGACAATGCAAGGCAAGGCAAAAGGGCAAAGTAAAGTAAGGCAACGCAAAAGAGCAAAGCAAGGCAAGGCAAGGCAAAAGGGCAAAGCAAGGCAAGGCAAGGAAAGGCAAAAGTGAAAAGAAGGGCAAGGCAAGGCAAGGCAAAACGGCAAAGTAAGGCAAGGCAAGGCAAAAGGGCAAAGCAAGGCAAGGCAAGGAAAGGCAAAAGGGCAAAGGAAGGCAAGGCAAAAGGGCAATACAAGGCAACGCAAAAGGGCAGATCTAGTCAAGGCAACGCAAGGCAAAAGGGCAAATTAAGGCAAGGTAAGGCAAGGTAAATGGGCAAAGCAAGGCAAGGCAAGGCAAAAGGGCAAAGCATGGCAAGGGAAGAGAAACGGGTAAAGAAGGGCAATGCAAGGTAAAAAGGGCAAAGAAAGGCAAGGCAAGGCAAGTCTAAAGGGCAAAGCAAGGCAAGGCAAGGCAAGACAAAAAGGCAAAGCAAGGCAAGGCAAATGGGGAAAGCAAGGTAATGAAAGGCAAGGGAAAAGGGCAAAGCAAGGCATTGCAAGGTAAAAAGGCAAACCAAGGCAAGGCAAGGGAAAAGGGCAAAGCTAAGCAAGGCAAGTCAAAAGGGAAGGCAAGACAAGGCATGGCAAGGCAAAAGGGCAATGCAAGGCAAGGTAAGGCAAAAACGCAAAGCAAGGCAAGGAAAAAGAGCAAAGAAAGGCAAGGGAAGGCAAAGCAAAAGTGCAAACCAAGGCATGCAAAGGCAACACAAAAGAGCAAAGCAAGGCAAGGCAAGGCAAAAGGGCAAAGCAAGGCAAGGCAAGGAAAGGCAAAAGGGTAGAGCAAGGTAAGGCAAGGCAAAAGGGCAAAGCAAGGCAAGGCAAGGCAAGGTAAATGGGCAAAGCAAGGCAAGGCAAGGCAAAAGGGCAAAGCATGGCAAGGGAAGAGAAACGGGTAAAGAAGGGCAATGCAAGGCAAAAGGGCAAAGCAAGGCAAGGCAAGGCAAGGCAAGGCAAGGCAAAAGGGCAAAGCAAGGCAAGGCAAATGGGGAAAGCAAGGCAATGAAAGGCAAGGGAAAAGGGCAAAGCAAGGCATGGCAAGGCATAAAGGCAAACCAAGGCAAGGCAAGGCAAAAGGGCAAAGCTAAGCAAGGAAAGTCAAAAGGGAAAGCAAGACAAGGCAAGGCAAGGCAAAAAGGCAAAGCAAGGCAGGGCAAAAGGGCAAAGCAAGACAATGCAAGGCAAGGCAAAAGGTCAAAGAAAGGCAAGGGAAGGCAAGGCAAAACGGCAAAGTAATTCAAGGCAAGGCAAAAGGGAATAGCAAGGCGACGCAAGGAAAGGCAAAAAGGGCAAAGCAAGGAAAGGCAAAAGGGCAAAGGAAGACAATGCAAGGCAAGTCTAAAGGGCAAAGCAAGGCAAGGCAAGGCAAGACAAAAGGGCAAAGCAAGGCAAGGCAAAAGGAAAAGCAAGGTAATGAAAGGCAAGGGAAAAGGGCAAAGCAAGGCATTGCAAGGTAAAAAGGCAAACCAAGGCAAGGCAAGGGAAAAGGGCAAAGCTAAGCAAGGCAAGTCAAAAGGGAAAGCAAGACAAGGCATGGCAAGGCAAAAGGGCAATGCAAGGCAAGGTAAGGCAAAAACGCAAAGCAAGGCAAGGAAAAAGGGCAAAGAAAGGCAAGGGAAGGCAAGGCAAAAGTGCAAACCAAGGCATGCAAAGGCAACACAAAAGAGCAAAGCAAGGCAAGGCAACGCAGAAGGGCAAAGCAAGGCAAGGCAAAAGGGCAAAGCAAGGCAAGGCAAGGAAAGGGAAAAGGGTAAAGCAAGGGAAGGCAAAGCAAAACGGCAAAGCAAGGCAAGGCAAGGCAAAAGGATAAAGAAAGGGAAGGCAAAGCAAACGGGTAAAGCAAGGCAAGGCAAGGCAGAAAGGCAAAGAAAGGCAAAGAAAGGAAAGGCAAATGGGCAAAGCAAGGCAAGGCAAGTCAAGGCAAAAAGGCAAAGAAAGGAAAGGGAAGGAAAGGCAAAACGGAAAAGCAAGGAAAGGTAAGGCAAGGTAAATGGGCAAAGCAAGGCAAGGCAAGGCAAAAGGGCAAAGCATGGTAAGGGAAGAGAAACGGGTAAAGAAAGTCAATGCAAGGCAAAAGGGCAAAGAAAGGCAAGGTAAGGCAAAAGAGCAAAGTAAGGCTAAGGCAAGGCAAGGCAAAAGGGCAAAGCAAGGAAAGGCAAAAGGGCAAAGGAAGACAATGCAAGGCAAGTCTACAGGGCAAAGCAAGGCAAGGCAAGGCAAAAGGGCAAAGCAAGGCAAGACAAATGGGGAAAGCAAGGCAATGAAAGGCAAGGCAAAAGGGCAATGAAAGGCAAGGTAAGGCAAAAACGCAAAGCAAGGCAAGGCAAAATGGCAAAGCAAGGCAAGGCAAAGCAAACGGGTAAAGCAAGGCAATGCAAAGCAAAAGGGCAAAGAAAGGCAAGGGACGGCAAGGCAAAAGGGCAAAGCAAGACAAGGCAAGGAAAGGCAAAAGAGAAAAGAAGGGCAAGGCAAGGCAAGGCAAAACGGCAAAGTAAGGCAAGGCAAGGCAAAAGGGCAAGGCAAGGCAAGGCAAAAGAGCAAAGCAAGGCAAGACAAGTCAAAAGGGCAAAGCAAGACAATGCAAGAGAAGGCAAAAGGGCAAACCAAGGCAAGGCAAATGGGGAAAGCAAGGTAATGAAAGGCAAGGGAAAAGGGCAAAGCAGGGCAAGGCAAGGCAAAAGGCTAAAGAAAGGGAAGGCAAAGCAAATGGTTAAAGCAAGGCAAGGCAAGGCAAAAAGGCAAAGAAAGGCAAGGCAAGGCAAGGCAAATGGGCAAAGCAAAGCAAGGTAAGGCAAGGTAAATGGGCAAAGCAAGGCAAGGCAAGGCAAAAGGGCAAAGCATGTGAAGGGAAGAGAAACGGGTAAAGAAGGGCAATGCAAGGCAAAAGGGTAAAGAAAGGCAAGGCAAGGAAAGGCAAGGCAAAATGAAAAAGAAAGGCAAGGCAAAAGGCCAAAGCAAGGCAAGGCAAGGCAAAAGAGCCAAGCAAGGAAAGGCAAAAGGGCAAAGCAAGACAATGCAAGGCAAGTCTAAATAGCAAAGCAAGGCAATGCAAGAGAAGGCAAAAGGGCAAACCAAGGCAAGGCAAATGGGGAAAGCAAGGTAATGAAAGGCAAGGGAAAAGGGCAAAGCAAGGCATTGCAAGGTAAAAAAGCAAACCAAGGCAAGGCAAGGGAAAAGGGCAAAGCTAAGCAAGGCAAGTCAAAAGGGAAAGCAAGACAAGGCATGGCAAGGCAAAAGGGCAATGCAAGGCAAGGTAAGGCAAAAACGCAAAGCGAGGCAAAGAAAAAGGGCAAAGAAAGGCAAGGGAAGGTAAGGCAAAAGTGCAAACCAAGGCATGCAAAGGCAACACAAAAGAGCAAAGCAAGGTAATGCAAGGCAAAAGGGCAAAGCAAGACAAGGCAAGGCAAGCCAAAAGGGAATAGCAAGGCAAGGCAAAACGGCCAAGCAAGGCAAGGCAAGGCAAAAAGGCAAAGAAAGGCAAAGAAAGGAAAGGCAAATGGGCAAAGCAAGGCAAGGCAAGTCAAGGCAAAACGGCAAAGAAAGGAAAGGCAAGGAAAGGCAAAACGGAAAAGTAAGGAAAGGTAAGGCAAGGTAAATGCGCAAAGCAAGGCAAGGCAAGGCAAAAGGGCATAGCAAGGAAAGGCAAAAGGGCAAAGGAAGACAAAGCAAGGCAAGTCTAAAGGGCAAAGCAAGGCAAGGAAAAGGCAAGGCATAAAGGCGAACCAAGGCAAGGCAAGGCAAAATGGAAAAGCTAAGCAAGGAAATTCAAAAGTGAAAGCAAGACAATGAAAGGCAAGGCAAAATGGCAAACCAAGGCAAGGCAAAGGAAACGGGTAAAGCAAGGCAATGCAAGGCAAAAGGGCAAAGAAAGGCAAGGCAAGGAAAGGCAAGACAAGGCCAAGTGAAAAAGCAAGGCAAGGCAAAAGAGCAAAGCAAGGCAAGGCAAGGCAAAAAGGCAAAGCAAGGAAAGGCAAAAGGGAAAAGCAAGACAACGCAAGGCAAGGCAAAAGGGCAAAGAAAGGCAAGGGAAGGCAAGGCAAAAGGGCAAAGCAAGGCAAGGCAAGGAAAAGCAAAAGAGAAAAGGAGGGCAAGGCAAGGCAAGGCAAAACGGCAAAGTAAGGCAAGGCAAGGCAAAAGAGCAAGGCAAGGCAAGGCAAAAGAGCAAAGCAAGGCAAGACAAGTCAAAAGGGCAAAGCAAGGCAATGCAAGAGAAGGCAAAAGGGCAAACCAAGGCAAGGCAAATGGGGAAAGCAAGGTAATGAAAGGCAAAGGAAAAGGGCAAAGCAGGGCAAGGCAAGGCAAAAGGCTAAAGAAAGGGAAGGCAAAGCAAATGGTTAAAGCAAGGCAAGGCAAGGCAAAAAGGCAAAGAAAGGCAAGGCAAGGCAAGGGAAAAGGGTAAAGCAAGGTAATGAAAGGCAAGGGAAAAGGACAAAGCAGGGCAAGGCAAGGCAAAAGACTAAAGAAAGGGAAGGCAAAGCAAATGGTTAAAGCAAGGCAAGGCAAGGCAAAAAGGCAAAGAAAGGCAAGGCAAGGCAAGGCAAATGGGCAAAGCAAAGCAAGGTAAGGCAAGGTAAATGGGCAAAGCAAGGCAAGGCAAGGCAAAAGGGCAAAGCATGGCAAGGGAAGAGAGACGGGTAAAGAAGGGCAATGCAAGGCAAAAGGGCAAAGAAAGGCAATGCAAGGAAAGGCAAGGCAAAATGAAAAAGAAAGGCCAGGCAAAAGGCCAAAGCAAGGCAAGGCAAGGCAAAAGAGCAAAGCAAGGCGAGGCAAGGCAAGGCAAAAGGGCAAAGCAAGGCAAGGCAAATGGGGAAAGCAAGGTAACGAAAGCCAAGGGAAAAGGGCAAAGCAAGGCATTGCAAGGTAAAAAAGCAAACCAAGGCAAGGCAAGGGAAAAGGGCAAAGCTAAGCAAGGCAAGTTAAAAGGGAAAGCAAGACAAGGCATGGCAAGGCAAAAGGGCAATGCAAGGCAAGGTAAGGCAAAAACGCAAAGCAAGGCAAGGAAAAAGGGCAAAGAAAGGCAAGGGAAGACAAGGCAAAAGTGCAAACCAAGGCATGCAAAGGCAACAAAAAAGAGCAAAGCAAGGCAAGGCAACGCAAAAAGGCAAAGCAAGGCAAGGCAAAAGGGCAAAGCAAGGCAAGGCAAGGCAAGGTAAATGGGAAAAGCAAGGAAAGGCAAGGCAAAAGGGCAAAGCATTGCAAGGGAAGAGAAACGGGTAAAGAAGGGCAATGCAAGGTAAAAGGGAAAAGAAAGGCAAGGCAAGGCAAAAGAGTAAGGTAGGGCTAGGCAAGCCAAGGCAAAAGGGCAAAACAAGGAAAGGCAAAAGGGCAAAGCAAGGCAAGGCAGAAGGGCAATACAAGGCAACGCAAAAGCGCTGATCCAGTCAAGGCAAGGCAAGGCAAAAAGGCAAAGAAAGGCAAGGCAAGGAAAGGCAAAAGGGCAAAGGAAGGCAAGGCAAAAGGGCAATACAAGGCAACGCAAAAGGGCAGATCTAGTCAAGGCAACGCAAGGCAAAAGGGCAAATTAAGGCAAGGTAAGGCAAGGTAAATGGGCAAAGCAAGGCAAGGCAAGGCAAAAGGGCAAAGCATGGCAAGGGAAGAGAAATGGGTAAAGAAGGGCAATGCAAGGTAAAAAGGGCAAAGAAAGGCAAGGCAAGGCAAGTCTAAAGGGCAAAGCAAGGCAAGGCAAGGCAAGACAAAAAGGCAAAGCAAGGCAAGGCAAATGGGGAAAGCAAGGTAATGAAAGGCAAGGGAAAAGGGCAAAGCAAGGCATTGCAAGGTAAAAAGGCAAACCAAGGCAAGGCAAGGGAAAAGGGCAAAGCTAAGCAAGGCAAGTCAAAAGGGAAGGCAAGACAAGGCATGGCAAGGCAAAAGGGCAATGCAAGGCAAGGTAAGGCAAAAACGCAAAGCAAGGCAAGGAAAAAGAGCAAAGAAAGGCAAGGGAAGGCAAAGCAAAAGTGCAAACCAAGGCATGCAAAGGCAACACAAAAGAGCAAAGCAAGGCAAGGCAAGGCAAAAGGGCAAAGCAAGGCAAGGCAAGGAAAGGCAAAAGGGTAGAGCAAGGTAAGGCAAGGCAAAAGGGCAAAGCAAGGCAAGGCAAGGCAAGGTAAATGGGCAAAGCAAGGCAAGGCAAGGCAAAAGGGCAAAGCATGGCAAGGGAAGAGAAACGGGTAAAGAAGGGCAATGCAAGGCAAAAGGGCAAAGCAAGGCAAGGCAAGGCAAGGCAAGGCAAGGCAAAAGGGCAAAGCAAGGCAAGGCAAATGGGGAAAGCAAGGCAATGAAAGGCAAGGGAAAAGGGCAAAGCAAGGCATGGCAAGGCATAAAGGCAAACCAAGGCAAGGCAAGGCAAAAGGGCAAAGCTAAGCAAGGAAAGTCAAAAGGGAAAGCAAGACAAGGCAAGGCAAGGCAAAAAGGCAAAGCAAGGCAGGGCAAAAGGGCAAAGCAAGACAATGCAAGGCAAGGCAAAAGGTCAAAGAAAGGCAAGGGAAGGCAAGGCAAAACGGCAAAGTAATTCAAGGCAAGGCAAAAGGGAATAGCAAGGCGACGCAAGGAAAGGCAAAAAGGGCAAAGCAAGGAAAGGCAAAAGGGCAAAGGAAGACAATGCAAGGCAAGTCTAAAGGGCAAAGCAAGGCAAGGCAAGGCAAGACAAAAGGGCAAAGCAAGGCAAGGCAAAAGGAAAAGCAAGGTAATGAAAGGCAAGGGAAAAGGGCAAAGCAAGGCATTGCAAGGTAAAAAGGCAAACCAAGGCAAGGCAAGGGAAAAGGGCAAAGCTAAGCAAGGCAAGTCAAAAGGGAAAGCAAGACAAGGCATGGCAAGGCAAAAGGGCAATGCAAGGCAAGGTAAGGCAAAAACGCAAAGCAAGGCAAGGAAAAAGGGCAAAGAAAGGCAAGGGAAGGCAAGGCAAAAGTGCAAACCAAGGCATGCAAAGGCAACACAAAAGAGCAAAGCAAGGCAAGGCAACGCAGAAGGGCAAAGCAAGGCAAGGCAAAAGGGCAAAGCAAGGCAAGGCAAGGAAAGGGAAAAGGGTAAAGCAAGGGAAGGCAAAGCAAAACGGCAAAGCAAGGCAAGGCAAGGCAAAAGGATAAAGAAAGGGAAGGCAAAGCAAACGGGTAAAGCAAGGCAAGGCAAGGCAGAAAGGCAAAGAAAGGCAAAGAAAGGAAAGGCAAATGGGCAAAGCAAGGCAAGGCAAGTCAAGGCAAAAAGGCAAAGAAAGGAAAAGGAAGGAAAGGCAAAACGGAAAAGCAAGGAAAGGTAAGGCAAGGTAAATGGGCAAAGCAAGGCAAGGCAAGGCAAAAGGGCACAGCATGGTAAGGGAAGAGAAAGGGGGAAAGAAAGGCAATGCAAGGCAAAAGGGCAAAGAAAGGCAAGGTAAGGCAAAAGAGCAAAGTAAGGCTAGGCAAGGCAAGGCAAAATGGCAAAGCAAGGAAAGGCAAAAGGGCAAAGGAAGAGAATGCAAGGCAAGTCTAAAGGGCAAAGCAAGGCAAGGCAAGGCAAGGCAAAAGGGCAAAGAAAGGCATGGCAAGGAAAGGCAAATGGGCAAAGCAAGGCAAGGCAAGACAAGGCAAAAAGGCAAAGAAAGGAAAGGCAAGGAAAGGCAAAAGGAAAAAGCAAGGCAAGGTAAGGCAAGGTAAATGGGCAAAGCAAGGCAAGGCAAGGCAAAAGGGGAAAGCATGGAAATGAAAAGAAACGGGTAAAGAAGGGCAATGCAAGGCAAAAGGGCAAAGAAAGGCAAGGCAAGGAAAAGCAAGGCAAAATGAAAAAGCAAGGCAAGGCAAAAGGGCAAAGCAAGGCAAGGCAAATGAGGAAAGCAAGGCAATGAAAGGAAAGGTAAAAGGGCAAAGCAAGGCATGGCAAGGCATAAAGGCAAACCAAGGCAAGGCAAGGCAAAAGGGCAATGCAAGGCAAGGTAAGGCAAAAACGCAAAGCAAGGCAAGGAAAAAGGGCAAAGAAAGGCAAGGGAAGACAAGGCAAAAGTGCAAACCAAGGCATGCAAAGGCAACAAAAAAGAGCAAAGCAAGGCAAGGCAACGCAAAAGGGCAAAGCAAGGCAAGGCAAAAGGGCAAAGCAAGGCAAGGCAAGGCAAGGTAAATGGGAAAAGCAAGGAAAGGCAAGGGAAAAGGGCAAAGCATTGCAAAGGAAGAGAAACGGGTATAGAAGGGCAATGCAAGGCAAAAGGGCAAAGAAAGGCAAGGCAAGGCAAAAGAGTAAGGTAGGGCTAGGCAAGCCAAGGCAAAAGGGCAAAACAAGGAAAGGCAAAAGGGCAAAGCAAGGCAAGGCAGAAGGGCAAAGCAAGGCAAGGCAGAAGGGCAATACAAGGCAACGCAAAAGCGCTGATCCAGTCAAGGCAAGGCAAGGCAAAAAGGCAAAGAAAGGCAAGGCAAATGGGCAAAGCAAGGCAAGGCAAGGCAAGGGAAAAGGGCAAAGCAAGGCATGGCAAGGTCAATGGGCAAACCAAGGCAAGGCAAGGCAAAAGGCCAAAGCTAAGCAAGGAAAGTCAAAATGGAAAGCAAGACAAGGCATGGCAAGGCAAAAGGGCAATGCAAGGCAAGGCAAGGCAAAAAGGCAAAGCATGGCAAGGGAAGAGAAACGGGTAAAGAAGGGCAATGCAAGGCAAAAGGGCAAAGAAAGGCAAGGCAAGGCAAAAGAGCAAAGTAAGGCTA
The DNA here is from genome assembly GCA_032206185.1 of Columba guinea. Lineage (NCBI taxonomy): Eukaryota > Metazoa > Chordata > Aves > Columbiformes > Columbidae > Columba > Columba guinea. The sequence goes on from JAVLUU010000289.1 coordinate 393,423, forward strand.
GGGAAGGCAAGTCTAAAGGGCAAAGCAAGGCAAGGCAAGGAAAGGCAAAAGGACAAAGCAAGGCAAGGCAAGGCAAAAGGTTAAAGAAAGGGAAGGCAAAGCAAACGGGTAAAGAAAGGCAAGGCAAGGCAAAAAGGCAAAGAAAGGCAAAGAAAGGAAAGGCAAATGGGCAAAGCAAGGCAAGGCAAGTCAAGGCAAAAAGGCAAAGCAAGGAAAGGCAAAAGGGCAAAGCAAGACAATGCAAGGCAAGGCAAAAGGGCAAAGAAAGGCAAGGGAAGGCAAGGCAAAAGGGCAAAGTAAAGTAAGGCAACGCAAAAGAGAAAAGCAAGGCAAGGCGAGGCAAAAGGGCAAAGCAAGGCAAGGCAAGGCAAGGCAAAAAGGCAAAGAAAGGAAAGGCAAGGAAAGGCAAAACGGAAAAGCAAGGAAAGGTAAGGCAAGGTAAATGGGCAAAGCAAGGCAAGGCAAGGCAAAAGGGCAAAGCATGGTAAGGGAAGAGAAACGGTTAAAGAAAGGCAATGGAAGGCAAAAGGGCAAAGAAAGGCAAGGTAAGGCAAAAGAGCAAAGTAAGGCTAGGCAAGGCAAGGCAAAAGGGCAAAGCAAGGCAAGGCAAATTGGGAAAGCAAGGCAATGAAAGGCAAGGGAAAAGGGCAAAGCAAGGCATGGCAAGGCATAAAGGCAAACCAAGGCAAGGCAAGGCAAAAGGACAAAGCTAAGCAAGGAAAGTCAAAAGGGAAAGTAAGACAAGGCAAGGCAAGGCAAAAGGGCAAAGCAAGGCAAGGTAAGGCAAAAACGCAAAGCAAGGAAAGGCAAAATGGCAAAGCAAGTCAAGGCAAAGCAAACCGGTAAAGCAACGCAATGCAAGGCAAAAGGGCAAAGTAAGGCAAGGCAAGGCAAGGCAAAAAGGCAAAGCAAGGAAAGGCAAAAGGGCAAAGCAAGACAATGCAAGGCAAGGCAAAAGGGCAAAGAAAGGGAAGGGAAGGCAAGGCAAAAGGGCAAAGTAAAGTAAGGCTACGCAAAAGAGCAAAGCAAGGCAAGGCAAGGCAAAAGGGCAAAGCAAGGCAATGCAAAAGGGCAGATCCAGTCAAGGCAACGCAAGGCAAAAGGGCAAAGGAAGGCAAGGTAAGGCAAGGTAAATGGGCAAAGCAAGGCAAGGCAAGGCAAAAAGGCAAAGCATGGCAAGGGAAGAGAAAAGGGTAAAGAAGGGCAATGCAAGGCAAAAGGGCAAAGAAAGGCAAGGCAAGGCAAGTCTAAAGGGCAAAGCAAGGCAAGGCAAGGCAAGGTAAATGGGCAAAGCAAGGCAAGGCAAGGCAAAAGGGCAAAGCATGGCAAGGGAAGAGAAACGGGTAAAGAAGGGCAATGCAAGGCAAAAGGGCAAAGCAAGGCAAGGCAAAAGGGCAAAGCAAGGCAAGGCAAGGAAAGGGAAAAGGGTAAAGCAAGGTAATGCAAGGCAAAAGGGCAAAGCAAGGCAAGGCAAAAGGGCAAAGCAAGGCAAGGCAAGGTAAATGGGCAAAGCAAGGCAAGGCAAGGCAAAAGGGCAAAGCATGGCAAGGGAAGAGAAACGGGTAAAGAAGGGCAATGCAGGCAAAGGGCAAAGCAAGGCAAGGCAAAAGGGCAAAGCAAGGCAAGGCAAGGAAAAGGAAAAGGGTAAAGCAAGGTAATGCAAGGCAAAAGGGCAAAGCAAGGCAAGGCAAGGCAAGGCAAGGCAAAAGGGAATAGCAAGGCAAGGCAAGGCAAAAGGGAATAGCAAGGCAAGGCAAGGCAAAGCAAAACGGCAAAGCAAGGCAAGGCAAGGCAAAAAGGCAAAGAAAGGCAAAGAAAGGAAAGGCAAATGGGCAAAGCAAGGTAAGGCAAGTCAAGGCAAAAAGGCAAAGAAAGGAAAGGCAAGGAAAGGCAAAACGGAAAAGCAAGGAAAGGTAAGGCAAGGTAAATGGGCAAAGCAAGGCAAGGCAAGGCAAAAGGGCACAGCATGGTAAGGGAAGAGAAAGGGGGAAAGAAAGGCAATGCAAGGCAAAAGGGCAAAGAAAGGCAAGGTAAGGCAAAAGAGCAAAGTAAGGCTAGGCAAGGCAAGGCAAAAGGGCAAAGCAAGGAAAGGCAAAAGGGCAAAGGAAGACAATGCAAGGCAAGTCTAAAGGGCAAAGCAAGGCAAGGCAAGGCAAGGCAAATGGGCAAAGCAAGGCAAGGCAAATGGGGAAAGAAAGGCAATGAAAGGCAAGGGAAAAGGGCAAAGCAAGGCATGGCAAGGCATAAAGGCAAACCAAGGCAAGGCAAGGCAAAAGGCCAAAGCTAAGCAAGGAAAGTCAAAAGGGAAAGCAAGAGAAGGCATGGCAAGGCAAAAGGAGAAAGCAAGGCAAGGTAAGGCAAAAACGCAAAGCAAGGCAAGGCAAATTGCAAAGCAAGGCAAGGCAAAGCAAACGGGTAAAGCAACGCAATGCAAGGCAAAAGGGCAAAGTAAGGCAAGGCAAGGCAAGGCAAAAAGGCAAAGCAAGGAAAGGCATATGGGCAAAGTAAGACAATGCAAGGCAAGGCAAAAGGGCAAAGAAAGGGAAGGGAAGGCAAGGCAAAAGGGCAAAGTAAAGTAAGGCAACGCAAAAGAGCAAAGCAAGGCAAGGCAAGGCAAGGCAAAACGGCAAAGTAAGGCAAGGCAAGGCAAAAGGGCAAAGCAAGGCAAGACAAGGAAAGGCAAAAGGGCAAAGCAAGGCAAGGCAAAAGAGCAATACAAGGCAACGCAAAAGGGCAGATCCAGTCAGGACAAGGCAAGGCAAAAGGGCTAAGTAATGCAAGGCAAGTACAAAAGGGAAAGAAAGACAAGGAAAGGCAAGGCAAAAGGGCAATGCAATGCAAGGTAAGGCAAGGGAAAAGTGAAAGTAAGACAATGCAAGGGAAGGCAAAAGGGCAAAGCAAGGCAAGGGAAGAGAAGGCAAAAGTGCAAACCAAGGCATGCAAAGGCAACACAAAACAGCAAAGCAAGGCAAGGCAAGGCAAAAGGGCAAAGCAAGGCAATGCAAAAGGGCAAAGCAAGGCAAGGCAACGAAAGGCAAAAGAGAAAAGAAGGGCAAGGCAAGGCAAGGCAAAACGGCAAAGTAAGGCAAGGCAAGGCAAAAGAGCAAAGCAAGGCAAGGCAAGGCAAAAGAGCAAAGCAAGGCAAGACAAGTCAAAAGGGCAAAGCAAGGCAAGGAAAGGCAAAAGGGCAAAGCAAGGCAAGACAAGTCAAAAGGGCAAAGCAAAGCAAGGAAAGGCAAAAGGGCAAAGCAAGGCAAGGCAAAAGGGCAATACAAGGCAATGCAAAAGGGCAGATCCAGTCAAGGCAACGCAAGGCAAAAGGGCAAAGTAAGGCAAGGTAAGGCAAGGTAAATGGGCAAAGCAAGGCAAGGCAAGGCAAAAAGGCAAAGCATGGCAAGGGAAGAGAAACGGGTAAAGAAGGGCAATGCAAGGCAAAAGGGCAAAGAAAGGCAGGGCAATGCAAGTCTAAAGGGCAAAGCAAGGCAAGGCAAGGCAAGACAAAAAGGCAAAGCAAGGCACGGCAAATGGGGAAGGCAAAAGGGCAATGCAAGGAAAGGTAAGGCAAAAACGCAAAGCAAGGCAAGGAAAAAGGGCAATAAAAGGCAATGCAAAAGGGCAGATCCAGTCAAGGCAACGCAAGGCAAAAGGGCAAAGTAAGGCAAGGAAAGGCAAGACAAAAGGACAAAGCAAGGCAAGGCAAATGGGGAAAGCAAGGTAATGAAAGGCAAGGGAAAAGGGCAAAGCAAGGCATTGCAAGGTAAAAAGGCAAACCAAGGCAAGGGAAGGGAAAAGGGGAAAGCTAAGCAAGGCAAGTCAAAAGGGAAAGCAAGATAAGGCATGGCAAGGCAAAAGGGCAATGCAAGGCAAGGTAAGGCAAAAACGCAAAGCAAGGCAAGGAAAAAGGGCAAAGAAAGGCAAGGGAAGGCAAGGCAAAAGTGCAAACCAAGGCATGCAAAGGCAACACAAAAGAGCAAAGCAAGGCAAGGCAACGCAAAAGGGCAAAGCAAGGCAAGGCAAGGCAAAAGGGTAAAGAAAGGGAAGGCAAAGCAAACGGGTAAAGCAAGGCAAGGCAAGGCAAAAAGGCAAAGAAAGGCAAAGAAAGGAAAGGCAAATGGGCAAAGCAAGGCAAGGCAAGTCAAGGCAAAAAGGCAAAGAAAGGAAAGGCAAGGAAAGGCAAAACGGAAAAGCATGGTAAGGGAAGAGAAACGGGTAAAGAAAGGCAATGCAAGTCAAAAGGGCAAAGAAAGGCAAGGTAAGGCAAAAGAGCAAAGCAAGGCAAGGCAAGGCAAGGCAAAAAGGCAAAGCAAGGAAAGGCAAAAGGGCAAAGCAAGACAATGCAAGGCAAGGCAAAAGGGCAAAGTAAAGTAAGGCAACGCAAAAGAGCAAAGCAAGGCAAGGCAAGGCAAAAGGGCAAAGCAAGGCAAGGCAAGGAAAGGCAAAAGTGAAAAGAAGGGCAAGGCAAGGCAAGGCAAAACGGCAAAGTAAGGCAAGGCAAGGCAAAAGGGCAAAGCAAGGCAAGGCAAGGAAAGGCAAAAGGGCAAAGGAAGGCAAGGCAAAAGGGCAATACAAGGCAACGCAAAAGGGCAGATCTAGTCAAGGCAACGCAAGGCAAAAGGGCAAATTAAGGCAAGGTAAGGCAAGGTAAATGGGCAAAGCAAGGCAAGGCAAGGCAAAAGGGCAAAGCATGGCAAGGGAAGAGAAACGGGTAAAGAAGGGCAATGCAAGGTAAAAAGGGCAAAGAAAGGCAAGGCAAGGCAAGTCTAAAGGGCAAAGCAAGGCAAGGCAAGGCAAGACAAAAAGGCAAAGCAAGGCAAGGCAAATGGGGAAAGCAAGGTAATGAAAGGCAAGGGAAAAGGGCAAAGCAAGGCATTGCAAGGTAAAAAGGCAAACCAAGGCAAGGCAAGGGAAAAGGGCAAAGCTAAGCAAGGCAAGTCAAAAGGGAAGGCAAGACAAGGCATGGCAAGGCAAAAGGGCAATGCAAGGCAAGGTAAGGCAAAAACGCAAAGCAAGGCAAGGAAAAAGAGCAAAGAAAGGCAAGGGAAGGCAAAGCAAAAGTGCAAACCAAGGCATGCAAAGGCAACACAAAAGAGCAAAGCAAGGCAAGGCAAGGCAAAAGGGCAAAGCAAGGCAAGGCAAGGAAAGGCAAAAGGGTAGAGCAAGGTAAGGCAAGGCAAAAGGGCAAAGCAAGGCAAGGCAAGGCAAGGTAAATGGGCAAAGCAAGGCAAGGCAAGGCAAAAGGGCAAAGCATGGCAAGGGAAGAGAAACGGGTAAAGAAGGGCAATGCAAGGCAAAAGGGCAAAGCAAGGCAAGGCAAGGCAAGGCAAGGCAAAAGGGCAAAGCAAGGCAAGGCAAATGGGGAAAGCAAGGCAATGAAAGGCAAGGGAAAAGGGCAAAGCAAGGCATGGCAAGGCATAAAGGCAAACCAAGGCAAGGCAAGGCAAAAGGGCAAAGCTAAGCAAGGAAAGTCAAAAGGGAAAGCAAGACAAGGCAAGGCAAGGCAAAAAGGCAAAGCAAGGCAGGGCAAAAGGGCAAAGCAAGACAATGCAAGGCAAGGCAAAAGGTCAAAGAAAGGCAAGGGAAGGCAAGGCAAAACGGCAAAGTAATTCAAGGCAAGGCAAAAGGGAATAGCAAGGCTACGCAAGGAAAGGCAAAAAGGGCAAAGCAAGGAAAGGCAAAAGGGCAAAGGAAGACAATGCAAGGCAAGTCTAAAGGGCAAAGCAAGGCAAGGCAAGGCAAGACAAAAGGGCAAAGCAAGGCAAGGCAAAAGGGAAAGCAAGGTAATGAAAGGCAAGGGAAAAGGGCAAAGCAAGGCATTGCAAGGTAAAAAGGCAAACCAAGGCAAGGCAAGGGAAAAGGGCAAAGCTAAGCAAGGCAAGTCAAAAGGGAAAGCAAGACAAGGCATGGCAAGGCAAAAGGGCAATGCAAGGCAAGGTAAGGCAAAAACGCAAAGCAAGGCAAGGAAAAAGGGCAAAGAAAGGCAAGGGAAGGCAAGGCAAAAGTGCAAACCAAGGCATGCAAAGGCAACACAAAAGAGCAAAGCAAGGCAAGGCAACGCAGAAGGGCAAAGCAAGGCAAGGCAAAAGGGCAAAGCAAGGCAAGGCAAGGAAAGGGAAAAGGGTAAAGCAAGGGAAGGCAAAGCAAAACGGCAAAGCAAGGCAAGGCAAGGCAAAAGGATAAAGAAAGGGAAGGCAAAGCAAACGGGTAAAGCAAGGCAAGGCAAGGCAGAAAGGCAAAGAAAGGCAAAGAAAGGAAAGGCAAATGGGCAAAGCAAGGCAAGGCAAGTCAAGGCAAAAAGGCAAAGAAAGGAAAGGGAAGGAAAGGCAAAACGGAAAAGCAAGGAAAGGTAAGGCAAGGTAAATGGGCAAAGCAAGGCAAGGCAAGGCAAAAGGGCAAAGCATGGTAAGGGAAGAGAAACGGGTAAAGAAAGGCAATGCAAGGCAAAAGGGCAAAGAAAGGCAAGGTAAGGCAAAAGAGCAAAGTAAGGCTAGGCAAGGCAAGGCAAAATGGCAAAGCAAGGAAAGGCAAAAGGGCAAAGGAAGAGAATGCAAGGCAAGTCTAAAGGGCAAAGCAAGGCAAGGCAAGGCAAGGCAAAAGGGCAAAGAAAGGCATGGCAAGGAAAGGCAAATGGGCAAAGCAAGGCAAGGCAAGACAAGGCAAAAAGGCAAAGAAAGGAAAGGCAAGGAAAGGCAAAAGGGAAAAGCAAGGCAAGGTAAGGCAAGGTAAATGGGCAAAGCAAGGCAAGGCAAGGCAAAAGGGGAAAGCATGGAAATGAAAAGAAACGGGTAAAGAAGGGCAATGCAAGGCAAAAGGGCAAAGAAAGGCAAGGCAAGGAAAAGCAAGGCAAAATGAAAAAGCAAGGCAAGGCAAAAGGGCAAAGCAAGGCAAGGCAAATGAGGAAAGCAAGGCAATGAAAGGAAAGGTAAAAGGGCAAAGCAAGGCATGGCAAGGCATAAAGGCAAACCAAGGCAAGGCAAGGCAAAAGGGCAATGCAAGGCAAGGTAAGGCAAAAACGCAAAGCAAGGCAAGGAAAAAGGGCAAAGAAAGGCAAGGGAAGACAAGGCAAAAGTGCAAACCAAGGCATGCAAAGGCAACAAAAAAGAGCAAAGCAAGGCAAGGCAACGCAAAAGGGCAAAGCAAGGCAAGGCAAAAGGGCAAAGCAAGGCAAGGCAAGGCAAGGTAAATGGGAAAAGCAAGGAAAGGCAAGGCAAAAGGGCAAAGCATTGCAAAGGAAGAGAAACGGGTATAGAAGGGCAATGCAAGGCAAAAGGGCAAAGAAAGGCAAGGCAAGGCAAAAGAGTAAGGTAGGGCTAGGCAAGCCAAGGCAAAAGGGCAAAACAAGGAAAGGCAAAAGGGCAAAGCAAGGCAAGGCAGAAGGGCAAAGCAAGGCAAGGCAGAAGGGCAATACAAGGCAACGCAAAAGCGCTGATCCAGTCAAGGCAAGGCAAGGCAAAAAGGCAAAGAAAGGCAAGGCAAAAAGGCAAAGAAAGGCAAGGCAAGGAAAGGCAAATGGGCAAAGCAAGGCAAGGCAAGGCAAGGGAAAAGGGCAAAGCAAGGCATGGCAAGGTCAATGGGCAAACCAAGGCAAGGCAAGGCAAAAGGCCAAAGCTAAGCAAGGAAAGTCAAAATGGAAAGCAAGACAAGGCATGGCAAGGCAAAAGGGCAATGCAAGGCAAGGCAAGGCAAAAAGGCAAAGCATGGCAAGGGAAGAGAAACGGGTAAAGAAGGGCAATGCAAGGCAAAAGGGCAAAGAAAGGCAAGGCAAGGCAAAAGAGCAAAGTAAGGCTAGGGAAGGCAAGTCTAAAGGGCAAAGCAAGGCAAGGCAAGGAAAGGCAAAAGGACAAAGCAAGGCAAGGCAAGGCAAAAGGTTAAAGAAAGGGAAGGCAAAGCAAACGGGTAAAGAAAGGCAAGGCAAGGCAAAAAGGCAAAGAAAGGCAAAGAAAGGAAAGGCAAATGGGCAAAGCAAGGCAAGGCAAGTCAAGGCAAAAAGGCAAAGCAAGGAAAGGCAAAAGGGCAAAGCAAGACAATGCAAGGCAAGGCAAAAGGGCAAAGAAAGGCAAGGGAAGGCAAGGCAAAAGGGCAAAGTAAAGTAAGGCAACGCAAAAGAGAAAAGCAAGGCAAGGCGAGGCAAAAGGGCAAAGCAAGGCAAGGCAAGGCAAGGCAAAAAGGCAAAGAAAGGAAAGGCAAGGAAAGGCAAAACGGAAAAGCAAGGAAAGGTAAGGCAAGGTAAATGGGCAAAGCAAGGCAAGGCAAGGCAAAAGGGCAAAGCATGGTAAGGGAAGAGAAACGGTTAAAGAAAGGCAATGGAAGGCAAAAGGGCAAAGAAAGGCAAGGTAAGGCAAAAGAGCAAAGTAAGGCTAGGCAAGGCAAGGCAAAAGGGCAAAGCAAGGCAAGGCAAATTGGGAAAGCAAGGCAATGAAAGACAAGGGAAAAGGGCAAAGCAAGGCATGGCAAGGCATAAAGGCAAACCAAGGCAAGGCAAGGCAAAAGGACAAAGCTAAGCAAGGAAAGTCAAAAGGGAAAGTAAGACAAGGCAAGGCAAGGCAAAAGGGCAAAGCAAGGCAAGGTAAGGCAAAAACGCAAAGCAAGGAAAGGCAAAATGGCAAAGCAAGTCAAGGCAAAGCAAACCGGTAAAGCAACGCAATGCAAGGCAAAAGGGCAAAGTAAGGCAAGGCAAGGCAAGGCAAAAAGGCAAAGCAAGGAAAGGCAAAAGGGCAAAGCAAGACAATGCAAGGCAAGGCAAAAGGGCAAAGAAAGGGAAGGGAAGGCAAGGCAAAAGGGCAAAGTAAAGTAAGGCTACGCAAAAGAGCAAAGCAAGGCAAGGCAAGGCAAAAGGGCAAAGCAAGGCAATGCAAAAGGGCAGATCCAGTCAAGGCAACGCAAGGCAAAAGGGCAAAGGAAGGCAAGGTAAGGCAAGGTAAATGGGCAAAGCAAGGCAAGGCAAGGCAAAAAGGAAAAGCATGGCAAGGGAAGAGAAAAGGGTAAAGAAGGGCAATGCAAGGCAAAAGGGCAAAGAAAGGCAAGGCAAGGCAAGTCTAAAGGGCAAAGCAAGGCAAGGCAAGGCAAGGTAAATGGGCAAAGCAAGGCAAGGCAAGGCAAAAGGGCAAAGCATGGCAAGGGAAGAGAAACGGGTAAAGAAGGGCAATGCAAGGCAAAAGGGCAAAGCAAGGCAAGGCAAAAGGGCAAAGCAAGGCAAGGCAAGGAAAGGGAAAAGGGTAAAGCAAGGTAATGCAAGGCAAAAGGGCAAAGCAAGGCAAGGCAAAAGGGCAAAGCAAGGCAAGGCAAGGTAAATGGGCAAAGCAAGGCAAGGCAAGGCAAAAGGGCAAAGCATGGCAAGGGAAGAGAAACGGGTAAAGAAGGGCAATGCAGGCAAAGGGCAAAGCAAGGCAAGGCAAAAGGGCAAAGCAAGGCAAGGCAAGGAAAGGGAAAAGGGTAAAGCAAGGTAATGCAAGGCAAAAGGGCAAAGCAAGGCAAGGCAAGGCAAGGCAAGGCAAAAGGGAATAGCAAGGCAAGGCAAGGCAAAAGGGAATAGCAAGGCAAGGCAAGGCAAAGCAAAACGGCAAAGCAAGGCAAGGCAAGGCAAAAAGGCAAAGAAAGGCAAAGAAAGGAAAGGCAAATGGGCAAAGCAAGGTAAGGCAAGTCAAGGCAAAAAGGCAAAGAAAGGAAAGGCAAGGAAAGGCAAAACGGAAAAGCAAGGAAAGGTAAGGCAAGGTAAATGGGCAAAGCAAGGCAAGGCAAGGCAAAAGGGCACAGCATGGTAAGGGAAGAGAAAGGGGGAAAGAAAGGCAATGCAAGGCAAAAGGGCAAAGAAAGGCAAGGTAAGGCAAAAGAGCAAAGTAAGGCTAGGCAAGGCAAGGCAAAAGGGCAAAGCAAGGAAAGGCAAAAGGGCAAAGGAAGACAATGCAAGGCAAGTCTAAAGGGCAAAGCAAGGCAAGGCAAGGCAAGGCAAATGGGCAAAGCAAGGCAAGGCAAATGGGGAAAGAAAGGCAATGAAAGGCAAGGGAAAAGGGCAAAGCAAGGCATGGCAAGGCATAAAGGCAAACCAAGGCAAGGCAAGGCAAAAGGCCAAAGCTAAGCAAGGAAAGTCAAAAGGGAAAGCAAGAGAAGGCATGGCAAGGCAAAAGGAGAAAGCAAGGCAAGGTAAGGCAAAAACGCAAAGCAAGGAAAGGCAAATTGCAAAGCAAGGCAAGGCAAAGCAAACGGGTAAAGCAACGCAATGCAAGGCAAAAGGGCAAAGTAAGGCAAGGCAAGGCAAGGCAAAAAGGCAAAGCAAGGAAAGGCATATGGGCAAAGTAAGACAATGCAAGGCAAGGCAAAAGGGCAAAGAAAGGGAAGGGAAGGCAAGGCAAAAGGGCAAAGTAAAGTAAGGCAACGCAAAAGAGCAAAGCAAGGCAAGGCAAGGCAAGGCAAGGCAAGGCAAAACGGCAAAGTAAGGCAAGGCAAGGCAAAAGGGCAAAGCAAGGCAAGACAAGGAAAGGCAAAAGGGCAAAGCAAGGCAAGGCAAAAGAGCAATACAAGGCAACGCAAAAGGGCAGATCCAGTCAAGACAAGGCAAGGCAAAAGGGCTAAGTAATGCAAGGCAAGTACAAAAGGGAAAGAAAGACAAGGAAAGGCAAGGCAAAAGGGCAATGCAATGCAAGGTAAGGCAAGGGAAAAGTGAAAGTAAGACAATGCAAGGGAAGGCAAAAGAGCAAAGCAAGGCAAGGGAAGAGAAGGCAAAAGTGCAAACCAAGGCATGCAAAGGCAACACAAAACAGCAAAGCAAGGCAAGGCAAGGCAAAAGGGCAAAGCAAGGCAATGCAAAAGGGCAAAGCAAGGCAAGGCAACGAAAGGCAAAAGAGAAAAGAAGGGCAAGGCAAGGCAAGGCAAAACGGCAAAGTAAGGCAAGGCAAGGCAAAAGAGCAAAGCAAGGCAAGGCAAGGCAAAAGAGCAAAGCAAGGCAAGACAAGTCAAAAGGGCAAAGCAAGGCAAGGAAAGGCAAAAGGGCAAAGCAAGGCAAGACAAGTCAAAAGGGCAAAGCAAAGCAAGGAAAGGCAAAAGGGCAAAGCAAGGCAAGGCAAAAGGGCAATACAAGGCAATGCAAAAGGGCAGATCCAGTCAAGGCAACGCAAGGCAAAAGGGCAAAGTAAGGCAAGGTAAGGCAAGGTAAAAGGGCAAAGCAAGGCAAGGCAAGGCAAAAAGGCAAAGCATGGCAAGGGAAGAGAAACGGGTAAAGAAGGGCAATGCAAGGCAAAAGGGCAAAGAAAGGCAAGGCAATGCAAGTCTAAAGGGCAAAGCAAGGCAAGGCAAGTCAAGACAAAAAGGCAAAGCAAGGCACGGCAAATGGGGAAGGCAAAAGGGCAATGCAAGGAAAGGTAAGGCAAAAACGCAAAGCAAGGCAAGGAAAAAGGGCAATAAAAGGCAATGCAAAAGGGCAGATCCAGTCAAGGCAACGCAAGGCAAAAGGGCAAAGTAAGGCAAGGAAAGGCAAGACAAAAGGACAAAGCAAGGCAAGGCAAATGGGGAAAGCAAGGTAATGAAAGGCAAGGGAAAAGGGCAAAGCAAGGCATTGCAAGGTAAAAAGGCAAACCAAGGCAAGGGAAGGGAAAAGGGCAAAGCTAAGCAAGGCAAGTCAAAAGGGAAAGCAAGACAAGGCATGGCAAGGCAAAAGGGCAATGCAAGGCAAGGTAAGGCAAAAACGCAAAGCAAGGCAAGGAAAAAGGGCAAAGAAAGGCAAGGGAAGGCAAGGCAAAAGTGCAAACCAAGGCATGCAAAGGCAACACAAAAGAGCAAAGCAAGGCAAGGCAACGCAAAAGGGCAAAGCAAGGCAAGGTAAGGCAAAAGGGTAAAGAAAGGGAAGGCAAAGCAAACGGGTAAAGCAAGGCAAGGCAAGGCAAAAAGGCAAAGAAAGGCAAAGAAAGGAAAGGCAAATGGGCAAAGCAAGGCAAGGCAAGTCAAGGCAAAAAGGCAAAGAAAGGAAAGGCAAGGAAAGGCAAAACGGAAAAGCATGGTAAGGGAAGAGAAACGGGTAAAGAAAGGCAATGCAAGTCAAAAGGGCAAAGAAAGGCAAGGTAAGGCAAAAGAGCAAAGCAAGGCAAGGCAAGGCAAGGCAAAAAGGCAAAGCAAGGAAAGGCAAAAGGGCAAAGCAAGACAATGCAAGGCAAGGCAAAAGGGCAAAGTAAAGTAAGGCAACGCAAAAGAGCAAAGCAAGGCAAGGCAAGGCAAAAGGGCAAAGCAAGGCAAGGCAAGGAAAGGCAAAAGTGAAAAGAAGGGCAAGGCAAGGCAAGGCAAAACGGCAAAGTAAGGCAAGGCAAGGCAAAAGGGCAAAGCAAGGCAAGGCAAGGAAAGGCAAAAGGGCAAAGGAAGGCAAGGCAAAAGGGCAATACAAGGCAACGCAAAAGGGCAGATCTAGTCAAGGCAACGCAAGGCAAAAGGGCAAATTAAGGCAAGGTAAGGCAAGGTAAATGGGCAAAGCAAGGCAAGGGAAGAGAAACGGGTAAAGAAGGGCAATGCAAGGTAAAAAGGGCAAAGAAAGGCAAGGCAAGGCAAGTCTAAAGGGCAAAGCAAGGCAAGGCAAGGCAAGACAAAAAGGCAAAGCAAGGCAAGGCAAATGGGGAAAGCAAGGTAATGAAAGGCAAGGGAAAAGGGCAAAGCAAGGCATTGCAAGGTAAAAAGGCAAACCAAGGCAAGGCAAGGGAAAAGGGCAAAGCTAAGCAAGGCAAGTCAAAAGGGAAGGCAAGACAAGGCATGGCAAGGCAAAAGGGCAATGCAAGGCAAGGTAAGGCAAAAACGCAAAGCAAGGCAAGGAAAAAGAGCAAAGAAAGGCAAGGGAAGGCAAAGCAAAAGTGCAAACCAAGGCATGCAAAGGCAACACAAAAGAGCAAAGCAAGGCAAGGCAAGGCAAAAGGGCAACGCAAGGCAAGGCAAGGAAAGGCAAAAGGGTAGAGCAAGGTAAGGCAAGGCAAAAGGGCAAAGCAAGGCAAGGCAAGGCAAGGTAAATGGGCAAAGCAAGGCAAGGCAAGGCAAAAGGGCAAAGCATGGCAAGGGAAGAGAAACGGGTAAAGAAGGGCAATGCAAGGCAAAAGGGCAAAGCAAGGCAAGGCAAGGAAAGGCAAGACAAGGCCCAGTGAAAATGCAAGGCAAGGCAAAAGAGCAAAGCAAGGCAAGGCAAGGGAAAAAGGCAAAGCAAGGAAAGGCAAAAGGGCAAAGCAAGACAATGCAAGGCAAGGCAAAAGGGCAAAGAAAGGCAAGGGAAGGCAAGGCAAAAAGGCAAAGCAAGGCAACGCAAGGAAAGGCAAAAGAGAAAAGAAGGGCAAGGCAAGGCAAGGCAAAACGGCAAAGTAAGGCAAGGCAAGGCAAAAGGGCAAGGCAAGGCAAGGCAAAAGAGCAAAGCAAGGCAAGACAAGTCAAAAGGGCAAAGCAAGGCAATGCAAGAGAAGGCAAAAGGGCAAACCAAGGCAAGGCAAATGGGGTAAGCAAGGTAATGAAAGGCAAGGGAAAAGGACAAAGCAGGGCAAGGCAAGGCAAAAGACTAAAGAAAGGGAAGGCAAAGCAAATGGTTAAAGCAAGGCAAGGCAAGGCAAAAAGGCAAAGAAAGGCAAGGCAAGGCAAGGCAAATGGGCAAAGCAAAGCAAGGTAAGGCAAGGTAAATGGGCAAAGCAAGGCAAGGCAAGGCAAAAGGGCAAAGCATGTGAAGGGAAGAGAGACGGGTAAAGAAGGGCAATGCAAGGCAAAAGGGCAAAGAAAGGCAATGCAAGGAAAGGCAAGGCAAAATGAAAAAGAAAGGCCAGGCAAAAGGCCAAAGCAAGGCAAGGCAAGGCAAAAGAGCAAAGCAAGGCGAGGCAAGGCAAGGCAAAAGGGCAAAGCAAGGCAAGGCAAATGGGGAAAGCAAGGTAACGAAAGCCAAGGGAAAAGGGCAAAGCAAGGCATTGCAAGGTAAAAAAGCAAACCAAGGCAAGGCAAGGGAAAAGGGCAAAGCTAAGCAAGGCAAGTTAAAAGGGAAAGCAAGACAAGGCATGGCAAGGCAAAAGGGCAATGCAAGGCAAGGTAAGGCAAAAACGCAAAGCAAGGCAAGGAAAAAGGGCAAAGCAAGGCAAGGCAAGGAAAGGCAAAAGGGTAGAGCAAGGTAAGGCAAGGCAAAAGGGCAAAGCAAGGCAAGGCAAGGCAAGGTAAATGGGCAAAGCAAGGCAAGGCAAGGCAAAAGGGCAAAGCATGGCAAGGGAAGAGAAACGGGTAAAGAAGGGCAATGCAAGGCAAAAGGGCAAAGCAAGGCAAGGCAAGGCAAGGCAAGGCAAAAGGGCAAAGCAAGGCAAGGCAAATGGGGAAAGCAAGGCAATGAAAGGCAAGGGAAAAGGGCAAAGCAAGGCATGGCAAGGCATAAAGGCAAACCAAGGCAAGGCAAGGCAAAAGGGCAAAGCTAAGCAAGGAAAGTCAAAAGGGAAAGCAAGACAAGGCAAGGCAAGGCAAAAAGGCAAAGCAAGGCAGGGCAAAAGGGCAAAGCAAGACAATGCAAGGCAAGGCAAAAGGTCAAAGAAAGGCAAGGGAAGGCAAGGCAAAACGGCAAAGTAATTCAAGGCAAGGCAAAAGGGAATAGCAAGGCTACGCAAGGAAAGGCAAAAAGGGCAAAGCAAGGAAAGGCAAAAGGGCAAAGGAAGACAATGCAAGGCAAGTCTAAAGGGCAAAGCAAGGCAAGGCAAGGCAAGACAAAAGGGCAAAGCAAGGCAAGGCAAAAGGGAAAGCAAGGTAATGAAAGGCAAGGGAAAAGGGCAAAGCAAGGCATTGCAAGGTAAAAAGGCAAACCAAGGCAAGGCAAGGGAAAAGGGCAAAGCTAAGCAAGGCAAGTCAAAAGGGAAAGCAAGACAAGGCATGGCAAGGCAAAAGGGCAATGCAAGGCAAGGTAAGGCAAAAACGCAAAGCAAGGCAAGGAAAAAGGGCAAAGAAAGGCAAGGGAAGGCAAGGCAAAAGTGCAAACCAAGGCATGCAAAGGCAACACAAAAGAGCAAAGCAAGGCAAGGCAACGCAGAAGGGCAAAGCAAGGCAAGGCAAAAGGGCAAAGCAAGGCAAGGCAAGGAAAGGGAAAAGGGTAAAGCAAGGGAAGGCAAAGCAAAACGGCAAAGCAAGGCAAGGCAAGGCAAAAGGATAAAGAAAGGGAAGGCAAAGCAAACGGGTAAAGCAAGGCAAGGCAAGGCAGAAAGGCAAAGAAAGGCAAAGAAAGGAAAGGCAAATGGGCAAAGCAAGGCAAGGCAAGTCAAGGCAAAAAGGCAAAGAAAGGAAAGGGAAGGAAAGGCAAAACGGAAAAGCAAGGAAAGGTAAGGCAAGGTAAATGGGCAAAGCAAGGCAAGGCAAGGCAAAAGGGCAAAGCATGGTAAGGGAAGAGAAACGGGTAAAGAAAGGCAATGCAAGGCAAAAGGGCAAAGAAAGGCAAGGTAAGGCAAAAGAGCAAAGTAAGGCTAGGCAAGGCAAGGCAAAATGGCAAAGCAAGGAAAGGCAAAAGGGCAAAGGAAGAGAATGCAAGGCAAGTCTAAAGGGCAAAGCAAGGCAAGGCAAGGCAAGGCAAAAGGGCAAAGAAAGGCATGGCAAGGAAAGGCAAATGGGCAAAGCAAGGCAAGGCAAGACAAGGCAAAAAGGCAAAGAAAGGAAAGGCAAGGAAAGGCAAAAGGGAAAAGCAAGGCAAGGTAAGGCAAGGTAAATGGGCAAAGCAAGGCAAGGCAAGGCAAAAGGGGAAAGCATGGAAATGAAAAGAAACGGGTAAAGAAGGGCAATGCAAGGCAAAAGGGCAAAGAAAGGCAAGGCAAGGAAAAGCAAGGCAAAATGAAAAAGCAAGGCAAGGCAAAAGGGCAAAGCAAGGCAAGGCAAATGAGGAAAGCAAGGCAATGAAAGGAAAGGTAAAAGGGCAAAGCAAGGCATGGCAAGGCATAAAGGCAAACCAATGCAAGGCAAGGCAAAAGGGCAAAGCTAAGCAAGGAAAGTCAAAAGGGAAAGCAAGACAAGGCAAGGCATGGCAAAAGGGCAATGCAAGGCAAGGTAAGGCAAAACCGCAAAGCAAGGCAAGGCAATATGGCAAAGCAAGGCAAGGCAAAGCAAACGGGTAAAGCAAGGCAATGCAAGGCAAAAGGGCAAAGAAAGGCAAGGAAAGGAAAAGCAAGACAAGGCCAAGTGAAAAAGCAAGGCAAAGCAAAAGAGCAAGGCAAGGCAATGCAAGGCAAAAAGGGAAAGCAAGGAAAGGCAAAAGGGCAAAGCAAGACAATGCAAGGCAAGGTAAAAGGGCAAAGAAAGGCAAGGGAAGGCAAGGCAAAAGGGCAAAGTAAGGTAAGGCAACGCAAAAGGGCAAAGCAAGCCAAGGAAAGGCAAAAGGGCAAAGCAGGCAAGGCAAGGAAAGGCAAAAGAGAAAATAAGGGCAAGGAAAGGCAAGGCAAAACGGCAAAGTAAGGCAAGGCAAGGCAAAACGGCAAAGTAAGGCAAGGCAAGGCAAAAGGGCAAAGAAAGGCAAGGCAAGGCAAGGCAAAAGGGCAAAGCAAGGCAATGCAAGAGAAGGCAAAATGGCAAACCAAGGCAAGGCAAAAGGGGAAAGCAAGGTAATGAAAGGCAAGGCAAAAAGGCAAAGCAAGGCATTGCAAGGTAAAAAGGCAAACCAAGGCAAGGCAAGGGAAAAGGGCAAAGCTGAGCAAGGCAAGTCAAAAGGGAAAGCAAGATAAGGCATGGCAAGGCAAAAGGGCAAAGCAAGGCAAGGCAAGGAAAGGGAAACGGGTAAAGCAAGGTAATGCAAGGCAAAAGGGCAAAGCAAGGCAAGGCAAGGAAAGGCAAAAGGGAATAGCAAGGCAAGGCAAGGCAAAGCAAAACGGCAAAGCAAGGCAAGGCAAGGCAAAAGGGTAAAGAAAGGGAAGGGAAGGCAAACGGGTAAAGCAAGGCAAGGCAAGGCAAAAAGGCAAAGAAAGGCAAAGAAAGGAAAGGCAAATGGGGAAAGCAAGGCAAGGCAAATCAAGGCAAAAAGGCAAAGAAAGGAAAGGCAAGGAAAGGCAAACCGGAAAAGCAAGGAAAGGTAAGGCAAGGTAAATGGGCAAAGCAAGGCAAGGAAAGGCAAAAGGGCAAAGCAAGGCAAGGCAAAAGAGCAATACAAGGCAACGCAAAAGGGCAGATCCAGTCAAGGCAAGGCAAGGCAAAAAGGGAAAGAAAGGCAAGGCAAAAAGGCAAAGAAAGGCAAGGCAAGGAAAAGCAAATGGGCAAAGCAAGGTAGGCAAGTCAAGGCAAAAAGGCAAAGAAAGGAAAGGCAAGGAAAGGCAAAATGGTAAAGCAAGGTAATGGAAGGCAAAAGGGCAAAGCAAGGTAATGCAAGCCAAAAGGGCAAAGCAAGGCTAGGCAAGGCAAGGCAAAAGGGAATAGCAAGGCAAGGCAAGGCAAAGCAAAACGGCAAAGCAAGGCAAGGCAAGGCAAAAGGGTAAAGAAAGGGAAGGGAAAGCAAACGGGTAAAGCAAGGCAAGACAAGGCAAAAAGGCAAAGAAAGGCAAAGAAAGGAAAGGCAAATGGGGAAAGCAAGGCAAGGCAAATCAAGGCAAAAAGGCAAAGAAAGGAAAGGCAAGGAAAGGCAAAACGGAAAAGCAAGGCAAGGGAAGGCAAGGTAAATGGGCAAAACAAGGCAAGGCAAGGCAAAAGGGCAAAGCATGGCAAGGGAAGAGAAACGGGTAAAGAAGGGCAATGCAAGGCAAAAGGGCAAAGAAAGGCAAGGTAAGGCAAAAGAGCAAAGTAAGGCTAGGCAAGGCAAGGCGAAAGGGCAAAGCAAGGAAGGGTAAAAGGACAAAGGAATATAATGCAAGGCAAGTCTAAAGGGCAAAGGAAGGCAAGGCAAGGCAAGGCAAAAGGGCAAAGCAAGGCAAGGCAAATGAGGAAAGCAAGGCAATGAAAGGCAAGGGAAAAGGGCAAAGCAAGGCATGGCAAGGCATAAAGGCAAACCAAGTCAAGGCAAGGCAAAAGGGCAAAGCTAAGCAAGGAAAGTCAAAAGGGAAAGCAAGACAAGGCAAGGCAAGGCAAAAGGGCAATGCAAGGCAAGGTAAGGCAAAAACGCAAAGCAAGGCAAGGCAAAATGGCAAAGCAAGGCAAGGCAAAGCAAACGGGTAAAGCAAGGCAATGCAAGGCAAAAGGGCAAAGAAAGGCAAGGAAAGGAAAAGCAAGACAAGGCCAAGTGAAAAAGCAAGGCAAGGCAAAAGAGCAAAGCAAGGCAAGGCAAGGCAAAAGGGCAAAGAAAGGCAAGGGAAGGCAAGGCAAAAGGGCAAAGTAAGGTAAGGCAACGCAAAAAAGCAAAGCAAGGCAAGGCAAGGCAAAAGGGCAAAGCAAGGCAAGGCAATGCAAAAGGGCAAAGCAAGGCAAGGCAAGGAAAGGCAAAAGAGAAAAGAAGGGCAAGGAAAGGCAAGACAAAACGGCAAAGTAAGGCAAGGCAAGGCAAAAGGGCAAAGAAAGGCAAGGCAAGGCAAGGCAAAAGGGCAAAGCAAGGTAATGCAAGGCAAAAGGGCAAAGCAAGGCAAGGCAAGGAAAGGGAAAAGGGTAAAGCAAGGTAATGCAAGGCAAAATGGCAAAGCAAGGAAAGGCAAAAGGGCAAACGAAGACAATGCAAGGCAAGTCTAGATGGCAAAGCAAGGCAAGGCAAGGCAAAAGGGCAAAGCAAGGCAAGGGAAGGCAAAGCAAAACGGCAAAGCAAGGCAAGGCAAGGAAAGGCAAAACGGAAAAGCAAGGAAAGGTAAGGCAAGGCAAATGGGCAAAGCAAGGCAAGGCAAGGCAAAAGGGCAACGCAAGGCAAGGCAAAAGGGCAAAGCAAGGCAAGGCAAGGAAAGGGAAAAGGGTAAAGCAAGGTAATGCAAGGCAAAAGGGCAAAGCAAGGCAAGGCAAGGCAAGGGAAAAGGGAATAGCAAGGAAAGGCAAGGCAAAGCAAAACGGCAAAGCAAGGCAAGGCAAGGCAAAAGGGTAAAGAAAGGGAAGGCACAGCAAACGGGTAAAGCAAGGCAAGTCAAGGCAAAAAGGCAAAGAAAGGCAAAGAAAGGAAAGGCAAATGGGCAAAGCAAGGCAAGGCAAATCAAGGCAAAAAGGCAAAGAAGGGAAAGGCAAGGAAAGGCAAAACGGAAAAACAAGGAAAGGTAAGGCAAGGTAAATGGGCAAAGCTAGGCAAGGCAAGGCAAAAGGGCAAAGCTAAGCAAGGAAAGTCAAAAGGGAAAGCAAGACAAGGCAAGGCATGGCAAAAGGGCAATGCAAGGCAAGGTAAGGCAAAACCGCAAAGCAAGGCAAGGCAATATGGCAAAGCAAGGCAAGGCAAAGCAAACGGGTAAAGCAAGGCAATGCAAGGCAAAAGGGCAAAGAAAGGCAAGGAAAGGAAAAGCAAGACAAGGCCAAGTGAAAAAGCAAGGCAAGGCAAAAGAGCAAGGCAAGGCAATGCAAGGCAAAAAGGCAAAGCAAGGAAAGGCAAAAGGGCAAAGCAAGACAATGCAAGGCAAGGTAAAAGGGCAAAGAAAGGCAAGGGAAGGCAAGGCAAAAGGGCAAAGTAAGGTAAGGCAACGCAAAAGGGCAAAGCAAGGCAAGGCAAGGCAAAAGGGCAAAGCAGGCAAGGCAAGGAAAGGCAAAAGAGAAAATAAGGGCAAGGAAAGGCAAGGCAAAACGGCAAAGTAAGGCAAGGCAAGGCAAAAGGGCAAAGAAAGGCAAGGGAAGGCAAGGCAAAAGGGCAAAGCAAGGCAATGCAAGAGAAGGCAAAATGGCAAACCAAGGCAAGGCAAAAGGGGAAAGCAAGGTAATGAAAGGCAAGGCAAAAAGGCAAAGCAAGGCATTGCAAGGTAAAAAGGCAAACCAAGGCAAGGCAAGGGAAAAGGGCAAAGCTGAGCAAGGCAAGTCAAAAGGGAAAGCAAGACAAGGCATGGCAAGGCAAAAGGGCAAAGCAAGGCAAGGCAAGGAAAGGGAAACGGGTAAAGCAAGGTAATGCAAGGCAAAAGGGCAAAGCAAGGCAAGGCAAGGAAAGGCAAAAGGGAATAGCAAGGCAAGGCAAGGCAAAGCAAAACGGCAAAGCAAGGCAAGGCAAGGCAAAAGGGTAAAGAAAGGGAAGGGAAGGCAAACGGGTAAAGCAAGGCAAGGCAAGGCAAAAAGGCAAAGAAAGGCAAAGAAAGGAAAGGCAAATGGGGAAAGCAAGGCAAGGCAAATCAAGGCAAAAAGGCAAAGAAAGGAAAGGCAAGGAAAGGCAAACCGGAAAAGCAAGGAAAGGTAAGGCAAGGTAAATGGGCAAAGCAAGGCAAGGAAAGGCAAAAGGGCAAAGCAAGGCAAGGCAAAAGAGCAATACAAGGCAACGCAAAAGGGCAGATCCAGTCAAGGCAAGGCAAGGCAAAAAGGGAAAGAAAGGCAAGGCAAAAAGACAAAGAAAGGCAAGGCAAGGAAAAGCAAATGGGCAAAGCAAGGTAGGCAAGCCAAGGCAAAAAGGCAAAGAAAGGAAAGGCAAGGAAAGGCAAAATGGTAAAGCAAGGTAATGGAAGGCAAAAGGGCAAAGCAAGGTAATGCAAGCCAAAAGGGCAAAGCAAGGCTAGGCAAGGCAAGGCAAAAGGGAATAGCAAGGCAAGGCAAGGCAAAGCAAAACGGCAAAGCAAGGCAAGGCAAGGCAAAAGGGTAAAGAAAGGGAAGGGAAAGCAAACGGGTAAAGCAAGGCAAGACAAGGCAAAAAGGCAAAGAAAGGCAAAGAAAGGAAAGGCAAATGGGGAAAGCAAGGCAAGGCAAATCAAGGCAAAAAGGCAAAGAAAGGAAAGGCAAGGAAAGGCAAAACGGAAAAGCAAGGCAAGGTAAGGCAAGGTAAATGGGCAAAACAAGGCAAGGCAAGGCAAAAGGGCAAAGCATGGCAAGGGAAGAGAAACGGGTAAAGAAGGGCAATGCAAGGCAAAAGGGCAAAGAAAGGCAAGGTAAGGCAAAAGAGCAAAGTAAGGCTAGGCAAGGCAAGGCGAAAGGGCAAAGCAAGGAAAGGTAAAAGGGCAAAGGAATATAATGCAAGGCAAGTCTAAAGGGCAAAGGAAGGCAAGGCAAGGCAAGGCAAAAGGGCAAAGCAAGGCAAGGCAAATGAGGAAAGCAAGGCAATGAAAGGCAAGGGAAAAGGGCAAAGCAAGGCATGGCAAGGCATAAAGGCAAACCAAGTCAAGGCAAGGCAAAAGGGCAAAGCTAAGCAAGGAAAGTCAAAAGGGAAAGCAAGACAAGGCAAGGCAAGGCAAAAGGGCAATGCAAGGCAAGGTAAGGCAAAAACGCAAAGCAAGGCAAGGCAAAATGGCAAAGCAAGGCAAGGCAAAGCAAACGGGTAAAGCAAGGCAATGCAAGGCAAAAGGGCAAAGAAAGGCAAGGAAAGGAAAAGCAAGACAAGGCCAAGTGAAAAAGCAAGGCAAGGCAAAAGAGCAAAGCAAGGCAAGGCAAGGCAAGGCAAAAAGGCAAAGCAAGGAAAGGCAAAAGGGCAAAGCAAGACAATGCAAGGCAAGGCAAAAGGGCAAAGAAAGGCAAGGGAAGGCAAGGCAAAAGGGCAAAGCAAGGCATTGCAAGGTAAAATGGAAAACCAAGGCAAGGCAAGGGAAGGCAAGGCAAAAGTGCAAACCAAGGCATGCAAAGGCAACACAAAAGAGCAAAGCAAGGCAAGGCAACGCAAAAGGGCAAAGCAAGGCAAGGCAAAAGGGCAAAGCAAAGCAATGCAAGAGAAGGCAAAAGGGCAAAGCAAGGCAAGGCAAATGGGGAAAGCAAGGCAAGGCAAGGCAAAGCAAAACGGCAAAGCAAGGCAAGGCAAGGCAAAAGGGTAAAGAAAGGGAAGGCAAAGCAAACGGGTAAAGTAAGGCAAGTCAAGGCAAAAAGGCAAATAAAGGCAAAGAAAAGAAAGGCAAATAGGCAAAGCTAGGCAAGGCAAGTCAAGGCAAAAGGCAAAGAAAGGAAAGGCAAGGAAAGGCAAAACGGAAAAGCAAGGAAAGGTAAGGCAAGGCAAATGGGCAAAGCAAGGCAAGGCAAGGCAAAAGGGCAAAGCATGGTAAGGGAAGAGAAACGGGTATAGAAGGGCAATGCAAGGCAAGTCTAAAGGGCAAAGCAAGGCAAGGCAAGGCAAAAGGGCAAAGCTAAGCAAGGAAAGTCAAAAGGGAAAGCAAGACAAGGCAAGGCATCGCAAAAGGGCAATGCAAGGCAAGGTAAGGCAAAAACGCAAAGCAAGGCAAGGCAAAATGGCAAAGCAAGGCAAGGCAAAGCAAACGGGTAAAGCAAGGCAATGCAAGGCAAAAGGGCAAAGCAAGGCAAGGCAAGGAAAGGCAAGGCAAGGCCAAGTGAAAAAGCAAGACAAGGCAAAAGAGCATAGAAAGGCAAGGCAAGGCATGGCAAAAAGGCAAAGCAAGGAAAGGCAAAAGGGCAAAGCAAGACAATGCAAGGCAAGGCAAAAGAGCAAAGCAAGGAAAGGCAAGGCAAAAGGGCAAAGCAAGGCAAGGCAAGGAAAGCCAAAAGAGAAAAGAAGGGCAAGGCAAGGCAAGGCAAAAGGGCAAAGAAAGTGAAGGCAAAGCAAGCGGGTAAAGCAAGGCAAGGCAAGGCAAAAAAGGCGAAGAAAGGCAAGGCAAGGAAAGGCAAAAGGGAAAAGCAAGGCAAAGCAAGGCAAAAGGGCAAAGTTAAGCAAGGCTAGTCAAAAGGGAAAGCAAGAGTACGGAAGGCAAGGCAAAATGGCAAGCAATTAAAGGCAAAAATGCAAAAGCAAGGCAAGGCAAAAGGGCAAAGAAAGGCAAGGGAAGGCAAGGCAAAAGTGCAAACCAAGGCATGCAAAGGCAACACAAAACAGCAAAGGAAGGCAAGGCAACGCAAAAGGGCAAAGCAAGGCAAGGCAAAAGGGCAAGGCAAGGCAAGGAAAGGGAAAAGGGTAAAGCAAGGAAATGCAAGGCAAAAGAGCAAAACAAGGCAAGGCAAGGCAAAAGGGAATAGCAAGGCAAGGCAAGGCAAAGCAAAACGGCAAAGCAAGGCAAGGCAAGGCAAAAGGGTAAAGAAAGGGAAGGCAAAGCAAACGGGTAAAGCAAGGCAAGGCAAGGCAAAAAGGCAAAGAAAGGCAAGGCAAGGAAAGGCAAATGGGCAAAGCAAGGCAAGGCAAGTCAAGGCAAAAAGGCAAAGAAAGGAAAGGCAAGGAAAGGCAAAAGGGAAAAGCAAGGCAAGGTAAGGCAAGGCAAAAGGGCAAAGCAAGGCAAGGCAAAAGGGCAATACAAGGCAACGCAAAAGGGCAGATCCAGTCAAGGCAACGCAAGGCAAAAGGGCAAAGTAAGGCAAGGTAAGGCAAGGTAAATGGGCAAAGCAAGGCAAGACAAGGCGAAAGTGCAAAGCATGGTAAGGGAAGAGAAACGGGTAAAGAAGGGCAATGCAAGGCAAAAGGGCAAAGAAAGGCAAGGCAAGGCAAAAGAGTAAAGTAAGGCTAGGCAAGGCAAGGCAAAAGGGCAAAGCAAGGAAAGGCAAAAGGGCAAAGAAAGGCAAAAGGGCAAAGGAAGACAATGCAAGGCAAGTCTAAAGGGCAAAGCAAGGCAAGGCAATGCAAGGCAAAAGGGCAAAGAAAGGCAAGGAAAGGGAAAGCAAGACAAGGCCAAGTGAAAAAGCAAGGCAAGGCAAAAGAGCAAAGCAAGGCAAGGCAAGGCAAGGCAAAAAGGCAAAGCAAGGAAAGGCAAAAGGGCAAAGCAAGACAATACAAGGCAAGGAAAAAAGGCAAAGCAAGGAAAGGCAAAAGGGCAAAGCAAGACAATGCAAATGGGGAAAGCAAGGTAATGAAAGGCAAGGGAAAAGGGCAAAGCAAGGCATTGCAAGGTAAAATGGAAAACCAAGGCAAGGCAAGGGAAAAGGGCAAAGCTGAGCAAGGCAAGTCAAACGGGAAAGCAAGACAAGGCATGGCAAGGCAAAAGGGCAATGCAAGGCAAGGTAAGGCAAAAACACAAAGCAAAGGCAAGAAAAAGGGCAAAGAAAGGCAAGGGAAGGCAAGGCAAAAGTGCAAACCAAGGCATGCAAAGGCAACACAAAAGAGCAAAGCAAGGCAAGGCAACGCAAAAGGGCAAAGCAAGGCAAGGCAAAAGGGCAAAGCAAGGCAAGGCAAGGAAAGGGAAAAGGGTAAAGCAAGGTAATGCAAGGCAAAAGGGCAAAGCAAGGCAAGGCAAGGCAAGGGAAAAGGGAATAGCAAGGCAAGGCAAGGCAAAGCAAAACGGCAAAGCAAGGCAAGGCAAGGCAAAAGGGTAAAGAAAGGGAAGGCAAGGAAAGGCAAACGGGTAAAGCAAGGCAAGGCAAGGCAAAAAGGCAAAGAAAGGCAAGGCAAGGAAAGGCAAATGGGCAAAGCAAGGCAAGGCAGGTCAAGGCAAAAAGGCAAAGAAAGGAAAGGCAAGGAAAGGCAAAAGGGAAAAGCAAGGCAAGGTAAGGCAAGGCAAAAGGGCAAAGCAAGGCAAGGCAAAAGGGCAATACAAGGCAATGCAAAAGGGCAGATCCAGTCAAGGCAACGCAAGGCAAAAGGGCAAAGTAAGGCAAGGTAAGGCAAGGTAAATGGGCAAAGCAAGGCAAGACAAGGCGAAAGTGCAAAGCATGGTAAGGGAAGAGAAACGGGTAAAGAAGGGCAATGCAAGGCAAAAGGGCAAAGAAAGGCAAGGCAAGGCAAAAGAGTAAAGTAAGGCTAGGCAAGGCAAGGCAAAAGGGCAAAGCAAGGAAAGGCAAAAGGGCAAAGAAAGGCAAAAGGGCAAAGGAAGACAATGCAAGGCAAGTCTAAAGGGCAAAGCAAGGCAAGGCAATGCAAGGCAAAAGGGCAAAGAAAGGCAAGGAAAGGGAAAGCAAGACAAGGCCAAGTGAAAAAGCAAGGCAAGGCAAAAGAGCAAAGCAAGGCAAGGCAAGGCAAGGCAAAAAGGCAAAGCAAGGAAAGGCAAAAGGGCAAAGCAAGACAATACAAGGCAAGGAAAAAAGGCAAAGCAAGGAAAGGCAAAAGGGCAAAGCAAGACAATGCAAATGGGGAAAGCAAGGTAATGAAAGGCAAGGGAAAAGGGCAAAGCAAGGCATTGCAAGGTAAAATGGAAAACCAAGGCAAGGCAAGGGAAAAGGGCAAAGCTGAGCAAGGCAAGTCAAACGGGAAAGCAAGACAAGGCATGGCAAGGCAAAAGGGCAATGCAAGGCAAGGTAAGGCAAAAACACAAAGCAAAGGCAAGAAAAAGGGCAAAGAAAGGCAAGGGAAGGCAAGGCAAAAGTGCAAACCAAGGCATGCAAAGGCAACACAAAAGAGCAAAGCAAGGCAAGGCAACGCAAAAGGGCAAAGCAAGGCAAGGCAAAAGGGCAAAGCAAGGCAAGGCAAGGAAAGGGAAAAGGGTAAAGCAAGGTAATGCAAGGCAAAAGGGCAAAGCAAGGCAAGGCAAGGCAAGGGAAAAGGGAATAGCAAGGCAAGGCAAGGCAAAGCAAAACGGCAAAGCAAGGCAAGGCAAGGCAAAAGGGTAAAGAAAGGGAAGGCACAGCAAACGGGTAAAGCAAGGCAAGTCAAGGCAAAAAGGCAAAGAAAGGCAAAGAAAGGAAAGGCAAATGGGCAAAGCAAGGCAAGGCAAATCAAGGCAAAAAGGCAAAGAAGGGAAAGGCAAAGAAAGGCAAAACGGAAAAACAAGGAAAGGTAAGGCAAGGTAAATGGGCAAAGCAAGGCAAGGCAAGGCAAAAGGGCAAAGCAAGGCAAGGCAAAAGTGCAATACAAGGCAACGCAAAAGGTCAGATCCAGTCAAGGCAAGGCAAGGCAAAAAGGCAAAGAAAGGCAAGGCAAAAGGCAAAGAAAGGCAAGGCAAGGAAAGGCAAATGGGCAAAGCAAGGCAAGGCAAGTCAAGGCAAAAAGGCAAAGAAAGTAAAGGCAAGGAAAGGCAAAAGGGAAAAGCAAGGCAAGGTAAGGCAAAGTAAATGGGCAAAGCAAGGCAAGGCAAGGCAAAAGGGCAAAGCAAGGCAAGGCAAGGAAAGGCAAGAGATAAAAGAAGGGCAAGGAAAGGCAAGGAAAAACGGCAAAGTAAGGCAAGGCAAGGCAAAAGGGCAAAGCAAGGCAAGGCAAATGGGGAAAGCAAGGTAATGAAAGGCAAGGGAAACGGGCAAAGCAAGGCATTGCAAGGTAAAATGGAAAACCAAGGCAAGGCAAGGGAAAAGGGCAAAGCTGAGCAAGGCAAGTCAAACGGGAAAGCAAGACAAGGCATGGCAAGGCAAAAGGGCAATGCAAGGCAAGGTAAGGCAAAAACACAAAGCAAAGGCAAGGAAAAAGGGCAAAGAAAGGCAAGGCAAGGAAAGGCAAATGGGCAAAGCAAGGGAAGGCAAGTCAAGGCAAATAGGCAAAGAAAGGAAAGGCAAGGAAAGGCAGAAGGGAAAAGCAAGGTAATGCAAGGCAAAAGGGCAAAACAAGGCAAGGCAAGGAAAGGGAAAAGGGTAAAGCAAGGTAATGCAAGGTAAATGGGCAAAGCAAGGCAAGGCAAGGCAAAAGGGCAAAGCATGGCAAGGGAAGAGAAACGGGTAAAGAAGGGCAATGCAAGGCAAAATGGCAAAGAAAGGCAAGGCAAGGAAAGGCAAGGCAAAATGAAAAAGCAAGGCAAGGCAAAAGGGCAAAGCAAGGCAAGGCAAGGCAAAAGAGCAAAGCAAGACAATGCTAGGCAAGTCAAAAGGTCAAAGCAAGGCAATGCAAGAGAAGGCAAAAGGGCAAAGCAAGGCAAGGCAAATGGGGAAAGCAAGGCAAGGCAAGGCAAGGGGAAAGGGAATAGCAAGGCAAGGCAAGGTAAAGCAAAACGACAAAGCAAGGCAAGGCAAGGCAAAAGGGTAAAGAAAGGGAAGGCAAAGCAAACGGGTAAAGCAAGGCAAGGCAAGGCAAAAAGGCAAAGAAAGGCAAAGAAAGGAAAGGCAAATAGGCAAAGCTAGGCAAGGCAAGTCAAGGCAAAAGACAAAGAAAGGAAAGGCAAGGAAAGGCAAAACAGAAAAGCAAGGAAAGGTAAGGCAAGGCAAATGGGCAAAGAAAGGCAAGGCAAGGCAAAAGGGCAAAGCATGGTAAGGGAAGAAAAACGGGTAAAGAAGGGCAATGCAAGGCAAGTCTAAAGGGAAAAGCAAGGAAATGTAAGACAAGGCAAATGGGCAAAGCAAGGCAAGGCAAGGCAAAAGGGCAAAGCATGGTAAGGGAAGAAAAATGGGTAAAGAAGGGCAATGCAAGGCAAGTCTAAAGGGCAAAGCAAGGCAAGGCAAGGCAAGGCAAAAGGGTAAAGCTAAGCAAGGAAAGTCAAAAGGGAAAGCAAGACAAGGCAAGGCATGGCAAAAGGGCAATGCAAGGCAAGGTAAGGCAAAAACGCAAAGGAAGGCAAGGCAAAATGGCAAAGCAAGGCAAGGCAAAGCAAACGGGTAAAGCAAGGCAATGCAAGGCAAAAGGGCAAAGCAAGGCAAGGCAAGGAAAGGCAAGGCAAGGCCAAGTGAAAAAGCAAGACAAGGCAAAAGAGCATAGAAAGGCAAGGCAAGGCATGGCAAAAAGGCAAAGCAAGGAAAGGCAAACGGGCAAAGCAAGACAATGCAAGGCAAGGCAAAAGAGCAAAGCAAGGCAAGGCAAGGCAAAAGGGCAAAGCAAGGCAAAGCAAGGAAAGGCAAAAGAGAAAAGAAGGGCAAGGCAAGGCAAGGCAAAACGGCAAAGAAGGCAAGGCAAGTCAAAAGGGCAAAGCAAGGCAAGGCAAGGCAAGGCAAAAGGGCAAAGAAAGTGAAGGCAAAGCAAACGGGTAAAGCAAGGCAAGGCAAGGCAAAAAGGTGAAGAAAGGCAAGGCAAGGAAAGGCAAAAAGGAAAAGCAAGGCAAAGCAAGGCAAAAGGGCAAAGTTATGCAAGGCAAGTCAAAAGGGAAAGCAAGACTACGGAAGGCAAGGCAAAATGGCAAAGCAATGAAAGGCAAAAATGCAAAGCAAGGCAAGGCAAAAGGGCAAAGAAAGGCAAGGGAAGGCAAGGCAAAAGTGCAAACCAAGGCATGCAAAGGCAACACAAAAGAGCAAAGCAAGGCAAGCAACGCAAAAGGGCAAAGCAAGGCAAGGCAAAAGGGCAAGGCAAGGCAAGGCAAGGCAAGGGAAAAGGGTAAAGCAAGGAAATGCAAGGCAAAACAGCAAAACAAGGCAAGGCAAGGCAAGGCAAAAGGGAATAGCAAGGCAAGGCAAGGCAAAGCAAAACGGCAAAGCAAGGCAAGGAAAGTGAAAAGGGTAAAGCAAGGAAATGCAAGGCAAAACAGCAAAACAAGGCAAGGCAAGGCAAGGCAAAAGGGAATAGCAAGGCAAGGCAAGGCAAGGCAAGGCAAAAGGGTAAAGAAAGGGAAGGCAAAGCAAACGGTTAAAGCAAGGCAAGGCAAGGCAAAAAGGCAAAGAAAGGCAAGGCAAGGAAAGGCAAATGGGCAAAGCAAGGCAAGGCAAGTCAAGGCAAAAAGGCAAAGAAAGGAAAGGCAAGGCAAGGCAAAAGGGCAATGCAATGCAAGGGAAGGCAAGGGAAAAGTGAAAGTAAGACAATGCAATGGAAGGCAAAAGGGCAAAGCTAGGCAAGAGAAGACAAAAACGCAAAGAATGGCAAGGCAAAAGGGCAAAGAAAGGCAATGGAAGACAAGACAAACGGGGAAACCAAGGCATGCAAAGGCAACACAAAAGAGCAAAGCAAGGCAAAAGGGCAAAGCAAAAGGGCAAAGCAAGGCAAGGCAAAAGGGCAAAGCAAGGCAAGGCAACGAAAGGCAAAAGATAAAAGAAGGGCAAGGCAAGGCAAGGCAAAACGGCAAAGTAAGGCAAGGCAAGGCAAAAGGGCAAAGCAAGGCAAGGCAAGGCAAGGCAAAAGAGCAAAGCAAGGCAAGGCAAGGCAAAAGAGCAAAGCAAGGCAAGACAAGTCAAAAGGGCAAAGCAAGGCAAGGCAAGGAAAGGCAAAAGGGCAAAGCAAGGCAAGGCAAAAGGGCAATACAAGGCAACGCAAAAGGGCAGATCCAGTCAAGGCAACGCAAGGCAAAAGGGCAAAGTAAGGCAAGGTAAGGCAAGGTAAATGGGCAAAGCAAGGCAAGACAAGGCGAAAGTGCAAAGCATGGTAAGGGAAGAGAAACGGGTAAAGAAGGGCAATGCAAGGCAAAAGGGCAAAGAAAGGCAAGGCAAGGCAAAAGAGTAAAGTAAGGCTAGGCAAGGCAAGGCAAAAGGGCAAAGCAAGGAAAGGCAAAAGGGCAAAGAAAGGCAAGGCAAGGCAAAAGAGTAAAGTAAGGTAATGCAAGGCAAGTCTAAAGGGCAAAGCAAGGCAAGGGAAGGCAAGGCAAAAGGGCAAAGTAAGGGAAGGCAACGCAAAAGAGCAAACGAAGGCAAGGCAAAAGGACAATGCAAGGCAATGGAAGAGAAACGGGTAAAGAAGGGCAATGCAAGGCAAAAGGGCAAAGAAAGGCAAGGCAAGGAAAGGCAAGGCAAAATGAAAAATCAAGGCAAGGCAAAAGGGCAAAGCAAGGCAAGGAAAGGCAAAAGAGCAAAGCAAGGCGAGGCAAGGCAAGGCAAAAGGGCAAGGCAAGGCAAGGAAAAAGGGAAAAGAAAGGCAATGCAAGAGAAGGCAAAAGGGCAAAGCAAGGCAAGGCAAACGGGGAAAGCAAGGTAATGAAAGGCAAGGGAAAAGGGCAAGGCAAGAGAAGACAAAAACGCAAAGCAAGGCAAGGCAAAAGGGCAAAGAAAGGGAAGGGAAGACAAGGCAAAAGGGCAAAGCAAGGCAAGGCAAAAGGGCAGAGCCAGGCAAGGCAAGGCAAGGCAAAAGGGCAACACAAGGCAAGGCAAGGAAAGCTAAAAGGGTAAAGCAAGGTAATGCAAGGCAAAAGGGCAAAACAAGGCAAGGCAAGGCAAGGCAAAAGGCCAAAGCAAGGCAAGGCAAGGCAAAGCAAAAGGGCAAAGCAAGGCAAGGCAAGGGAAGGCAAAAGGGCAAAGAAACGGAAGGCAAAGCAAACGGGTAAAGCAAGGCAAGGCAAGGCAAAAAGGCAAAGAAATGCAAGGCAAGGAGAGGCAAATGGGCAAAGCAAAACAAGGCAAGTCAAGGCAAAAAGGCAGAGAAAGGAAAGGCAAGGAAAGGCAAAAGAGAAAAGCAAGGCAAGTTAAGGCAAGGTAAATGGGCAAAGCAAGGCAAGGCAAGGCATAAGGGCAAAGCATTGGTAAGGGAAGAGAAACGGGTAAAGAAAGGCAATGCAAGGCAAAAGGGCAAAGAAAGGCAAGGCAAGGAAAGGCAAGGCAAAATGAAAAAGCAAAGCAAGGCAAAAGGGCAAAGCAAGGCAAGGCAAGGCAAAAGAGCAATGTAAGGCTAGGTAAGGCAAGGCAAAAGGGCAAAGCAAGGAAAGGCAAAAGGGCAAAGCAAGACAATGCAAGGCATGTCTAAAGGGCAAAGCAAGGCAAGGCAAGGCAAGGCAAAAGGGCAAAGCAAGGCAAGGCAAATGGGGAAAGCAAGGCAATGAAAGGCAAGGGAAAAGGGCAAAGCAAGGCAAGGCAAGGCAAAAAGGCAAAGAAAAGCGAAGAAAGGAAAGGCAAAAGAAAAAGGCAAGGTAAGGTAGGGCAAGGTAAATGGGCAAAGGAAGGCAAGGCAAGGCAGAAGGGCAATGCAATACAAGGTAAGGCAAGGGAAAACTGAAAGTAAGGCAATGAAAGGGAAGGCAAAAGGGCAAAGCAAGGCAAGAGAGGACAAAAACGCAAAGCAAGGCAAGGCAAAAGTGCAAAGAAAGGCAAGGGAAGGAAAGGCAAAAGGGCAAACCAAGGCATGCAAAGGCAACACAAAAGAGCAAAGCAAGGCAAAACAAAAGGGAAGAGCCAGGCAAGGCAAGGCAAAGAAAAAGGGCAAAGCAAGGCAAGGCAAGGAACGGGAAAAGGGTAAAGCAAGGTAATGCAAGGCAAAAGGGCAAAGAAAGGGAAGGCAAAGCAAACGGGTAAAGTGAGGCAAGGCAAGGCAAAAAGGCAAAGAAAGGCAAGGCAAGGAAAGGCAAATCTGCAAAGCAAGGCAAGGCAAGTCAAGGCAAAAAGGCAAAGAAAGGAAAGGCAAGGAAAGGCAAAAGGGGAAAGCATGGCAAGGCAAGAGAAACGGGTAAAGCAGGGCAATGCTAGGCAAAAGGGCAAAGAAAGGCAAGGCAAGGAAAGGCAAGGCAACATGAAAAAGCAAGGCAAGACAAAAAGGCAAAGAAAGGCAAGGCAAGGCAAAAGAACAAAGCGAGGCGAGGCAAGGCAAGGCAAAAGGGCAAAGCAAGGAAAGGCAAAAAGGCAAAGCAAGACAATGCAAGGCAAGACAAAAGGGCAAAGCAAGACAATGCAAGCAAGACAAAAGGGCAAAGCAAGGCAATGCAAGAGAAGGCAAAAGGGCAAACCAAGGCAAGGCAAACGGGGAAAGCAAGGTAATGAAAGGCAAGGGAAAAGGGCAAAGAAAGGCATTGCAAGGCAAAAAGGCAAAACAAGGCAAGGCAAGGGAAAAGGGAAAAGCTAAGCAAGGCAAGTCAAAAGGGAAAGCAAGACAAGGCAAGGCAAGGCAAAAGGGCAATGCAAGGCAAGGTAAGGCAAGGCAAAAGGGCAAAGCAAGGCAATGGAACTCAAAACGGCAAAGAAAGGCAAGGCAAGGAAAGGCAAAAGAGAAAAGCAGGGCAAGGCAACGTAACGCAAAAGGGCAAAGCAAGACAAGGCAAGACAAAAGAGCAGAGCAAGGCAAGGCAAGGCAAGGCAAGGAAAAAGAGCAAATCAAGGCAAGGCAAGCCAAAGTGCAAAGCAAGGCAAGGCAAGGAAAGGCAAATGGGCAAAGCAAGGCAAGGCAAATCAAGGCAAAAAGGCAAAGAAAGGAAAGGCAAGGAAAGGCAAAAGAGAAAAGCAAGGCAAGGTAGGGCAAGGTAAATCTGCAAAGGAAGGCAAGGCAAGGCAAGGCAAAAGGGCAAAGCATCGCAAGGCTAGAGAAACGGGTAAAGCAGGGCAATGCAAGGAAAAACGGCAAAGAAAGGCAAGGCAAGGAAAGGCAAGGCAAGATGAAAAAGTAAGGCAAGGCAAAAGGGCAAAGCAAGGCAAGGCAAGACAAAAGAGCAAAGTAAGGCTAGGCAAGGCAAGGCAAAAGGGCAAAGCAAGGAAAGGCAAAAGGGCAAAGCAAGACAATGCAAGGCAAGTCTAAAGGGCAAAGCAAGGCAAGGCAAGGGAAGGCAAAAGGGCAAAGCAAGGCAAGGCAAGGGAAGGCAAAAGGGCAAAGCAAGGCAAGCCAAATGGGGAAAGCAAGGCAATGAAAGGGAAGGGAAAAGGGCAAAGCAAGGCATGGCAAGGAAAAAAGGCAAACCATGGCAAGGCAAGGCAAAAGGGCAAAGCTAAGCAAGGCAAGTCAAAAGGGAAAGCAAGACAAGGCAAGGCAAGGCAAAAGGGCAAAGCAAGGCAAGGTAAGGCAGAAGCGCAAAGCAAGGCAAGGCAAAAGAGCAAAGCAAGGCAAGGGAAGGCAAGGCAAAAGGGCAAAGCAAGGAAAGGCAGAAGGGCAGAGCAAGACAATGCAAGGCAAGGCAAGGGAAGGCAAAAGGGCAAAGCAAGGCAAGGAAAATGGGGAAAGCAAGGCAATGAAAAGCAAGGGAAAAGGGCAAAGCAAGGCAAGGCAAGGCAAAAGGCAAACCGAGGCAAGGCAAGTAAACGCAAAAGGGCAAAGAAAGGCAAGGCATTGCAAGGTAAAAAGGCAAACCAAGGCAAGGCAACACAAAAGGGCAAAGCAAGGGAATGCAAGGAAAAAGAGCAAAGCAAGGCAAGGCAAGGCAAGGTAAAAGGGCAATGCAAGGCAAGGCAAGCCAAAGTGCAAAGCAAGGCAAGGCAAGGATGGGCAAAAGGGCAAAGCAAGGCAAGGCAAAAGGGCAATGCTAAGCAAGGAAAGTCAAAAGCCAAAGCAAGACAAGGGAAGGCAAGGCAAAAGGGCAATGCAAGGCAAGGTAAGGCAAAAACGCAAAGCATGGCAAGGCAAAATGGCAAAGCAAGGCAAGGCAAAGCAAACGGGTAAAGCAAGGCTATGCAAGGCAAAAGGGCAAGATAGAAAGAAAGAAAAAGCAAGAAAGAGAGACAGAAAAAAGAAAGATAGAAAAAAGAAAGAGAGAAAGAAAGAAGAAAGAAAGAAAGAAAGAAAGAAAAAGATATAAAGAAAGAAAGAAAGAAAGACAGAAAGAAAGATAGAAAGCAAGGAAGAAAAAAAGAAAGACAGAAAGAAAGAAAAAAGAAAAAGAAAGAAAAAGAAAGAAAGAAAGACAGAAAGAAAGAAAGGAAAACAAAGAAAGAAAGAAAGAAAGAATGACAGAAAGAAAGAAAGAAAAAGAAAGAAAGAAAGAAAAAGGAAGAAAGAAAGAAAGAAAGAAAGTAAATGATAGAAAGGAAGAGAGAAAGAAAAAAAAGAAAGAATGAAAGAAAGAAAGAAAGAAAGAAAAAAGAAAGAAAGAAAGAAGGAAAGAAAGAAAGACAGAAAGAAAGAAAGAAAGAAAGGAAAAGTTATAAAGAAAAAGAAAAAAGAAAGAATGAAAGAAAAAAGAAAGAAATGAAAAAGAAAGAAAGAAAGCAAAAAGAAAGAAAGAAATACAGAAAGACAGAAAGAAAGAAAGAAAGAAAGAAAAAAGAAAGAAAGAAAGAAAAACAGAAAGAAAGACATAAAGATAGAAAAAAGAAAAAGAAAGAAAAAGAAAGAAAGAAAGAAAAAGAAAGAAAGAAGAAAAAGAAAGAAAGAAAGAAAGGAAGAAGAAAGAAAGAAGAAGAAAGAAAGAAAGACAGAAAGAAAGACAGAAAGAAAGAAAGAAAGAAGAAGGAAGAAAGAAAAAAGAAAAAAGAAAGAAATAAAGAAAGAAAAAAAAAGAAGAAAGAAATAAGAAAGAAAGAATGAAATCAAAAGAAAGAAAGAAAGAAAGAAAGAAAGAAGAAAGAAAAAAGAAAGAAATAAGAAAGAAAAGAAAGAAAGAAGAAAGAAAGAAAGAAAGAAGAAAAAAGAAAGTAGAAAGAAAGAAGAAAGAAAGGAAAAAAGAAGAAAGAAAAAAGAAGAAAGAAAGAAAGAAAAAAGAAAGAAAGAAAGAAAGAAAGAGAGAAAGAAGTAAGAAAGAAAGAAAGAAAATAGAGGGAAAGAAATAAAGAAAGAAAAAAGAAAGAAAAATGAAAAAAAGAAAAACGA